>JAPDSC010016600.1:2146913-2167947 GCA_026290005.1 Latrodectus geometricus | reverse complement strand
TATATATATATATATATATATATATATATATATATAAAAGTAAAAATAAGATATCATTTCATCATTTCAAAAAAAGGACATAAATCTTAGAGAAAGTTTTGTTTATAAACGAATAATTTGCTTACATTTCTAAATGTTTTTATTCCATAGAAACTGAAGTTTTTCATAAAGGTATAAATAATGTGAATTAATGACAGTCTTTGGATTAATTTTAATGACTCGAGTCGAAAAATTCACCAGTAGTCTCGTTACGCAACATAAAATGCTAACTTAAAAGTCCTCAAATTTAGAAACCCGGTTTTAGATACTTTATCTTAATGTAGCTTTATTTATCTCTGGTTTAATAATATGAAAATCATTTCATTCTATTAATGTTAACATTACTATGCGTAAATTGTTCATTCACATACATTGTTATAATGTAACAATTACTTATCACCTAGGAAAAAATATCAAATATCAATGTTATATACATAATAAAGAAGCTTTATGCTACATGTAAAATGAATACATAAAGGATAAAGAATCTTTTCAAAAATACAGTTTATGAAAGATATTTTTCATAAATTTACAAATAAAAATTAAAACCTGCTGTATGAATGCAATATTTTGATTCAATTTGATTTGGTAATTTTCTAAAAATTGACATTATCTGTTTTTCAAAAGACATCCTTAATAATAATATGGAAAGAATTGATTATATATATGTGACTACTCCTTTCGTCACTAATCTATTAAACTAAATAAGTTTTCGAATTTCAAAACCGTTAATAAATAATGCAAACTGGAAATTACATTATAATTATGTAAAAAAATAAAATTGAGTCCCAAATAATTTATATGGTAACAGAAGTTACTTTTAAATAAACAATTTTAATAAAAATTAAATAATTTATGATATATTTTCTCTCTTAACCTGATATTATAAGATAAATTATCTCAACAGATTTACCAAACACTTAATAACATTAAATTTACAAAAATTTATTTCTTGAAGGATTAGTAACCTAATTGGAAAAAGATCTGAAAGATTGTAGGTTCTATGCTGATTCTATCGTACATATTAGTTAATGGTGGCTGGAGTCAAATAAATAATGTGATCCCAATGCTTTTCAAGTAATATAATGTCTCTGGGCGAATATAAGCCAAGTCTGGAGGACTTCTGTCCCAGCTTCTAAATCATTAGGGCAGCCTCAATTTTAGGAATCATGACACGCCCACTAAGCAACACGTTACAGTACGATGTGATCTCAATCTCACCCTTTATAATACCAAAGGCTTAATATACCAAAACTGACCGGATTTTGGAAAAATTAATAATTTATTTTTAAATAGAATGAAGCTGAAAAGTTATCTAAGGCCTAGAATATGAACACCGAACAAAATGTATTTTTAGGAAACATGTTTCTATAGTGTTTTTGAAGAAATGCTTCATTAATAGGTTTTTTTGGAATTATATTCAGTGCTTTGTCTCTGAGAACAGATGGCCAAGTTAGATTGGTGTACATTTGTCTAATCACAAAAGAAGTTATTCAAAAATATTTTGATATGAAAAATTCTTTTAAATTGCAAGAATACACTCTCGTATATTATTCTTTTTTTCACAATAGAAGTTCAATTTATAAAGTTCATTGGTGGCATCTACAGCCATTGATAGAGAGTATTGAAGCTCAGTCAAAAAAACAAATAGACAAAAGAACTTAGGTTCAAGGATTAAAGTAGAAATAGCCTGTTTGTTTGGGTGGAAAGTTTTCCTCCTGTGGAGATAATAGGGTCTGGCGAAGAAGCCAAATATTCTACCAAGTATGTTTCTAATAAATAGGAAACATGTGCCTCTGGCACTTCACAAAAAAAAGTTAAAATTATGGGAGTAAGATCTTTCAGAGAAGCCTGTGGAAGTATCCAGAAAGTATCTCGTCAATAGCCTCTTATAATGTCTAATGTTCAGGAGAATATTTCTTTCCCCAAAACCATTCTACTTTATCCAAATCTTTGAGAAAACATTTTCATCTTATTTAATGGATCTGATTGGGAAATTAAAGATAAATGCCTTTAATTCCCTATTTATTATATGCATATTATAATGAATTGATTATTATTATTATTTATTTTTATTATTATTTATCTTTATTATTTATTTTTATTATTAAAAATATGTTTTCGTAATACTCAATTTCTGATATTAGGAAGATAAAAAAAATAGAACTAACTATTTTTAAGTATAAGTTCTGGAAATAAAATAAATTAACTTACAATAAACAAAATAATTCGTATTTTTCTCATGTGTATAATTTATTTTTTAATGTAAAATATTTATATCATATTCTTCCTAGATTTATATTTTCTTACATTTTCGTAATAGATTTTATAATTTTCTTCATAGATTTAGATTTTTTCCCATCGCTCAAATCTTCTTTCCTGATATAGTGACAAATTAGTTCTTCTCTTTAATCATCTAAGATGAGGACATCTTTATTATAGATAATTTTTATGTATGAAGAATAAAATAAATTTATAATTCAAATATTTAAATTATTATATTAAATTGTTAAAAATGTAAAACATGACTTGTTGTATAGAATTAAAATGTGTGTAGCTTTAATTAAAAACGAAATGTAACTGAGGTGAAAAAAATAAATATTCTTTATCATAGTGAGAAAATATTCTTTGAAATTTTAAATCTTTATCTTTCTTAAATGGATGTAATATTATTTTAAAAGCTGAAGTATTGTGATGAAAACATATTTTATTATGATAAAAACAAAAACTCATTAGTCCCTTAATTATTATCCTATGATTTGGATTAAAGCTTTTAGGAGAAATGAATATGACCAATTGTAGTTTCAATAATTCATTGCCTATTTCTAAGAAAAAATGGCCAAAAGAACTAAAGTTGAAAAATATTACCTCTAGAGAAACAATATAATTATACATATGAAACGAATTATGAAATGAAAATTCATTACAATTTGAATGTATATTTCCTGAACAACTAACTACTAACTATATGACAATTACAAAGTTTGCCAAATGAAATTTTATAGATATTTCGTTCCATTGTAATAAAAAGTTTCATACAAAATTAGATAGTGGTTTTATTCACTATCAAAAATGTGCAAACAATCAGGTTTATCAATGTACCTCATTAAGTTTATCAATATATTAAAATTTTGTTAAAACTCAATTCCAATGACATTACAAATCAAAAAAGTAGAGCCAATAAAAAGAAATAAGTAGAAGGTTACTTTCTAATATTTTTTTAAAAAATAGTTTATTTTTTTCAATATAAATTTTCTTACAAATAACATTCTTTTATTATTTTGATACTTTTATACTTTGGCATTAAACAAAACAAAAGTAAATTTCTTCAAGTAAATTATAAGGAATCATTTACTTTGACATCCAGAAAGTTTGATTACATAAATATTATTAACTTTAAAATCTAAATTCAACACAAAAAACTAAGATTGATCTGTGAAGAATGTGTAGAATATATTGCTCTATTTACACAATTCAAGACTTGAAATTTCTATATCAAATATAAGTAATTTTTCTTCGAAATCCTTTTATATTTATTCTCAGATACAATCTTTCTGATAAGCAAGTTATCATTCTGATTGGCAAATTGTCTTAGAGTCATTATTAAATAAAGATAATTACTTTATGTAATATTTACAAAATAATATTTAATTTTAAAAATTCTTCGAGATTTTAAAATAATTGTAAAAATTATTTTAAAAAATACTCAAGAAATACTAGTGGTGTACATAGTACTATTTCCTGAGATCTTAAGATTACAATTAAAATTTTAAATTGCTACAACTTAATATTATGCAAACATTCACTTAACATATATGAAGATATCGTTGAATATGTATTACAAATTATAATAGAAAAATATGAAATGAAAGTAAAATCAATTAAATGAGAAAGGGGAACCATTGTTGAAATTTTTAAATAAAGATATTTACTTATAAATAATTGTTTATAACTTTTATTAAATTAATTTTAAAAGTTTATAAATTTTAATTTAATTTTTTATTATTTTTTATAAATTTTTATTTACTATTAAGCTTTTTACATACGGAATAATTATACTTAATCTGAGTGTTTGCAAACAAAAAAATCTGAAGAAAGTGTTTCATCATGAAGAGAAGTTTAAAGATCTCTCTTATTTTAACGTTGTTTTTCTGTTAAAAAGTTTTTGTGAAAATATTCTTAATTTAGTAAGAGAGATTTAAAAAACAATGTTATAGATGAACAGATTCTTATTTTAGGTTGATTGTGACTAAATAACTAGAATTTCTTTGAACAATCAATTAAAATAATGGTTACTTTTGTAATGATAATCCATATAATAAAAGTGAAATAGGTAAATTTAAAATTTATTCATGTTTGATTAATACAATACATTAAGCAATAACTAGTAATAGAGAACTAGATTTTATGAATATTGAATTAAAATATCAAGAATGTTGATAAAAATTATAATATTAATGTATATTTTCATTGCCATTATAATAGTATGTATAAATTAGCGGATTTTTTTTTTTTATTTCCTTGAATGCACTTCCCTTTAACAATTGATATTAAAATATTCTATAGATTCTATAGATCAAAATATTCAAATGAAAATGAAATTTTGAATTTCAAGTTATTTGTTAATTTATTGAAAATATTAATAGATCTATCTTTTTTAAACAATGACTCTTATAACTTACTGTATTTTAATTTAATACTTCTCAATTCTCTTTTAGATATTTTTATTTAATGATTCATAATTTTTATATTCATTTATAAAAAGAAAATTCTCATGGTTCATATGATTTATTAATAAATAATGCTATTCCATATATTAATTCTTTATGTATTTGCATTAGTAACACACATTGAACTATTGTTAAATGTTTCATACAAGTTTGACTATGCCATAAAGGGCAATCGAAATCAGTAATTTTGAGCTGCAACACATTTCAAACAACAATAAGGAATTGTGAAGCAAATTTTAAACATTATTTAAATCTTTAAAAATTACTAAAAAGATTATTCTACATTTTAATAATTTTTAAAGATCATTGTAATAATTAAAATATTAATTCTAACTTACCATACTTAATATTTCCTAATTCCTCATATTCATACCTAATCATTTATAGTCATTGCATTTATAAATGCAAAAAATGGTTCTGAATTTAAACACCATATGTGACACATTTATTAATAATTTGAAAGTCTTTTAATTCTTTGTGAACATTATTTACATTAATAACTTATTAAAATCACGCAATCAACTATTGTTGATAAAAATTTGCATATGAAAGATGTAATAGGTAATTTTTGAGCCCCAGACAAATGATAATAAGAATGTTCTTAGCATTCATCTCTAAAGATAGCACTGGAAGTAAGTCTACTTTTGATTACGATGAGCATCTTTACAACTGTCAAACATCTTACAAATGCACTAAAAAATGTATTCGGGTACTATGTAAAATCTAAATGACCTCCCGAATCCTGATGACAACCGTTTGGTCATGTTTGGTTCTGTTGGTTTAACATAAACTGTGGTTATATATAAAGCTACTGAACATCTCGTAATACTTAATAAGAATTTATGACTATTGAAATAAAATAATAATTTTAATCAAATGTAAATAGTGTCAAATAAAAAAATATATTTCAAACAAATTCTTATTCACCAGTTTGGCTTTTGATGATTCTCATCAGTATATATACTAAATTTCTCAAAACTGTTTTATTTAAATACAAATATTTAATTGCTATCATGAGTGATTCGCGATTTTTATGAACTATTGCAAAATAAGGTGACTAGAATACGTGAGAACTTTTGAAATGAAAATTAAAGATTTTTCATAATTAAAATCCCATTTTCAGTGATAGAGAATCCTATTTTATTAAATTTAATTCAATTCAAGTATTGTTTTCAATCTATATAAAAGATCAAGTAATGTTAGTAATCGTTAAGAAAATTTATAAGTTCTTTTAACTACTTAAAATTACTACCTGATATTCATTTACCTTAATATCTATTTTCGATTTATTTATTTCCTGAAATTAGAATTTATTTTTTAAATTAGAATTCATTCACAAATCTGAATAAACTTCTATAATTGGATATATAAGATAAATAGTATAAATTTTTCTTATAAAATGTATTTTTTTATATATTATTTACTTGTAGAATATGAAATTTAATGTATTATTTCATAGAGTAAATTATAATAGGAAATCAATTTTGTATTTCCAACACTAACTACTTTATTGTCTAAGAATTTACATAAATAAAGCAAGATTAATTTATTTTTGGTTTGTAAATATTATTAAAAATTTGATTTTGTTAATATTATTAAAAATTTCTATAGTAGTAAAATTCATTCATTCAAATTTATTTTATATTCATTCATTCATTGTTATATCAACATTTAAATTTAACGTTATTTGGCACATAATGTTCAAAATAAAAAATTTCTGCATTCGAATAAAATTTTATGAAACTAAATAAATTATGTGAACGTGTTTAAATTACTAAGAACATTTTGAGGTTTTAAAAATTATATTTCTAACAATTATTTATTTAAATAATTTGTAAAAAATTTCCAAAAATAAATAAAATCAAAATATATGTTTAAATGATCACTTAATAAAAACCGTAAATATTACATTGAACGCAAACAATAAAAATACTAAACATTCTTATCTGAAAGGTGCTAAATTAGATTTTACATACAATTTATTTAGATTTACAATTATTACAACGTATAAAACATTTTTTTCTTATTCAAATAATAGTGATAAATCCAAAATATGTCAGAAAAAATTCTTTCATATATCTCAGATGAATTTCCCGCCTTTTTAAATTAGTATCCATATTATGCGCTTATTTTTTGGAATAATTGAACACATCGCAACTCAAAAATGTTTATAATTCTGATTACTAATTACTTACATATGCTTGTAAAACCTATAAATGTATTCCTATATGCCTAAGAATATTTTTACAAGTTTCATCAAAATATTTTTTCATCATATATTTAATTATAAAATTCGTGCAAAACTAATAGGACAAATGTTTAAACATAATAACAATATTAGAAAAAAAAATAACAATGATTCCTGTCACGTTTTTCTTATTTTTTTCCATTCAAAACTAAAAAATTTTAATAAGACATAAAGATTTTTGATATAAAATACAAAAAAAATTTAATAAGAAATAAATTATTAATAAGTTTTTCATCATTTTGAAAAAAACTTGGAAACGAAAAAGTTACAATTAATATTGACAACAAAGGAACACAAAGAACACAAAACTTACCTAGTCGCAGAGTTTTCTAAATGTTTCTTTGTAATGTAAGCAACAAGCAGTCGAAGAAATTAATACACATAAGAGAAAAAAAACACAAAAACTTTGACTAAGTTTTATAGGGAGATAAAAGAGAGAAAAAAGTTATTTCATTTGATAAAAAGTTGCAAGAAGTTCTGTTGACCACCCTGTGCCGGGGGGTGAAGTGCAATAGTGAAAAGAAGGATGAGAACTGTGAGAGAGTGTGCGAAGGTGTGCGCTAAATTCATCCCTTGCGTGTGGATGAAAGAAGCGCAAGAGCGGGAATGGAGATTTCATTGATGCGGGGAGGCGACGGTTGGAAGATGGGATCCTGCAGTCACGTGACTGGTAGCCGTCCGATACGCAAGGAAGGCTGCAAAGTTTTGAGCCGCCCTCATTCGCTCATGGCCCGCAACTAACTTCCCTTCCAATAAATGGATTTCCTGCCCAACCCTTCCCCACCTGGATGTTATCCAGTATTGTGCACCTGAGGGAGCATAGCATTGTAAGGGGGGAAGAATTCTTTTTAAAAGCTTTATTTGGAGTGCAACTTTTTTATGATAACCTAAGTACTTTAGATATCCTCAACAAAGTGAAGCAGACTTTAATTTCTTTCCTTTTTTTCTTCCCCCCCCCTCGCTCTTTGCATAATATTTTCCTCTTAAATATCTTGACTTTCGCATCAATTTAACTTACAACAAACATTTTTAGTGCCCAACAAAATTATTCTTCATGAATTTATAATGTATTTATTAAATATACATGCAATAGCTAAAGTAAATTTAATTATATTTTTTTTGTGTAATTTTATTCAACTTCCAAAGTATTTCAATTTTAATGTATAAGTGATTATGTAAAATGTTGTCTTAAGAATGCTAGTAACATTCTGTCAACATCTCATATTTCTGATGTGTTATTAAAAGACTCTACTAATATTCTTTTTTAAAACTTTTTGGATTTTGTTGCTGTAGAATTAAAGGTTTAACTGTTTGAAAGTAGTAAGTAGTTTGCATACTATTCACGCGAAATATTTCCTTCATGAAAATTTGAAGGTAGTATAATGTATTAAAAACTAAAGAAACAACTAATCACATAAGAAACTAAAACGAAACATACTTCATTAGAGATGAATGAAATAAATTAACTTAAATTTGAAATATTTAATGTGTAATATAATTTCAGAATCCCTTCGTCAATTAAAACTATGGTAGTGAAAAAACTATGATACAAGCTTAGAGAAAAAAAAATTTTTACTCTAGAGTATTCTTAAAAATATATCATTTTTAGTTTAAACTAATTGTCATATTAAAAGAAAATTATTCTATACATTTAAATAATTCCGTACTTAATAATTTTTGTATTGAATACATTGTATATATTTCTGTAAATCTTTGATCAAACCTCTATTTCACTCGAGCATCAAAATAAATTATTTACACTGAATTAATATAATTTTATACTTTTATGAGTCTTTAAAATACTTCATTTTTATGTAAATGAATGAATGGTAAAGACTATAGATGAATACAGGACAATTTTCAATCTTCACTAATCCTTAGATCAAATCATTAATCGAATTTACCCATGAACTACTGTTTCCCTAACATTGTAGAAAGAATTTAAATAAAGAGGATGTCAACATAAGTGACGAGACCAACAGAAAACAAATTCATTGAAGTAACTTATCTAAAGATCCAGGATTACGAGTCATTTCTTCAAGTGAATCATAATGCTTACCCTAGAACATTACCAAGAAACATTCAAATAAAAAAATGTATGTAAATAAAAAAATAAATTCAATTATTTATTTGAATCAGTTTCGTATAACTGACATATTATGAACAGACGTTTTGAGATATATAAAATGAAAGATAATATGTATTTTACCATTTAATATGGAATTAAAGAAAATAAGAAATGAGAATTGTTACTGAATAAAATTATAATCAATTCTTCAATGAAAAATTAAAAGTATTTTGAGAGAGAGAGAGAGAGAGAAGAAATATATGTATCCTTTCCTATTTAAGAAAAAAAGTATGATTTTTTTTTATTTCAATTCATTCAGTTATTCTAAGCATTGCACTTAGACAACCAAAATTTCTTGGTGCTAAATTGGGATTGTAGTGCAATGTTTTTTGCAAAGAATAAAATAAAGACTATTCTTCATTAACTTTTGATTATATGAATCTGTCTGATCTTTCCTTAATATTATTCTTAATTAAATACTAACTTCTGTGTAATTACTTCACATTTTCTTTTCCCGTTTACCTTTATTAAAATACTGATTATTAATATTAAAATTATTAATATTAATTTCTTTCCTTTAAACTTATATATTATATCAGAGTACGAGCTACTGTAAATGCATATAACATCTGACCATTAAAATTGCTATACCAGAAGGTAATGATTTTACGAATATCAAAATCACACGAAATGAAGACAGACTGAAATATGCAAATGATTAGCATTTCAGCATATTTGTAGTGTAAGAACAAATGACGTTTAAAGTACTGGATAAAAGAAACTTTTTCAGTGAATTTCTCATGAGGAAATAGTTTTGTAAGTACAGAAGTTTTCTCAGAATATCGTGTTATCCATCGAATAAGAAAATATTTCGGAATTCAATGTAGGCAAGATTGTTACTAATCAAGAGTGTGATTTATCTTCATTCGATATTACCAAGCGTTTTAGTAGAAATCCAACTAGCATCGTAAGGATATAAAACCAATGAATTGTTCGATATCTTGCAGAATAGCCTGCAGGATCTCAATCTCCTCAAATGATCAAAAACGAGAGGGCAGACATCGTGAAGGCGACCTGTGCTTTCACATAGCAGACCATTTGTCAGGGGTTTGCTGCCTCATGGGTTTGCTGCCTCATGCAGCATCTTCTGTATATACATTTAGTATATACTGGGTGACAAAGTTTTGACACCACGTTAGGAATAGCCTAACGGCTGAAGATCTTTGTAAGGTATTCTTAATATCCACCGTATTGGCTTCTGGAAGGATTTTCCATAAACAATGAGCCATATTCAAGTGTCGCAGGCGACGAAGTATGGAAGACTCTCAAAGAATGAGAAAATTCAACGTCCATTTCCCGTTGTTCAACAGTAGCTGTGAGTGAGACCGAGACCGTTCCCTCTGAAAAGCGGTGTTCTGCTGCTAAGCCACGGTAAGTCCTTCTACGACAACGTTTGGAGCTGAATGGACTGCCATACGGTGACCATTACTTCGGTTCTGCTTGACAATGAAGCAAAGAGATAGACGGTGACTCTTGTGACCTTAACGATAAAACTGGGTACAAGAGTGGCATATCATTTTACCAGATGATTAATGGTTTTTCATAAAGAATATTGATGATCGTATATGTGTCTATAGTCTCCAAAGAAAACGCGTGTTGATAAATTATATTCGATATTATCATAGAAGCCCGGCAACTAATTTGAGGTTGTTGTTGTTGTCGGGTTGGGTTTTATGGCGCAAGGTCCAAAAATGGACAAGCTGCGCCGCAACTAATTTGGGGGTATGGGTAGCCAATGGATGCATAATACACACATCTTAAGTTCGTATCGATGGCAATTTGAATGGCGATTGATACTTATCTAACATCTTAAAGATATAGGTTTTGCTCCATATTAAAAGCATGTGAAGTGCATATTTCAAAAAGATAATTAATTAAGTTACCTGTCGTGTTTTGACCTTCCTCGATACAGAGGTATTCGATTGTTGTCCTAGCCTGATCTATCTACAGAAGTCTTTTTGATCAGTTGAATCTGCAGAATCACTGGCACCAACCCTCTCCAGCTACTATGGTTGATGAAATGTGGTATAGATTTGCCTGGAATGAGAACTCAGCTTCAACGAAGTCCAGTTAAAATCCATGCCTAATCAGGCATGCCAAGCAGCCAAAAGTGGCAACAGTTTCTAATTGATTTCACACCCAGAAAATTCCCAAACAATTTGCAAATTTTATCACTTTGTCTTCATGCAATACTGTCTAAGTACAAAAAATATCTTTCTTTTATTTATTTTTCCTTCATAGTGCAGCAAATTTCATGGCCAGCTGTGTAATGAAAGTACACACGATCTCATTCTTGAGTAATACTAACTCTATTTTGTTCCTTATCGATAAATTTTGTGGTTTCATAGCAGATGTTTCTATAAATAAAAATTTACTAGTTATTGATTTTTCACTATTCAAATTTAAACACACGTAACTCAATTTATGAAGCCATTGATCTGATTTAGAAGTTGGATACTCATTTAGGATTAATTTCTGCTTCACATCGGACCCATATGATCAACAACAATGAGTTTTATTTTTTCATGATACTACAAATAACATCTATCATGCTGTTGATTATATGCTCAATAAAGAAGTATTTTTTAGTTGCTGGAATATCCTTTAGGTCCTTGAAAGTAGCATAATGATTGAATTTTCATGTAGAAATATTTCAATTAAATCCTTTTATTCTTAAAACCTCACATTCATACTTAAGACAAAATGTTTGCTCGTTCTTTATTCCAAAACTTTTAAAGATAGTCTTTATTAAAATGTCTCTTTTAAGTGTCCGATAGAGTTGTAAAATAGTTTTGCTTTATATCAGTTGTTAAAAATCAGCAATTAAACTTACAGAAATTTCAAGGATATATTTTGTTCGAAGTATTCAATAAATTTCTTATAAAATATTCAAAACTTTTCGTTATGCATAAAAAAAACATATTAGCCTATAATTGGATTTCAAATAGCAAACAATCAACAGTTCTTTCTATATTATTTCTTTTACTTTATAGAATTGTTTCAGTAATCAGTACCGAACAAAATAAATTTAAAAATATAACAAAATCAAATTATGATGTGTTGGCTTTAGACCATTCTAAATAAAAATTAATACCCATTATTGCGTGCTGAAATAGAAATTTAATCTTCTGAATTGAAATAATTGTAATAACTTAACAAGATATCATTACAGGTTATAATTTTTTTTTATAATATACAGTAAAATTATTGTATCCTTAATTCTTTCGCATCTAAGCATAAAAAAAAAATTTGTTCATTATGCCTTTTTGTTTAAGGCCTATTTATATCTGTTGTAATATTACTTTCTCCCGACATTTTAATCAAGTATAGTTATTCTGAAAATGTGTATTCTTTATCATCGCATATAATATAACATTCTTCGAAATTTATTATCTTTTTTAAGAATTAATAAAATATTTTCTTATCACCAAATTCCAAATTAAGAAGAGGCATTAAGTTAAAAAATGTGTAGAGTAATTGATTTAAGCATTTTTTTTTTAACAAAAATTATTATTAAACAAGGATAAACTATTATGAAATAGTCTTATGACATGATCAAAATAAAGGCATTTTTATATAATTACTTATTCATTTATAAGGAAATGTTTCAAATTTTAAGAAAATAGAGACATTTTATTTATTTATTGAAAAATATATCAACTGATAGGAAATTTTTGCGGAAAAAATGCTCACACAATAAGAGTAACTTCGCTTTAAAATTTTGTCCAGAAAACATTTCTCTGTCAAGAAGCAAACAAAAAACTTTCATTATATCCCTTTTAAAGTGGAAAAGGAGTCCTATTTATCTTTTTTCAAAATACTGCGTATTTTATTATAACAAACTATTTATCTTTAAATTATAGTAAATTAATCAATGAAAATTTATATTAAAAATTGTATATTCATTAAGGTTCTTGTTTTTAATGCATTTTTGAAACTAGAACATCTTTAACTTAATTCATTTTATGACTTATTTTAATTATATTAACAAGAATGTTTCAGTAGCTCTTTTATAATTTCCCTGATGGTAGAATCCTCAATGATGAAAATGTTATAGTTTTTGAAGCAATATGTATTAACATAATTTCAGTTATATTACTGGAATATAACTTTTTTGTCTTATGATGTTAATTTATTATCAACATGACTATGAGTAAATGCATAATTTTAAACATAATGATTTTTCTATATTCCGAAATCATATTGCATTGACAATCCAAACAAATAAATTAAACAGCATCGATATACTGTTTAATTTATTTGTTTAATTTATTATAAAATATTTCTTTTCACTTCAATTGATTATGTCAATTCCTCAGTTATCATTTTGTTCGCGAAAATTTATTTCGTATTAAGGAGATATTATTGTATGAATACATTGATTTCAGATTTTTTTTTTTTTTGTTAAATACTGAGATTCTTTTATTATCATTTTATAGACATGTCATTAAAGTTATGGATTTATTTGGGAAATCAAAATTGATTCTTCCAAAACTAAATTTGCATTTTACTTATTATTTTACACTTTTCTGCTAGAAAATGTTGATTTCTCTCTACAGTAAAAAATTATTTTATTCTCCATAGTTTATCTGTAGGGTAATTAAACAGTTTCGATTTTTAGGAAAAGTTTAGAATCTGCATTTTATATGTAGAGAGCATAGGTCCAAAAGTTCAACAATATCCTATTCCGATAAAAATTGCTTGTGTATCTGTTAAAAAAAATCTATTGAACTCTGAAGAAAAGCGGATCTTTTCTAATATATATTTCCTTTTATAAACTTGTATTAGTAAAATTTTAGACAAAATGAAAGAAATGCTTGTGATACTTTTCGTAAATCCCGTAATAAAATACACCATTATCAACTACATGGAATTGCTTGATTTGAGAATAAAGCAACACAATGAGAATTCGATTTCAGATAAGTTAAACATTAGTTAAACTGAGAATTATTAAGCATCCAAACACAGATATCAGATCAGTTTATTACATATCTGATTCTGAAGACAGTAATGATCGTGAAATATTCCGAAACAAGGATTCCTTATATGTCCAGAAGGTACTCTGGAACAAATCACATTTCTTCCTATCAAAATCTCTCTGCTAATCCAATGCTTAATAAACGTAGACAAATTATTACTATTAACATTCAAAAGAATAGATATTTAATCTGTCTGGGCAAAGAAATATCCTATGAAACAAACTGAATGAAACTATTAACTCTTAGAACAGACACATATGGATGACGGTAAATCCGTGGATGCACTACAAAATTTCCTTACTTTCTCAAAAGTCATTTGTCTAGTTTTGATTTACAGTGTTAAGAATTTATAAAAGTTTTATTTCAAGAAATAATTACTATTGGTCCAATCACTTCCCTGATACGGTTCCTTGGTACTAGGATGTGATGCAGGTGCTTATTTAACTACAATCATGCGAAACGCAGTGTTTCATAGCAAATATTTTTATTAAAAATGGCTCAACCCTACGTGTATCACTTTTAGAAAAGGAGCTTTTGCTCGAATACTTTAAGAATTATCTAGTTACTAGTTCCAACTTTATTGATCAGTTGGCAAGATGCTCAGTGAATTTCACTCTGCGTGACTTCTAGTTATTGGGCCATTTGAAGAATCTGATTATTCATGGAAGGAATGTGTGTGTGTGTGTGTGTGTGTGTGTGTGTGTGTGTGTGTGTGTGTGATGATATCACTGTTCCTATAAATAGATTTAAGTTCATACTATTCTGCATATTATATTAACAGAAGCTAAAAATCTGCTTCAATATCTAATTATATATTTTATTAATTTTAACCATGTTCCGATTTTTAGAAGTTCATTAAAATATAATATATAATTAAGCTTTGCAAAATAAAAATTATTTCTAAGCCAAAATAAGATCATGCCGAATAAAAATGCTATCATGGGAAATAAATAATAAATAATTGGGTCAAATTAAATTACTGTAAATTACAAACGAGAAAACTAATTAGAAAATATAAAAACCAAACTGAGCCATAAATTACACGTTGTGTTAATTAAATTATAAACTAAGTAAATTGTAAATGGCATCGTATTGCTTTATTACACATATAATTTATGATAACGTTAATAACATATTAATAAATAACGAAGCTTTTAAGTGATTCAATATATTATACAATTTTAAAACTTGATAATTAAAAGAAATTTTTTGAATTTTTTTAACGCTTAAGTAGTTTAAGGTTATTTTCATTTTTAGATAATCGGATGCGGGACGGACTTCGGAAATAAAAACCACTTGATTTGCAATGCATATAAAACATAATTTTTGAAAACTATGTCAATGGTATCAATTTGTTGGGAAAATAGAAAAATTTATATTTAATAGTATTTAACCCATTTTGTCTTATTTAGAGGACAGCAGAAAAATAAATCGTGGAAATCACTATTACGAATATTTTGTTAGATGGAACATGTAGGGTCATGTATTAGCTTCTGCTCGAATGAGTTATAGCTCTCGCCCTCTCCTTCTTTCCCTGGGCATTTTGTCTATGCATCGCATTAGTGGGTGTAGTTTGTATCATCTATTCGCGGTTGCATAATTCTTTTTCAGTTTACTTAGGACATTTCACTGGGCATTTTTTATGTGACAGTACTCTTTAGGTTATCATCCTAGTGGTAAATTAGAGTTATATTTTTCTAGGTAGGTTCTAGTTCATTATTTTTTAACTATCCTCTAAATAGGACAGTGGGACGATACGCATACAATTAACGCATTCTTTCTCCCTTTCTAACTAAGAGTAAAAATAACAATTTCCCTCTTCTTATGCTTTACTCCTACTGAATTATGTCAGTACAAAGGTTTCTGAAGTTAGAGGAAGCATTGGATTTAATAAATAGTTTAGATTCAGATGAGAGAGACGTTGAAATTGCTGTGTTACCACCAAATACTAGTGAACTAACTAACGAAGATGAAGGGGATGATATTGAAGTAAATACTAGTGATATTATTATAAACGATATTCATGGGTCTCTGAAGGTTAGAACTGGAGATACTTTAGAGCTTGACCCATCCACAATCTCTACTGTTTGGACAACAAAGAGCAAAAAGAAAGGCTAAACGATTTCCGCCATCATTGATAAAGAATAAGTCATCAAAGTACGCAAAATGGAAGATACAGGCTGAATCAACTGCAAGTGACTTTCTAAAGCAAATGGAAACTGCACTGAAAGACAAAACTCCATCAGAGCTTTTTAAGCAACTTTAATCAGTAAAGTTTACGATCTCATTGTAAAAGAAACAGTGCGATATGCAACAGATGTAAAAAATTAATACGATTTTTTTACCACTGACAATAAAATACGTGTTTTTGTAGGAAGTTTGCTTTTAACTCGTTATCATTCAAATACCTGTGAGCGTGACTACTGGTCAGATGCCGAAAACCTTGTCCTTACCCTGATAAAAATATGCCATGTCACGAAACCGCTTCCAAAAGTTGGAATCTTATTTACACTTTGTCGACAATGAAACTGTAAGTCAGCATGCCCAGGATTGGTCCTTCAAAACAAAACCTTTTTTTTTTTTGTCATACTCAATGATAATTTTATAAAATTTGGACACTTCTCTGCAAATCTAAGCATTAATAAAATGATCATCTTGTATTACGGTAGGAATAGGCTGAAGCAGTTTATCCGAGGTAAGCCAATTCGTTTTGGATATAAACTTTGGGCTCTCTGTGGAAGCTAGGGATATTGTTATAATTTTTCTCTCTATTGCGGTAAAGAATCGGATGCAAGAAATGATACTTTTCTAGGTGCTCGAGACGATGAAACTAACAGAGAATATCGTGAATCCTTCAAGCTACACTTTATACTCTGACAATTTTTTTACCAGCATTAATCTTTTGAAAAGCCTTTGTGAATTGGGTTTTCGAGCTACGAGAACCATACGAAAAAATCGAATAAACCATGAGTGTACCCTAGAAGAATCTAAGTCTCTGCGGAAGAAAGAAAGAGGCACGTCTGATTTTTGACGTTGATTCTTGACGAGATTTTCCTAGTGCGATGGAATGATAATGGTACTGTTACTGTTGCCACAAATTTCAGCACTTTAGAATAAATTTTTGATGTGAAGAGGTGAGTAAGAGGACACAAAAATTAAGTTAACGTGAAGATGCCGAATTTGATGAATTCTTACAACAAACATATGGGTGGTGTGGATCACCACGACTGATTGGCTGGACTTT
The DNA here is from genome assembly GCA_026290005.1 of Latrodectus geometricus. Classification (NCBI taxonomy): domain Eukaryota; kingdom Metazoa; phylum Arthropoda; class Arachnida; order Araneae; family Theridiidae; genus Latrodectus; species Latrodectus geometricus. Next base: position 2,150,579 of record JAPDSC010016600.1, on the reverse strand, counting down.
ATTCCATTAAAATTTGTGGTAAAAAGTGGTACTGACCACTTTTTATACGTTCATTTGATATGGCTATGGTAAACGCATAGATAATTCACAAAACTCTCAACTTTAATGAAGTCAAGTTTAGACTTGAAGGACTTCCGAGGAGTTGTAACATCAGTTTATCTAAAAACATCTGTGATGATAACAAGAGGTAGACCTAGGATCTCGACTCTACCTTATTTGTGCAAACGGAGACTTCAGAAAAGATAGTGTTGTCCATTTTTTACGAAAGTGAGAAAAACAACGTCGTTGTCAAAGAGATGGCTGCAAGGGAAAACCCAAAACATACTGTTGGAAATGTGATAAAACACTTGGTCAGGCTTGCTTTGGACCTTTCCACCAAGATCAAAGGGAAATTCAATTGAAAATTGAACTATTTTGTAAATAAGATATTAATATTCAAATAAAGTGAAATTTTTGTACTCGGAAATCACTTTACATCTTTGAAGAAAATAGGAAAACATGCAAGTGCAAATTTTATCCCCTTTATCTTATTCATGTCCCATTTAGAGGACGGGACAGATTTCTAATATGTATTATATATTTTTTTCAAATTTTGTTATATTTAGTTTGTTTAGGGTGAATTAACTTTAGAAAACATGATTCTTCTCAAATCTGAACAAAATAAATAAATTGGGATAAAACGGCAAAGTTTCAAATATATTTTTTCAAGTAAAATAAGCAGATATCGTTACAGATTCTTCAATTTAAAGTCAAACAAACTCAAGTTATTGTTGCGATTACTCTTTTGGGTATTGTAAACTAATGATAATGGGTCACATATATATTTTATGTTATAAAATATAAAAAATATTGTAATTTGTAAAAAAATTGTATATTAACTTAAATTATTCTAATTGAAAAATATTGTCTCACATTATTAGATTTCAAATATATAAGAATGGAACCAGCCTATCAATAAACAAAAATAATTGCGCATATTACGCCTGCCTACGCCCTGCATTAAATGATCAAATAAGCCTACCCTAAATTTCCTTATCATCATATACATAATGTATAGCATCCACATAATGTAAGTCTTGAATGTGATCAAAATGTAATGAAATCAAATAAGATGCTTAGAAATATTTCTCTGTTGACATTATATTTTCCTAAATCCTCCATGTTAGCAAGTTCAATCAAAGACAAACTGTTTTTTAATTAACCTTTAATAGAGTTCATATTAATGAGATCAGATAATTGAAGAGGTACATACACATTGATGTGCACAATTTAAGAAATAACTGTTGTTTTTCGTCATAACTTTACACAAGAAATCATCTGAGAGAATGAAATTCAGAAAGGAGAGATAGCAATTTATACTTAAATGATGACCAAACTTAGATAGTTGCGCGAAAATGAATATGATGCATACAGTATGAAATCAAACAATAAAGGCTTTTTTGAACTCATAATATCGTTAATATGATTGTCCACCTAAGAGGAAGTACAAGCAGGTTTTCCTTAGAGTATGAGATATGCTTTCCCTTTACCGCATAGTTGCTTCGCAATATTTCTCCATACTCATCACCAGATTGTTCAACAGTTCTTGAGGTAAAAGTGCTCATTCAGCATCTATTTCAGTTGTTGGATATTCTCCGGAACATATAATCGTGTCGCAACTCAACCCACACAAATTCTATGTGGTTTAAATCAGGGGAGTACGTGCTGGGCAAATCATACGAATTTTATGAAAGAACTCACTTGCAGCGAATGAATTGCGTCTTAGTTCTTTCCTTTAGTCTAGTCTTTCTCGTTTTGCGTAAGCTTATGCACCTGCGAAGTTTTGTTCCTGATATTTGCATAAATATGTCATTACTACTGAAGGATGTGCGCATTTTACTGGTAGCACAAAAAACCCTTTCTTGCAAATTCCAGTCTATCTAATTAAATTTTGCAATTTTATTTAAAAATAAAAATGTTCTGTGGAAAAATCTACTCCGATTTTGAGAATGCATCAATAGTTATTAATTTTATTTATATAAAAGCTTTTATATTGAAACTTCATTTTACATAAAAGTAATTTCTGCGGTACTTAGTGAAATACATTATTCATTATATTTTTTCATTCATTAATGTTCCTTGATTTTCAGGAAAATTGATCCAAACTTTGAAGTCAAGTATCTGAATCTATTTTTTCTTTGTTGTAGGCAAATTTTTTTTGTGATGCTTTTTAAATTGAATCCAAACTTTTACTAAATATTATCTTCTAATCACATAACTGTGATGAAAGTTTGAATTTTGGGGTTCTTAGTTAAAATACTATAACATTATCTCATATTTTTTCTATTTTTGCAACTAAAATTATGTGTATTTACAACCCATGTTCACGAAAATGAAGTTCGTGTATGAATTTATTTTACACCCTGTAGATACGTGAAATTATTATTTTGACTTTATATATAATTTTTAAGTAATCATCTTGTAGTTTATTGTGTCAATATATCTTCTTAGTGTGCCAAATAATATAGATTAATAATAATATATAAATTAATCTATGCTTGTACATGAACATTTGAAACTGCGGAAAAACTGAATAGGAACTATTCAATACATGTTATATAGTCTTTATTATTCATAAATATTTTTTATTACTTGTAACATTTGAGAACATAAGATATATGTTTTTGAAAAATTTTTGATCTGAAGAAATCATTTAAAACTTTCAAGAAGCTAGTAGTACTTATTCAAAGTTTTTTTTAATGTTTATATAATTCCAAAGTAAGTCTACTTACACGTCCAAAACTTAGCTACACTTTTATTAAAATATTTCTCCCAAATGTTATTTCTTTTTTATTTATAACCAAAACCTCTGCATGTTTAATGCACTATCTTCATTTGAATAATTAAATAATTACTAAATTGCTTAATATGTACAAGCTTAATAATACGAAGTTTGTTCTCTATTAGTAGAAATGACCTCTTCAACGCGTCTTGGCATTAACTCCTCTAGTGTAGGGCACAAGTGCTTTATTTCGTCATCGTGAAATCATACTTGGTATTTATTTCACGATGAAGTAAAGTTCTCATCGTGAAATCACACTTCTTCTCGGTTGTTCTTAGATTCATCTTAGATCAGTGATTTTTTAAGGAGATGCCATAAGCTCTCAATAGGATGTAGATCTTAAGAATTAACGAGCAAAAAAATTTTTTTTTATTTTACTGAATAAGTTTGGACTAATTTCGAGTTGTGGCCAAGGGCAAAGTAATTGAAATGATCCATCAAATGTTTTCATGAAGGGAACATTCTACTGTACAATATTTCTATGTATTTGATAAGATTAATTATCTAGCATCATTCGTTGTGAAAAATCATAAAGCATTTGTTTACAAGGGGCTTTTTGTTGTCTAAGTGTCATTTTACTACCATTTCGTATTACTATACTTGATTTATATCTCTACAGAAATAAATGTGTTCCATCACTGAAAACTGCCTTTTTATAATGGTTAGACTATGATCATATTTTTGGTCCATAAGTTAGAAATTGCTTCTTTCTCGGTCATATTGCTATGCTGACAACTTCCAGTAGAATTTTCCATATAGTTGAGGTACTGACTTCAACATCATAATCCAACAAATCTCTTTGAAGATCTGTAATTGATATTCTTGAGTTTATTTTGCTATTTCAT
>JAPDSC010016600.1:2072637-2141913 GCA_026290005.1 Latrodectus geometricus | reverse complement strand
ATATATATATATATATATATATATATATATATATATATATATATTGCACAATTTGTAAAATCATCTCGGAATGAATTGTAACATCATCACAGCTGATAAATGACTTGAAAGAAATTGGACAGTTAATTAGAATTGAATTGCATTCCCTACGAGTCCGGAATTATTAAAAAGTTAGCACATGAACACAGAGGAAAATGAAAAAGTGAAAATTATATCTAAACAATAGTAAATCATAATCATATATAAGAATATTGAGTTTCATAATTTTTTAAGGTATTAAACAAATTATAAAATTAGAAATGTGTCAGAAAATGTCGGCTTGCAGAAAAAATATATAAGTTTTATAAAAGAAGCCAAGGCGTATATCTATTATTTTACATTTCAGAGACATCTTTTCAACTGTTGTCTAATAAGACTCTTTGGAATTGAAGGTTGCAGTTTTGAACATATTCTAGTGTTGAACAACGAAGGACAGGTGGTGCTTTTCTGCTTTCTGCACGCACGTCTGACAAAGCTTGTGTTTAAGAATGTCCTGATGCTTAAAAACGACTCACTATCTACAAAAATATTTTTCTGCAATAAAACAGGTGGCAGATGTTCAAAATGCGTAATAGAAGTTTTAAACTTTGTCTGTTTCGCAGTATCACAAAAAATATTTCAAGATGACAATGCCGCTTGTCATAAAACCTTAGTAGTAAGAGCTACTATGGTACAGCTGCTATATTTTAGAATTCTGATGATCACATACAGGGTGATCCAAAAGTCAGGACGAACTTTAAAAATGAATAGTTTGAAAACGAATCACGATACAAAGATGCGGTTTGCATCAAACGGATGGAAAAGAAACCGGGTTTTGTGTGGCAATGAAAAAAAATAGTTCTGTTGGAGACCAACTGATGGCGCTGTCGGGTTTCTTATGTAGGATTATGCAAAGCAACAAACGATATAAAAAGAAGCAACTGCAGCAGGTAATGGTAGTCGAAACTGGTATGCATCGAAATGCTGTCCATAGTTGAGAAAGCCCTCTTAGTTAAACTGTTTTATAAGAATTCGGAAAGTGCCATTGCGGCATTGCGAGCATATTGCTACATGAAGGGTATGCGAGATAGGAAAGGACCAATAACTTCTTCTGCATTGAAAAAAATTGTGAAAAAATTTGAAGCTACAGGTTCTTTGGCGTTACGTCAAAGAAGTGGACGTCCCTCAACTGCAGCTGCTGTTGCAACGACAGTGGAGCAGACTGTGCAAGCCATGTCGTCAGTTGCTGCACATGGGGAGTGCAGTGCTCGAGAAGTTTCGAGGCAGACAGGAGTGTCGAACGGAAGTGTCTGGAGAGCGCTGCGAGTAACTTTGCAACGGTATCCCTACAAGTTGCAACATAACCAAGAACTGAAACCTCCTGACTTCAACTCTCGCCGACATTTTGCGAATTTGGTCTTCAATAAGATGGAAGAGCAGCACGATTGGCTTCACACTGTGCTTTGGACAGATGAAGCACATTTCCCACTCTCTGGCGCTGTTAACATCCACAATTGTCGAGTGTGGACCACAGAAAATCCACATGCATTTGTTGAAGTACCCTTGCAACAGCCTAAAGTGACAGTCTGGTGTGGCTTCACTGCTGATTTCATAATTGGTCCATTTTTTTCGAGGAAGTCACACAGATAGGTTTCCAAACAGTTTCTGTCACCGGTAAGCGATATCTAGCACTGTTACAGAACAGCATTATTCCTGAACTGCAAGCGCGACAGGCACTACAAACAGTCACATTTGTGCAAGATGGAGCACCACCTCATATTGCTCTGCCTGTGTAACGCCTGCTACGCTCAACATTTGGGGAGGATCGCATTATCAGTCGCTACTTTGATCAAGCATGGCCTCCAAGATCTCCCGATCTCACACCCTGTGACTTTTGGCTGTGGGGCTTCTTGAAGTCAAAAGTGTACCGCGACCAATCGACATCACTAGCGGCACTGAAAGATGCCATCCGTCAAAATGTATCTACCATAACGCAAGAAATGCTATTAAATGCTGTGATTGGTGTGGTGATTCGTCTCACAGCTTTACTTCTGAATGATGGACAGCACATTGAACATTTACTGTAGTAGGTACTAATTAACTGTAATTAATCTGACTTCATTAATCATTTTTTCATTTGTAAATCATCTTTTGTTGCAATAAAACACTATAGCGCCATCTGTTGGTTGCCAACAGAACTATTTTTTTTCATTGCCACACAAAACCCGGTTTCTTTTCCATCCGTTTGGTGCAAACCACATCTTTGTATCGTAATTCGTTTTCGAATTATTCATTTTTAAAGTTCGTCCTGACTTTTGGATCACCCGGTATATTAATATTTATTTAATATGATATTTAGCTTCAGGGCAAAAACTGCAAAAAAAAATCTTGGTAATAATTGTTAACCTAATACAGTTTACAAATAAATAACCAAATATAATTAAATGCAACACACAGATCTTAAAATTATATTTAACTATATAAAAAAAATTATGATCGTTAATATAATGCCAAATCAAAATCTTTGTTTATTATTTTAATGAATTAAAAACAGAGTTTATACTTTTTTAATAAATTTGAAGGATATCATAAGCAATTAGAAAATTATATCCAATTATAACAATTAGAATGTTTCAATATCAAAATATGTAAAATTTTTTAATTAGAAGAATTGGAATCCTAAAATATTAATTTATTAGTTGTTGCAAAAGTAATTTGAAATTATTTTATTCAATGGCATGGTGATCTTTGATCATATTTTTTTCATAAATTGATTCATTTTTAACCTCAATGTGGTGAAACTAGTGTATGACTAACATTTGTTTCATTGTTGACTGTTTCATTTATAACTAAAATATAAATAATCTCCTAAATAGAAGCATGATTTAGTCTGAGGTACAACAAAGAGTTAATTTTTTCTACTCCATTTGCTTATTCACATTATTTTAATTTGTAACGTATTCATTAAATACCAAATAACAATTATTTTATCTCTTGTGTGTGGGGATTCTCTCACTCATTCCCATTTGTAATGTTTATTTTTTCCTAAATTAATGAAAAATTTAATCTTAGAGCTTTATGAAAAGCTTAAATTAGAAATGAATCTAATGTAAAAAGAAAAAAGATACAGTACAAAGAAAGCACCGTACAAGATTTTGGAAACATTTCTTCTATAAGATATTTTTGTCAATATTCATAATATTTGAAAATATGTTTTGTAGTTTTCTAGCAGATCGAAATATAGTCTAAAAATAAGGGAAATACAAGAAATAAAGTAAAAATGAAAAAAAAACTGTAAAAAAATTTAAACTCAGCATCTAATATATATAGTGATTAAAAAATCACTCCAGATCAAAAATACTTGAAACTATGCTTCATTGTTTAAAAACAAAGAACACTATTAAACAAGAAAATTGTAAACAAAAACACAATTAATATAATTCCCTAAAATTAAATTAACAGATTTAAACATTAAATATAATACGCTTATTAAATTTTTAATTAATTTTACTATCTGCACGTAATGCGTATGCTAACAATAACAGTTTATTTTGGCTTAGTTTTTGTTCTATACAAATCATACAATTCTCTTCTTAAGTTATGTTGATAAATTGCATTGCTTTTTCAAATTCTCATAAAAAATTTGATGTATTTATTACTTTTAGATTTAAAAATTTATCTTATGTTTACTTCGACAGAGTGAAATTTTCTAGAAAGTTTGTTAATATCAGACAAAATACAAATTTAAAATATCCTATATTGTTTGGATAAAGGATAAACTATTTAAATAAATTTACTCAATTTATTAAAAATTATTAAAATAGTTAATATATTTTCTTAATTATAATTTATAAGAAACTAAAAATTATTTAAAAATGATTCTAATTTAAATTACAAGGAAAAATGCGATTTGTGATTTGTCTCATTATCACAAATTAATTATTACCTATACGTTAGAACTAAAATTGATTAGAGTGCCCATTTTTTTCCATCAATATCTACTGACTTTGATGCTTTTTATTCATTTTGTAAGTTTGTATTCTAAAAATGTGGCTCCAATCAAACAATTTTTTTTCATTGGCTTCTTTAAATTTAATTATAATAATAAAAAAAATTATAAATTTTATATTCAAAAAATGTTTCTTTAATTTGTCTATCTACAAAAGGTTGATCCAGTTTCTCTATTTTACCAAAATAGAGAAAAATCTACATTGAGGTATTCGCCAAAAGCATTTTTTGTTTGTTAATATACTAGAAAATATTTTATATATGATTTAGTAAAATTATTCCGCCTTAATTCTAACTATGAAATTTATTCCCTTCTTTATAAATACCACGAATGATTTCAAAATTCTAGTCTTACAAATTAACTCTTTTGGCCAAATTTCTTTAAAAAACTCATAAATTCAGTTTTCCATCATATTTTTTATAATTTTACAATATTAGTTCTTGACTTTTTATGATTTTTCATTCTTTTAACACTGTATTTAATTTCTTTTGTTAACATTAGAAGTTTCCTAAGTGTATTAAATATTTGTTTTCCTACATTTAAATCATTTTCTCTTTTACGTAGTAGATCTCTAAAATAGTCTTTTCATTAAACAATAAAATACATATATCTGCTTTTTCTTTTGACGGTTTCTTGAATTTCGGATTCTTTTCTACACATATGTATAAAGATGCATAAGGGATCAATATAAACTACATATATCTAACAACCCCATGCACACACAAGCTTCTAGGATATACATTACGATCGAGTTCTGTCATGGGTTTACGGTGACCTAATGTAAAGATAGTGCTGTGTAGGCTAAAAGGTTTCAGGTTCGATTTTGTATATATATGATAAACGTATCTATATATACAAAATCATTATCAGCTGCGTTTTATAGAAAATTTTATATTGACAAGTCTGGAAAATATAGTAGGAATTCTTATCCAATATTAAAAATCAAAATTAATGTCAAATGTCGCATGTAAGTACAGATAAAAACGTTAAGTTTGTATGTATTGCGAGATTAATATTAAAATGTCATTAATAATTCCCAAGTCAAGTTTAATTCTCAAGTGTGTGTTTTCTACAAGGTAAATATAAATATATAGAAATTAAAAATTATTTATGATTTTCAATTTCTATTTCTATATATTTATAATTACATATTATTTTATTATATATTTTATTACATTATTAATTTAATGGAAATCGTTTTTCATCATCTTTTTATTATTATTTATTCATTAATTTAATGGAAATCTTTTTCATTTCAATATATGAAGTATCTTTTTCATTATTCATTATTAAAATCTGTGAATGTTTTAAATAATTTTAAATTTAAATTATTAATTTACTTAAAAATTTATTTAAGACAACACTTTTACTTTGATCTTTGAGTAAAATTATGAATCAACCCACCGTCGTTCAGTTTGTCAAATTCGAGTTCCGGTTCAAAGAGTGGATTTATAGCCGAACTCACTTGTATTGAATCACTCAGCTGCCATCTCTGAGCCACTAAAAATCAGAAATAAAGAATGCACCAATTTCGGTATTTCTTTAAAAGGGAGATGTGATGAATGGCATCTGTAATATTTTCTTTCATTCTTAAAATAATAGTTTTAATACTCATCTTTTTCACATTCACCTTTTTGATTCATAAGCATCTAATATCTTAGCTTAGTTATAAATATTGCAACTGACAACAATCAGTTCAGTAATATGCATTCAACACTTGTTTTTGTTTCCTCTCTCGATATTTATCATACTCTTCCTCGTTAACCAATACCAGACATAATCAAATCTTAGATTAGAACAGAATCTGTGAATAACTACTAAATTCTCAGAAATGCCGAATGTTGCAAATTCGAGACTAATACAGATTATTTCTAAATCACCCTTACCAGATGTAAAAAATGTCTTAAATTTTCAAATTTTAAGAAAAGTTGACTTGCATTTCACTTGAATTACATTATTCACAATAGTGATCATGGAAACCACAAATTCAGTCATTTTGAATAATTTTTGTTTTTTCTCACTCCCGTGGTAATAAAAAAGCTAAATTTGAGACTCACACTTCAATAAGCATGTAATTTGGTAAGCTCAAAATAACTTGCTGCAGGATGTTTGCTTCAGATGTAAAACTTTTGACTAAACGAAACAAGAAATTTAACAGTATTTTCAAAATTGTCAACCAGTAATTAAGTTCATTAAGCAAACTGTAAAACAATCTGTTCTGTAGCCATTTTCTGATGCAAGATCTGTCTAGTTTTTTTAGTTTAACGGTCATTTGTTGCACACATTAGACTAGGAAATACGATTTTAAATGGATCCCGAAACACTACAAAAAATATAGTTCTTAGTAAGCGAAGAGCCAATGGCTGTTTCAATCTCATTATTCTCTTTGGCCAGTTTATCAAAGACTTCATTATCAATGGTGCTAACATGTGGTGGGACCTATTGGAGATGGACTTCTTTGATCACATCTTTCTCAGCATAAGTAAAATATACACATTGACACTAGTTTCATCGTTTGCGGAGGAATAACCGTAAGGTATGATAGTATCAAGAACTATATTAATCGAAGTCACCTCGCTCCTAAAGATTGCAAGTGTCAGGGTGGCATGTAGTCTCAATGTGGCGATCATTAATAAATAGACCAATACCAGTGCGATCTTCTGTACGACTACAGACAGTACAAACTTGCGCAGCATCGTTAGCAAAGCCAAACGCAATTTTCAGAGTCAGCTGTCTCAATCTTCTAGTGAGTTTGTTGTGGATTTTAGCTCAAAGTAGAAAAAAATTCACGATAACTTTGAAATCCTGTATTGATCCCTCAAGAAAACTAAGTTCAACTTCCTGAGAAATCAGATTTTGTGTTTATGCCAAATTAACAGGGGCTCTATTTTTTGTGTCAAGTGTATATGTACAAGGAATATGATGTTGGGGCTGCGACTGTATATTTTGTTGAAGTACTTAACTAAATTGGCTTTTCTAATATGCTGTGACTGTAAATTGATCTCGAACAGAGTTATACTAGTAGGGCAGGTATTTCAGAGTGGATGTGTAAAGAGCACAATTTTTATATAAAGTGGTTTTTCTTACCGCATATATGATCAATGAAAATGATGAATCTCCATTTTGAAAATAACAGAATTATTAGATGGATATTGAGCTTGAAATGAGTTACCACTTCCCTGGTTATGTTAACGATCTGCTCTGAACTCGTGGCCACAAAATAAATTGTGCACAAAAAGTTAAAAAATATATTGTTTAACTAAATTAATTTAAATTTTGTGTATTAATTGAACTTAATTGTGAATTAACTGAATAGAAAGCATATATTCACAGTATCATCACTAATACAATCAAATATGTCAAGTAACATGCTGTTCTGCACTAACAGTTCATACAAGAAAATAGTAGACAGCATACTGAAAACTATTTAAGCAGAACTCAAGCTTTAAGACTATTTTCTTGATTTCATCACCTTTTGCTTTTCTATGATTTTTATTTTTCACTGAGGTTTAAGTGAAAATCAATTTTTCCCCATCTAAAACTGGCACCATCTTGTCAACTTTGGGTACCACAGTAAAATGTCACATCTAATAAGCATTTTGTAACAAGAACAGCTACATCTCTGGGACAATTTTTGAATTATTTTCCATTGGGAATGCAAATTTCCCTTCCTTGATGCAGATTCAGATAAAAAAAATTATTCTAACTAGTGCTTTTTATTTTAGACGCCCGAAAATATGTCTTTATAATTACAGTGAACTCGTGACCATAAAATATATAAATGAAAATTATAAAATAATTTATATGAAATTTATTAGGTGTTAAAGATAGCTTCTTAATACACAAAAGAACTTATTTGTTACAATTTAATTAGAAAATAATCATTTCATTTTTCAAAACCCAAAAAGCCAACAAAATAAATTTTCTTCAAAATAAACAAATTTCAAGAAAATAAGACACATTAAGCAAGTCATTATTTCACTAGAATTGGTGTAAATTAGTTAAATCTAAATATTTTGATTCACACAACTGATGCAAAGCTCAAAATTCATTTTTAAATGTTATTTAAGTGTTTGCTGAATATTTTAATAAACGGTTTAATTAAAATCACTTCATAAATTTTTACAATTTAATAGATGAACTGAATTTTTTTACTTAATTGTACAAATTTCAGTTTTTTTATAATTATATACATAACAAAAAAATTCATACAAGCAAAAAATTTCGTACACACAATACAAAAAACTGTTCATGGAATGTCAGTTGGTAAACTAAATAATGTACTTGCATATTACAGAGACATTTTTCAAATTTTGATTTTAGTAGCATATTTTTGAGGTATTGGATATTAAAATTATTTTAGATCCCATATATTTGTGATCATTACAACTGTAACATAATAACATGCTAAAATACTAAGACATCGTATTCAACTCTTTATTTAACCAAATACAAACCAGAAAGAAAAATTTACACAATGTTACACATAATTTTTTATTTACTGGCGGAAATGAATAAAATATTTTATTTTTTATTTCACAAAAATATTCTCTTGTTATTTCTTTATTATATATTTAATAATTTAAATATAATTTAAAGCAAAAAATTTTTCAATTATTTCAAAGAAAATATGGCATTAATCTCACACAAAAATTAATATGATTGAATCACTAATTGCTTAAAATTTTTATTATAAGAAATACTTTCACGTATTTAATTACATGAAATGTTTAAAAAATAACGAAAATAAATTTTCCTTCCATAATTTTAACATTTTTTTACATGTTAAAAATTGGATTTTTCCCATTATATCAAAATCAAATACATTTATTAAACTAATATTCAATATTATACTCATTACAATTATGATAAGTATTTTATTATACATGATTGTGTGTGTGTGTGTGAAAATAATGATCCCATAATAAAATTCATGTCAGAGAAAAAATTAAGGTAAAATAAATTTAGCTGTACGATTTTGCATAAGATACTAATAAATAAAAATTGTATAGTTTCATCTTAAATTTACACATGTTATACGTATTTCATTTATTGAGATATTTCAAATTTTCATTCATTTTTAAAGTAAATCGAATAGCAATAGAAAAATTTTAAAACTGATAAAAATTTAAATAGATATTCATATACCTTTGAAAAAAGGAAACAATGAAAATAACTAATTGTAAGTTTCATGATATTTTTTTTTTTGAAAATTCTATCAATATTTCTACAATAAAATAAATGTGTATTGAGCATACTCAAAAAGCGCATACAAAAAAGAAAAAACCTAGCAGAAAAGTCATATATTTACACACTTATATTGTGATGAAAAAAAAACAAGAAATAATTTTTTGCATTCAGTTTGAGAAAATTTTTGAAAACATGAAACAATCAGATTTTTGAATATTAAATGAAATATAGAAAAAAAAACTATCAAAATGTAATTGAAATTTTAGAAACTATGCTTAGCATGCTAAAAAGTTGTCTTTTTACGATTTAGATTTGATTTTATAAATATAAAAGCACATATCTGTTGTAAAAACATAAACTTTCAATGTAAATTTGAAAATGTTGTGAGTATCTAGAAAGTGAGGTGATGTTGATTAACAAATTTATATAAACAAACTTTAGATCAAAAGAATAAATCCTAAATCTGCAGAATATAATATTTTTCATAATATCATGAAATAAATATTCAGAGCTTCAGAATGAATGATCTTATGAGATTTTAAATCTATTTTTATTTGCAAGTATTATATATTGCTTAAAAAATGCCCAAAATACAATGAAGATGATTATGAGAAAAATAATACATTATAAAGGGCATAAAAATGAGGCATAAAAATACTTTTCATATAAAAGTAATAAAAAAACGAAGGTTTTATTTGCATAGATTTCTTTCCCATTTACCTTTACAGCTAATGTGCTTCCTACATTTTCCATAAAAAGGAGACCACTGTATGCATTAGGAAAAATGGGAAATACTTATTGGCAAGGAATACAATATTAAGACTCAAACTGCTTTGAAAAAATATTTTTTTATACATTCACAAAGCAGCAGTTAACAGCAAAATATAATTTCTATTAGAAGTACCTACAAACTATACATCTAAACATGTGTTAAATAAATATAAATTAATAGTTGAAAATTACATTTGCTTTGCCTCATATCCAAAGCAAAATATTTAAAAATGATTTATCACTTTAAATCATTTTTAAGGACACATTAGAGTATATTCAAATTACTTATAAATAAATTAGTACAATATGTACTTTAATCATTGGAGTATTGGGAATGAATATTAATTATCAACTTATTCTCACAATAAAATAATTAAACATACACAAACATATTAAAATCGGTCACATCAATTATATTGATTTTAGTATAATAAATATATAATTAAAATCTTAAAGTGTCAAATAAAATCTGTCAGATAAAATGATAAATTTTAAAACGTACTCATTCAAAAATGTCTTTTTCTCTATCAAAATAATGAAAGATTTAACTTTGATCACTATAATGAGAGAAAATTTTTAAAACATTTTTGATCAGTCTCTTTTAAATATATAATTTCATCTTGAGACATACATAAAACATCTATGTACATAGCATATACAATTTTGCATTAAAATATAAATACATAAACACATTTATAATATAAACAAAGAAAACAACTATTTACATAGAACACTTTTATATAATAAAAAAATCACAGGCACAGAATTCTTAGTTATTCTAAAACACCAAAGCATGTAATATAATATAACAGCCTTGTTGAATGGACTGTTAAAAATGTTAGTAATAAAAATTTAATAATTTGATTGAAATGTAAATTCAGAATTTTAAACAAACAAGAACACATTAGGATTACAATAAATAAGAAAATGAGTGATTTTCAGATTAGATAAATATGTAACATAAGTATTTGTACATGATTTACACAGGTAAATAATTTTACACACAATACAAAATTATTTATTTCATGCAAGTATCACAACTACTTTGTACCAATCAGACTGCTATGAAAGCAGTAAACCTTTATTCCTGAGCAAGAAAAATAGGAGCGATATTTAAGCACTATCTTCCAGGAACTAAGTTTATGGAATTCAATCCTAATTTAACTTGCAGAATAAACAGAAACATTCTGATACATATTGAATTCTCCATTTGCATATTAATTGAACATTTCATAAGTGCATTTTAAAAATATGACTTAGCATTTAAGTGTCAACATAAACTAGGAAAGGAAACATGAACACATAAACCACACCTCTAATTGTACAATAATTCCCATTTCTTCAAACTGAATTTTCACTCAGATGAGAAAACACATGCACACTGTTCAGGAAAGACTCTTGTTGACATGCACAACTGCATGTACCTCAAAAAATAAACAATGCATCCACACTTTATCACCAATTTCATTCTTAAATTAAGTACAAGAATTCTATATACATGTACTAGAATTCGAACTAGTTTTCCAAGACTCAAGCTTACAAGATTCTTTAATTACATCATTATTTCCTTTACATAATGTTCCTAATGAAACTAATGCACTTGCAATTCCAAGACCTGATTGGCCAGCTGGAGTGTATTCCTCTTCACCAGGAGGTAATCTAACAATTAGTGAAAGCACAGCTGCTTTTCCACCAGAGCAAGGCTCAAGAGCAATAGGAGTAGGATGGCACTAAAAATAAATAAGAAATTAGTATAACAGTCAAAACAATATTGTAAATAAAATTTAATGGAAATATGAACAGAATGGAACAGTTAACGATATTTGGATATAACATTTACACACAATATACAAAACTCAGAAACAAAGCATTAAGAAATGAAATAAGTAAAAATTTCAAAACAAATAACAAATTTTCAGATTTAAAATTTGAAGACTAATTAAAGAAGCTCTATTTCAAGAAAAATCTAAGAAACTATAAAAGAGAAAAATGCTAGGCATTCATGCCTTTCTCTATTACAATGAAATAAATTTATATTGACAAATCAATTCATGCAAAAAATTTTATAAATTACATATACAATCAATGCTAAATGCAAAAAATTGCACATCCAGTTTACAAAGAAAATTCTATGAAAATGTCCAAGAAATACATATACAATTTTTATACACACCAAAGAGCATGGGTCATTGATAAAAGCTCTAACATACAAATGTTATTATAATTATGTAAAAATAATTCAAACCAATAAAAATGGTTGTTTCAAGTTTTCATATTATGCATTTCAGTGTATGAGAGTAAATAAATATATGAGCATTGCTCTCAAAGAATTTAACTTGCACACCAACATACTAAGAACATTTTCACAAAAATAATTTTCAAATGATGTAAACTCATGAAATAAAATGAAGAATTGATAAAAGATTGTATTTTTTACTAGTCTCTGTATTTGCCAATAATGAAATGCACACACACTATAAATTATCTTTATAATATTTAAAATAAGAAAACCACAAATCAAGAATACCAAACAATTAAAATTTTTATTTAAACTTTAAAAGAAAACATGTCTTAACTTGGTTATTTACATTAAATAATTATTTAGACAATAAAATTATAATTTTTAAAGAATAATTGACAGAATATGTACTAAACAAAAAAATTAAAAATCTGAGTTTCAAAACTTTTAATACAAAGGGAAAGATCCAGTTAATAAATTAACAAACTAAAAATAAGAAATTTACATAAATCAATAACTCAATTTTATAAGGATTTAATATTTCCATTTTATACTTTTTACCTTCTTTCGGCGATCCTCATTCCCGTTTTGAGCTGATATGGCAACAAGTTGAGCATCTAATTCTACAGCAACACCGGCAAATGGCCTACTTGCCATTTGTTCCATTTCAACAAATAATCTCTGTTAAGAAAATTTTAGTCAGAAATTCCAATAAAATCAATAGCATTGTATTGACTTTTAAAAGTAACATTTCTGCAATTTTTTTACCAAATATAGAAATTTCAGATGATATTTCTTAATAGTAAATCATGTAAAGAAGTATATTAAATTGGTTGAAACTGCCAACTTCGAAAAGTTTTCAAACTTAATATTAGTAATTTTTTTCAGCAACAAGCCCAGAAAATCTAGAAAAAACAATACTATAATTTATTTTCAAAAGTTATTTTTTGAACAAGTCCGCTAATTAGACAGGTATCTAGAAGTGGATTTTAAACACAATGAACATTCAAATGCAAGCTGGGGGATACAAAACCAACCATGAAATCAAATATCAGAGTTATTCAACTGCCAGTTCCCAACAGATAATTTACCAAGAACAATAGTAGCAATATTTTTCATGGCAATTCCACTCATAAAAATTCCTGCAATGATTTAACTAGGTGAATGAAATTAAGGATTATATTTTTATCATTTAAAATTAGTATGCCTGATCTTATTTTAAAATAGCAATAATAGAATTTAGTAGTTAATGACAAAAGACATTAATTGAATTTTGAAATTTACCAATATTACCAATTAGCGAAACCGACATTATTCAATATAAAAGAATTACTCATAAAATTCCTCTTTATAGTTATATACTGTTATAGATGTTAAAACTAAAATTTTGCAACAAATTTAAATACTTAATTACTTAAATAAAGTTATGAATTGTTAAAAATGTATTCAGAGCTGTTATATATACAATATTCAAAATTGTTTAAAATATATATTTAAAGTATTATAACTGAAAATCAATTATAAAAAAACATTTATATTTTTTTATTAATATATTATTGTTTTAAGCTGGTGTTGTAGCTTAAAAATAGAAAAAATTTTATGCTTGTTTAAAAATTCTATCTAGCCTATTTTTCTGTATATAATCTGAAGTGGCGTATTATATGCACAACCTGCTTTTTTGAGTAAAAGGAATAAAAATTGTCGCATAATCTGCAGCAATTTTTTTTGGCGAATACTTTAAGATATGCACTGCTAATAATATGAGTGTCACATAAAATAAAAAAAAATTAACAGTATAATTAAAAATATAATAAATTGTACAGAAAAAAAGTATTTATTATGAAAAAGATCTGTCTGGATCCACCTCATCGCAAAGTGCAATAAACTTGAGCTGAAAGAATGAGATCAATCAAGAGTGATAATTTCAGAAAGATTCTTGTAAAACTTGTCGATATTAAGCTTCTAATAACTTTTTAAACGATGTTAGACATATTAAAATATGTATATATTTGATTTATTAATATTTAAATGAAAGAAATGGATTATTTGCAAACTGGGTATTTAATAAATTTTTCTTTTATTCTGAGCTTGCTTTGTTTTTCACTTCACATTAACATGTTTGTCACCAATTTTTCTTATTAGCTTTGACTATAGCTTTTAAATTAAAATCTGCTGGCTTAAAAGTTTTCGCTTCCAAATGACGATATCGGAATTTGAATATTTTCAAAACGAAACAGTTCACGTGAAAACAAATTGCAAAATCACATTAGTGACATACAACTGTAATATCTTTATGAGGAACCAAATTCAATTTTGAACGTAATTGGACAAAGCTGATTATAGCTTAAATAACTCAGGTGTGTCTTAGTACCATCTGCTTTTATTTTATGAAATATAAACAGATTTTTTTTGCAAAACTTTCTTGTAAGCTTTTCTGATGGAGAATGTTTATCAGATTATTCGAGGCGGAGTATAAAGCGCACAACAAAATTCGGAACTTTTTAACACATAATCCACAGATTATATGCAGAAAAATACAGTATATGCATGTACGTGCATGCATACATATGTATACTGATTCTGATATATATAATAAGATTTATTTGTTTATCTACCATGCTACCAATTATGCCACAGTATAGTAAATGTTGAAATTATAGCTTCACACCATTAAATTTATGACAGCAATCTGAAGAATAAATCCTTAGATATCCAGAAGATTCTGAATTCCCAAAAGAATACTTATTATAGAATCTCAGTCTCAAAACCCACAGCTATAATTCAGAAATATTAAATAAGCAATTTTCATAAATCTGATACATATATACTTAAAAAATTTCTTTTACGAAGGGAAATACATCAACAACTAAATATAATTCACACAATACAGAAAATGATATGAACATTAACTATTTTAAAATTGCAACAAAATATATTTTTACTGATCTAATTAAAAGTGCTTGGTAGGATTTTTTTTTTTTAAAAAAACTGGGATTTTAACGAAAAATTATTTCAAGATATCAAATATATATCACACACAATGGCATTTTTCAATGCTTCCAAACTGCTATTTTGATCAAACCTAAAAATATTTTATATATTGCAAGAGATGGTATAATTTCAAATATCTATTCAGAATGATAGAGCAAACAACAGTTTTATACACTAGTCAAATAGTTTTGCTGAACTATGTAGAATAATTTTGTAAAACATTAAGCTTTCAACTCTAAATTAATAATCAATTTATTTAAATAACTAATAAGTTTAAAAGCAAAAAAGAAAAGCCATTTCACAACTCTGACTCTGGAACCACAATGTTAAACAAACAAATAAATAAAATATTTATTCAACAATGTAAAAATCTATTCAACCATTACAAATCAAATGTGAAAACTTAGTTTTTAACTTCTTTTTGTAGAAAATATGTTAAAAAGGAAGCTTTTATTTTATATGCATGCATTAAAATCATCAAAGTTTAAAATAGTGAAAATAAATATTGTTTTGTAAACCTGAATTATTAAAAATGGCACATTCAAATCCACAATACACATTTTTGATATATTTAGTCACAAATATACCAAATGTGTATATTTAACAAAAAATGATTTATAAACAGAAATTTGGAATTCAAATAATTTTAATGTCTTTGAAAATTTGAATTTAAACTATGCAATAAAGTTTTGACTTTAAGAGAATTTTTAGCTCTTAAAAATCTTTCAATTCCAAATATTTTAATATTAATTTTATTAGTGTTCAATAAAGTTAGTCAATCTGTTTAACTAACTAAAATGTTCTTGAGCCAACTCTTAAAAAATTGAAACTGAAGTTTTTCATGAAGTTATAAAAATATTTCTTGAAATAAAATACTCTAACTTGCTCTTCCAGCTTTGATTAGCTTGTTCTTCAACAGTCATTTTTAGTACATGACAGCAAAATGTTAAACCTGTTTGGTTTGTTTGTTGTTAAGAGGAAACAAACTTAAATTCCAAACCACTGCAAATGTCCCATATTAAGATGGGATTTCAACCAAATTCCAGATAGCTAATCTTTCGCCTATCAGTTATGGGACTTATTGATGAAAATCATATAAATAATTAAGTTAAATTTTGCAAATTTACAAATCAAATGAAATTTATGCATTTAAATACTAGTCCAGATGGAAATACTACAATCATTGAAATAAAATATGTTTCAAAATAAAGATTACAAATGAAAGGAAATTATTTAATTTAAAAACTGAGTTGAAATGAATAATCAAAATTAGACATTTCTAAACATACCTGTCTACGCCTATAAAGGTCGTATCTTTGCTTGATTTTCCACATCACAGCAGCCATTATTAGAAGTGTTAGGAAACAGCTAAGAAAATAAAATTATATTTAATTAACAATAATTAAGATTGGATATTTTTTCAACATTTTAACAATTTTATAAATATATTAAACATAATTAATCACGTTTATGCTCATCAAATGTCAGATTCAATCAATGTTACTAAAACTCACGTACTTACTATGGGACTAGATTTTGAAAAAATTTAATTTGTAAATAAAATGTCCATTTGTAAGGTATAGCAAAAGAAACCTCATTTTAGCAATTGAAATATCTCAAAGAAGTTTAAATAATTAAAATTGAGTTTACAAACCTTTTAGTCACTTTATTTCAATAAATACTCTGATTTATTATACATTAAAAAGTAAGTTAAATTTAGGGCTGACATTGAAATAATTATTCTCAAAGCAGTTAATATACTTCTAAACACAAAAATTCCTTACATTTAATTTTTAAAACATTTTTATGCAATAAAAGTGTTATATAAAAATATCTTGGAATGATAACAAAATATTCTTTTCAAATTAAATTTAATCGGCTACTTAATATTGAGCCAAAATATAATGGTGATACAATATAAAAGCTATACAATATAAACAAAAGTATTGCAGCATGGTAATAAAGAACCTGTTTTAAAAGTGTGGTAAAATCTAAACTTAAATAGAATATCTTCTTTTTTTGATAAAATTAGAATATTTTACACATAACTAATAATAAGCTGTAACTAAAATTGTAAGTCAAGATATTGGTTACACAAAAATTTCACTTTTTTGTATACAAGGGCTATTTTGAAGGGAGCTTTTGATTTAAAATGGATTCTGAACAACTTCAAACATGCACCTAAGAGGTGAGAGAGAACCAAACTAATAAACTGAAGGTCAAGATGATAGACATTCAAGTGCTGTCTTTATAGATATAATGGGAAAACTACATAACCATTTCGTATATGTAATGGAAAACTAATTGTATAAATTTATGGACAGCAGTAACAAACAGTAATGCTTAAATTTACAGAGAGCATGATCAAAATTAAAAGAATCATAATTTTTATTTAGTATTTTGTAAGAGCAGAAAAGATTAAATTCTTCCAACTGGAGAGCAAGTTACAATAATTAAATTTTTATATAAAAATTCTAGCTACAGAAAGCATTTCTAAATATTCTTCTGATATAATTTCAAAAACAATTTAAATATAAAAATTCAATCAAAACTTCTAAATTTGGGTTCTAAAAATGAAATATTTGTTAAAAAAAAATATGTAATGTATAATTTAATTTAAATTGGTATTTCCCTAAATGATATATTTTAAGTTTAGAAATTACTTCTGTGTGTTGCAGTTTATTTTAATATGAAATTTACTACAGAAATAATACAATATTGAAAAAATATACAAGCAAAATAATTCTACCTATAATCATTCTTCATAAGTTTGTAATTAGGCACTTTTTTAAGATGATCCAACTTAAAAAAGAAAATAATTTTCACATTACCATGTACATATTGCATAAGTTTTCCTCTCTTTGACTGTAGTGATAGAGAGGAAAATTTGAAAGCTGGATTCCAAAAGAATTTATTATGAAGGACTTACAATTTAAATAAAACTTATACAATAATTTAGTAAGCTGAATATATATATATAAACAAAATCAATCGCTTCAAGGACAGGATCATAACTGGGGATGAAAAGTGACATCATGACATCACCTATAACAACATAATAAGAAAAAGAGCATGTTGTGATCCTGAAAATTCTAGTTCCTCCATCTCTAAATTGAAGTTAAATCTAAACAAGAGAATATTACATATATGGTGGGACATTTGAGGACCAATACATTTTGAGCCATTGAAATCAAATAAATGGCTAAATTCAGAGAGGTACTGTAAGCTAAAAACAACACTACAAGGAAAAAGGCCAGTGATGTTCAATAAGTCTATCATAATGCTTCATGACATTGCCAGGTAATATGCTGCTTTAGGGGCTCATCAGAATGTTGCAGAGCTAGGCTGGGAAATTCTGCAGCATCCACCATATTCTCCAGAAATAGCACCTTCTTATTATTACTTGTTTCACTCCTTACAAAAATTTTTGAAGGCATAAACTCAAGAGTAAAAAAGATATCAGTACAAGTTCAGTTTTAGGCCTCTAAGAGATAAGACATTTTTTAAAAATGGGATATACAATTTACACCATCACACTGGCAAGAAGTCATAAATAATTACGGCAATTATATTATTAATTAACGATTATTCAAGGTAGCAAAAATTTATTTTTTTGCTTTACTTTAAATATAAACAGAACTTTCCCATAGGTTTAATTTTTTCTATAATAAAAGAAATTTTAAAGTAAAAAAAATTTTATAAATAAAGTTTACTTTTAGAACAAAATTTCTAAGATAAAATAATTAAATTTGTTATCATTTATTGCTTTAAAAAGTCTAATAACTTTTAAAGTATTCGTGTTTAATATATTCAACAAAGAAGTTACAAATCATTTAAAAATTTCCCCATCATTTTTTAAATAATACAAATCATATATAACCTCTTACTTAATCACATTTCATGAAAATTCACACACATGTGTAATTTTACAACTTGAACCAATTCACATAGCTCTTAAAAAAACCAATTAAAAAAAAACTAAATCATTCAAGAGAAACTAAATAATTTTTTTTTTCTTTTTTTGTTTTGCCCAGGATATCACCTGAAAGATATTCAAGACCATTAAAATATTAACTTTTTGACAATCAATTTTTCAAAATGTGGCAGTACTATTATTATTTTTGTACAAAAATAAACTTTTTATAACACTTCAAAAACAAGAAATTAGTATTTAATTTTTATTAACAATTTTGTTTTTTTTTCCCACATTGTAGTCATTTTTCCTTTAAATATAAGAGGATAATTGAAATGGGATCTAAAATTTAAAGTGGATTCCAAACAGTTAAACCATCCTTATTTAAGATGTGCTTGGTTTGTCGCTCAAAGAATATTTTTTGCACAGGAAGGCTAGCGAAGCATTTGTTAAAGCAATTTACAAACCATTAAAAACATGCATGCTTGAGGTAAAGATCAAATCCTCATTCTGTTAATCCACTTACCAGAGTGAAAACCATTTAGCTTCTAGTTCAGATTTTTATTTGAACTATTCTCCAGAAAAAAAATATTAGACTAGTCTTTTTTTTATATATATATATATATTTACCATTCAGTATAAATATTAGAACCCAATCAGAATTCTTTAATTTTTTTTAGCTGATTTCCAAAATGCACATACCATAACTAGACTGAATTTTCTAATTAAGAAATGAGTTTAGCCATATTGAGAGAAAGACTAATAGGAAAATTTAATATACCTTAAATATATTACATATTTTAATTCCACCTAGGAAGTTCAAATTTATTGTATACATAATGAGACTCACCTAGAAAAAGTAATGAAAAACTGCAAGAGATCAAGTTGCCTGTGCTGTGAAAATGATATTTGTAGCACAAATGGAGTATTGAAATTGAATACATAAACATAGAAAGTTGAATTGTCAGCACCAAATATGTGGTCATCATGAGAAAAACGGAGCTTGAAGGTTCCACATTTTTGATTTTCTTCAAGAAACTTCTCAGCAGATGATGCTGTAAACAAACGATAAAAATTTAACAACCATTCCTAATATTAAGTTATAGGAAGGATTTATATTTAAATCAAATGATAATAAATTTATGTGAATATGAAATGCAATGAGCAAATCAAATTGATACATACATGAAGCAACAGAAATGTTAACCAATGCAGAATCAGAGCAAGAAATTGTAAAATCAACATCCACATCTGGTTTCACAGGAATATTCATAAAATTGATGTTTGTATAGTGGCGATCTTCTGGTTTAGACATATTGAAAGTGTATTGAAAATCAATTGATAAATTGTCTGAAATTAAAAAAGCATTATTTTTGTTGAAAAATTTCATAAAACAAATGACTTGAATATGCTCTTCCCTTAAAAAATTCTAACAAGAAAATTTTTTAAGAAACTATTATCTAATGACAAAACTTTAGTAGATTAAAACAATTCTTTCAATCTTTAATAAGTAAAAAAAGTACCCCAAAAAAATAAAGAGGTTATAGCTTTCCTAAGATTTTAATATTTTAAGTAAATCCATGCCTTGCTTGCATAACTAAAAAGGTTAGTCCTAATTGTATAATAATTTCAAAGAAAAATTTCATTCAAAATTGACACCACTATAAAAAAAAAAAACCCTTATTATAATACACTGCCTGACACCATAAATGCAATACCCTGAAGGAAGCATGCAAAAAACATGAATATTACAAAATACATTAGTGGAGGTGAGATATGCAAATGATTAAAATTTCAGCAAAGGTGCACACCACGCGCGCCTGTGGTGCCACTTTAAAGTTTCAACGATTTCAAGTTCAGCAATTGTATTTTCCTTGTGGTTTATTTCATAAAAAAACCATCAATTATGCCGCGTAGAAAACAGCGATCATTTTTTGATTAACCATCAAAGGAAGGATAGTGGCCTACTGAGATTGTAGATTATCTTTGGGGGAAATTGGTAGTTGTATTTGACAAAACCAAACAACTGTAATGCGGATATGTGATCATTGGATGCAGGAGGGCACGTCGGACCGACGTGTTTGATTGCATCCACCTCAGTGAACCACTTCATGTGAGGACAAGCAAATTGTGCACATGACAGTAACGGATCGCTCAGTCACATCACCAACTACAGTACAATGTTGTCTACAATGCACAATGATGTCCAAGTATATATTCGGTCTGTAACATATCATCCAGTCCATTTGACGCCATTTATGACAGAGTTGTCTGTCCACAAGATATACATTGCTTCATCCACCCTTTATGCAGAACCACAAACGTCTCTACCACCAACAATGCAATGAAAGAAAGAATCTGACAGGAGAATGGAATGAAATTGTCTTTACTGACAAGTCACACTTCTGTCTCCAATGCCAAGATGGTCACATTCGACTCTGGAGACACTATGGAGAGAGGATGCTGATCTGCTGCGTTATGCACCACCACACTGGTATTATGGTATTGGACGGTATTGAATATCACTCTCGCACTCCTCTAGTACTCATTGGCGTACATCGTAAACATGGTACGCATTGTATAAGAGATCTTTGTCAATCGCCATATTGAATTGCTGACCTGGCAGCTCGCTTTCTGGAGCTTTTGACAATATAAAACATGTGGTCTATGGGTGCTCAACGACTGACCCAGATTTTATCCCCAGCTGCCACACCAGATCAACTTTGGCAATGTGTTGAAAATCCTCTTTTAAATAAAATTAAAGGCATTGTTAATGTGACACTTAGAAGTGGACATATTAAGTGATAATTTTAAAATGGTTTAAAATAATAATGATGTTTTGTCTTTCTTGGTGTTGTAATTTGGGTGGCCAGCAGTGTATATTTTAAATACATTTTAAAATGTTTAAGTGCAAATTTAAGACTTCAAATATACATATATTAGAAAAAATATTATTTCTATATTCTAATGCTAAAAAAAGTATTTACTACAAGATATAAAATTAAAATGCTGAATTTAGGATACAAAGTTAGAAGAAAATCCTTTTTTAACTACAAACCAAGTACAAACTTTAAAATTTAATTTTTGATTTTTATTTAGTACATTTTAAATATATAAATGTTTTAATTTTTACGATTTTTACAAATTTTTCATTGTTTGCGGCCAATATCAAACAAATCGATATACTGCTCATTATTAGTAATTATTAATAGTTTAAAACTGAATTAGATAATGAAGAGTAATGAAAAGAAGATATTGGTTTGTGGATAATCCATAACTGGCTTGGTCCCAATATGGGTATACACCTAGTTTGTGAAAATGCTAATATCTAGACATGAATTAACATAATTTATAATAATTTAATTTTTAAGAAGTTGAGAAAGCTTAGCATATGCATGTGCTTAAATGGCAAAACATGTCAACTTTAGCATTGTCAATATATTACAGTGCAATAAAGGTAGAAGAATCTCCCTGTCAGAGTTAAGAACTAGTCAAAGATACATGGCCAGATGAAATCATAAAAGGTAATAAGTTTCACAATATTAGAATTAAATTAGATTTAACATTACTGCACAAAAAAAAGAAATCAGCAATAGCACATAGAATAATCATCTTATTGCTTGTTACAGAAGACATTATCCCAGAAGCATATTACTGCAGATAACTTATCATAACAATCAATAATTACATCCATAAAATTACATCCACTAACAAACTTTAGAAACATCAATAAAAGTTGTTCAGATAGACAAACTGATGTATAAAAATAAGAATACAAATGCAGAATTAACTTTGACATTGAAGATAACTAGAAAGCAAATAAATTATATAGGCACAATTGATGATAATTGCAGTAAACATCCCAGAACAAGCATCATTAATCACAGCAAGAAAAAATAATTAAAAATTCTTACCAATGTTGTACAAATGGTTGCATAAATGACAGCATTTCGTTGATGGCCTAACATTTGTAACTAAAATCCTAACATTTTAAAATTGTATATGCAGAATTCAATAATTGATAAAGCGTGATTTTGCCAATAATGTAAAATTAACGCCTTTGCCAGCTTGCAAAATATTTATATTAAGAAAATATATTTTTCATAGTTATAAGCAAACAATTAAAATACAGTAGAAACTCATTATTCCAGACTAACAGGTGACACAAATCTTCAAAATTAACAAAAGAACATATTAAAAAAGTAACCTATAAATTGAGACAAGGTACATACTACATACTCACAATAACAGATTTCAATGAGTGACTACCATTAGCATTTACAGAGAGATTCATGTTTACATTTCATCCTTTAATAGGTTTACTGAACGACATTGCACTTGCTCACATATTCACTCAAATAAAAATACAGAATTAACAGTTAAACACAACATAACACTAATTGTGATGAGTTGCATACCAGTAAAAAGACAGAAAGTGAGAAGATCTGAGATCAAGACTCAGCTTCAACAAAAATACATTATTCTAACTTGATTTTTATTCATACAATACATACATACATACATATGAAAGTAAACAGCCATTTATGTGTACATAAAACAAAGTGTAATTTAATATGGCCTGATTTAAGCAAAGTCCAGTTTAATAAAGTCTGTATTAAGCTAAGTCCAGATTAATGGGGTCTGGATTAATGAGCGTTTACTGTACAATGATTGTAAACAATATATTCAATTAGGTAATTTAAAAATACAGGTATAACTATACAACAGATTCATTTATAAAATTTAACACCAAGAACATGCATAACATTTGAAAATTTCTTACAGAAACAAGATCCATTTTCTTCTTCTGGATTACCAACATAATGATTTGATTCATCACATCTATTTCGAAAAAATATAAAAAATTTAATATGCAAACAACTAATAACAATTTGCAGTCACTTAAACTAAATAATAACATAGTAAGAATATTAATCCTAAAAGAAAAATTATAAGAAAGCAAATTAATCAGATAATTTTACTCACATTGTATATGTGAAAACAAGCTAGTAACCAAGAGAAAAATTGTAAAATATAATTTGAATTATCAAATATAAAAGTTTCGTTACTACAAAATACCATTAATAAAGAAAAAACATTTAATTTGAATAAGCAGCATTCAATAAAAATTTATTTTAATTTAAATAATAGTTCAATATATATTCAAATAATAAGCCAAAAATTTTACTGAAAAGAATTTAATTCAAGAGTTTTTAGGTCATTCAGATAGAACAATATAGGTATATAGATCAATACAGGTATGTAAGTACTTTGATTATCTATTGAGGAATAAATGTTCATAATATTTAAAAAATGTAGCTCATATTTTTCAAACTTTAATTGTAACATTAATAAGTAGAAATTCAAGACTTAATGAAAACTATACAGAGAAGGGTTTAAAGGTAAAAAACTTGTTTCATGGTTAATGAAAATCAAAATCTGGAAATCAGTATTTTAGAAAGTAGCCTTTAAATATTTAGAGAAATATCTTTAAAATTTTGAATTATAATTAAAATGAAGGGAAACCTGTAAGGAAGTGGCATGTTGCTTTTCAGAGGGAAAGATCCCAAGTTTAAACCCAGCCAAAGATGAATGGGAGATACTTTTGCTTCCTACATGCAGAATTGTTTTAAAAACTCAGGAATTTTTAGATTTCTCAATTTGAAACACTTGAATATGACCCACAATTTATGAAATGTTATAGAAGGCAAATACACAGTTGATACTTAAAAATCTTACAAGATTCAAAATTTGAAGTGGTTCTGGATACCATACCCAAACTTATTAATATGCAATACCAGTACATTAACCAGCCTGTAGCTATAACAGTTTCAAGCTGTTAGCTCGTTCACTATGCAATGTCAAACTAAACAAAATGTAAGCCAAAAACATTTTAGAAAAAACTTAAAAGGTGTTTAATCTTCAGTACACTGGAATAACAAGTAAAAGAAGTTCATAATATAGAACTTTTCTCGTATCTAACAAAATTGCAAAATTATCAAAGCAGTCGAATCTAAATAACAAAATTATTAAAACTATTGTAAGAATTATAAAAAGGAAGTAATCTAAAAAATTCCATAACATGCAATATCTTAGAAGACTACGTATATGTTTACAAATATAATAATAAAAAATTTAATTATAATATATACACTAATGACTTTTGATTCCAATTATATTTTACTAAATTTTATTATGTTTAAGTATTCCATTAAATTCTACAAATTCTTAAATTTTATTCTTATTAAAAGCAGCTTATGTATCTTGTTTTATTTAAAAGAAAACTGTTCAAATTAAAGAAGTTTCTCTATTTTTTTGCTATTTTGATGTAAAATATTTGAAAAATAACTGAGATGAAATTTCTATAATGGAAAAACTATGAAATTCACTCAACCATTTACAATATAATAAACTAGTGTTAAAATTTTAACCAAGAGATCAGCTATAAGACTTAAAAAACAAATGCTTTTAATACCTATTGCAATGAGGACCATTTATTCCTTTAGTTGTGCAATAACACCTTCCTGTTTCTCTATGACACAAATCTCCATGATTATTACAAAAACATGGAGTACAATTTCCTCCATTGACCGGATCTCCATGATAACCAGCCATACATTGTTGACAGTGACTACCTAAAAAATAATGATCTTAGCATGGCTCTTTCTTGAAAACTCCTATTTCTAACCATCATGAATCTTACATACATGATATTCTTTAAAAACTGAAAAATAGCATGTAATATACAATTGCCAATTTACTAAAGATCAAATATGGAAAATTACCTTAAATTAAAAAAAAATGTTAGCAGCTACATATTACATAAAACAAGAAAATGGATTACTCATGATTATCTAGAATACAATTTATAAAAAATATCCATATTACATACAAGTGAATACAGGTAAGCAGAATATAAAAAAAATAAAAATTATATCCTGATTATAAAAAGTATGAAAATTAATATTTTATTCATAGAAATATTCTTTATGAAATTTAGCAAAAAATTTTAAAAAATTTAACTTCATTTCAAAGTTTATACTAATAAACTTATTTAAATGTAAATAAGCTTACTTCTGTAAAAATTTAGAATTTTGCTCTAAAGTGATTAACATTTTGATTATTTATTTATTTTTCCAATTCATTCAACATTTGTCAGGTGACAATTTGCAAATGTAAAATTAACAATGCAATTTTTAGTTACTTTTTGAAGATAGCAATATAACAATGTTTAACTGTACATTAGCATTTACATTCAGCAAAATAATATTTTAGAAACCACAAATAATACTTCATAATTATGCTCATTTTCACATCATCAAACCAATTATTAAAGAATTTTTTTCCCTGCAAACTTTAAATTTAATAACAATTATGATTATATTTTTTGAAAAATACCAAACATTTTTATTGCAAAGAAAACTGGATAGAAACATTTATTCATTAAATGTGGGTGCTGATAAAAATTTGGTCCACTGAGAATATCATCATTCAAATATTTGATGAACTTGAATGCACAATGATGTAGCAAATATTTCGTTAAATTACTTTAATTACTTAACTTACATAATAGATGATAACATTGTGATTTTTATAGAAAATTTTATATTTTCATATTTTGATACTATAACAATTCATTAAAATACTTTTTGACTCTGAAAAACTATTTTCCTCATGTATTCCACTGCTTTGTGATAGTGATGGTTTCATCTTATACAGCAAATTTTCATTTTCTAAATCTGCTAATCGATTATAAGATTTTCTAGCTACAGTTGATATTGCAACTATTATAAATTACTTATGAAATTCTGATTCACATTAGTATATAAGCACTAAGTCACATATAACCTTCTAAATAGTTCGAAGTTTCAAGAATTCCAGATCTTTTCTAAGCACATTTTGAGCAGAAATTGAAATTACAATGTATTATCTTGAAATAAGTGAAAAAGTCATCACGCAAATAGAAACAAAATATTATATATTGTTCATATAATGGTTAATATTGTTTCTCTGGTAGTGCAGTAAAGTGAGTATAACATCTAAGCAGGTTGAAAAAATTATCAAACTTATCTTGAAGAACACTGCATTACTCAACAAGCAATATTCTCCAAAGTTACAGCATACATGCAAGAGGAGTCAGATGAGGGCATGTTCTATATATCCCCTATCAGACTCAAATCAATTGAAATGCTGGTTATTACAGACAGTGGATATCCTCAGGTTGAACGAACGAACACATTTAAATTATATGAAAAGTGAGGATGGATATTATTATACATAAGTCTTTATTCCACATCCATGGTTCCTTAAACACACCCTGGTAGGAATGCTGCAGAATCTCCCAGTAAATTTGGAATATCATGGTTCTGATTGGAACATGCTGATCTGTTTTCTAGAACCCATTTCACCTTAAACAATCAGTGCTATATCCCTGTAAAAATGTTTTGAATAATATTGTAATGATAGTAACAAGATTTTTATTTATTCCAAGCAAAAGTCTCACATGAATCAGATCACAAGCCAACACTGAGGCCATTGGAAAACATACACTCCCAAATTTTAGGTGCATGGTCCTACAACAGGTTAACCAAAAAAAAATTTAAATTGTTGTCTGACATTTCCATCCTTTTGGAAGATTTGCCAAAGCCTAGAAAAGGCCACTACATGATACCAAATTTTTTAATATCATTTATGTGTACTCGTTCCTGATTGTGAATAATTTTTCCACATAAAACAACATTATGTGCCATAGATATTCAATAAAAATTCTGTTTGGATCACAGGAAGCTTTGGAATAACACTGCTTCTCAAGCAGCATTTTTCATGTGCATGTACTGTCAATGTCATCTTGTGGCTTCCTGCAATTTTTAACACAAGCATATTATTTCAGAAAATTTGTAAGACAGGTGAAAGTTTTAATCAATAGTATGCTTTCTGAGATCCTGAATTATCCTTCATTTATGGATACAAACATAGAGGATAAATTAGTAACTAATATTTCAAAATAAATCGTATCAAATGCCAAGCTTTCAATTTATTCCTTCAATCAAATTATTTCTCATTTTTTTTTAAACTGGAAGAACAATGATAAAAATTCATTGTTTAAAAGTTCAATGACTCATGACGAGGTAAGCAAACTATTTACTAATTACACACTTCCTTTTCAGAATAAAATGGGAAAAAAAGTTGTAAAAACTACTAAAGATATATATGAACAAAAACTTCTTAAACCTAAGTTTTTCACAATAAAAATTTTATAAATTAATAAAACAAACACTTGAAAAATATTTCTTGTGATTAGCTTACATTAAAATAGGACTTAAAATGAATGTATAATATTAGTATTATGTAGTCAAACTTAATGCTGCATTAATACCTTTAACTAATAATATCTATAATTAATAATGCATTAATAAAATATTAAAAACTATGTTCAATTTCTATATTGAAACAACATATTTGTAGGATAAATTTGCTTTTTTAAAGTAACTTGTGCCAAGAAGGGGAGAGGAATAATAAAAAAAGAAAATGGACAGTTTAATAATGTTATTTGAGTTGATTTTACCTATCACTACGGATTAACTTTCATATGTGATTAAAATATTTAATAAAATTTTAAAAATACCTTCAGTTAAGTGCTGACATGGTACTACACATTTATCAGTTCCATTAACACAAGTGCTGTGGCCATTGCATTGGCATGCTAAAAAATTAATATTATCGATTAAAATAAAAAAACTTTGATACATATTACCTAATTTACAGTTTTAGATATTAAGGCTAAATAAAATATTTTAAAAGGCAAATTAATAATACTACTTAAATAATATTCAAGAACTACATAGTAAACAGTTACAATCGATGATATTACAATAATCACAAATAAAAATTACCCACATGTAAGGTTTATAGCTTTTTGAAAAACAATCAGTCTAATTTGAGTTACATTGTGGAGAATACAGTATTATTTCTAATGTAAGAACAGAAATAAGTTTTTAGCAGGTATTTATTTTTTAGTAATGTGAGAAATGATCTCAGAATTTTAGGGATACACAGTAAAATATAAGCAACGTAACTTTAATGATAGAAACACGATTCAATTGCTTAATTTTCTCACAAATAAAATGTTTCCTTTACATATTTGTTATAAATAATAAGAAAAACAATTCCATTTTTAAAATTAATTGGAAGATATCAAAATTACATGTCACATTTCAAGAAAAATTTGTAGTAACTTTTTGAGTAATTCGAAACAGTAGTAACTTTTTTTATTCAAATAAATTTTTGTCATAAAATTTTATTGACTACCTATTCTTATAAAATTTTGCAAAAGAAAATACATATCAAGCTTTAAGCCAAAAATTTGCCATCATTTATTCAATAGATATTTCTTAAAAACAATATCACTCCAGTCTGAAAAATTAAAATCAAAATACAAGTTATTAAACAATCTTCAAGACGTAATAGTTATGTTTAAGAAATAAGTTTCTTTGCTTGCTATTCAATTCGCAAATTAATACATTATTTAGCTGTCACTTAAGAAAAAGTATTTCCTTCATATTTCAGATAAACAGTATTTCCTAAAAATTACGTATTTGTTGCATTACTTTAAACAATCAAAAAAACTAATATCCAATGTTTAGACAAAATCACCATTTCTGCTTTGATTAAGCATTAGGCATATATAAAACATTAAGCTTCTTTTTTTTTCTTCCTATTTTAATTTCTAAGTTCTTATTTTAAATGTATACCAAATTCAATTGAGTTCTTATATAAATAAATATATACTTATATAAATATTATAATTATATAAATAAATATGATATATATATAATATTATATAAATAAATATATATTCTTAATTATATATTATAATAAATATAAATAAATATAAGAATAACATCAAATATAAATAATATATTATATAAATAATATAAGAATATATTTATAATTCTTATATAAATAATATTTCTTATATAAATATTCTTATATAAATATATTCTTATATAAATAAATATAAGAATAACATCAAAAGCATACTTTTCCAAACTTAATTTTTGATTTCATTACTTCGAAAATATTTTGGCTATTTTAACCATCAAAATTATAAATTTATTTAAACTATAATTGAAATTTTCATAAAGAAACCTTCAACTAAATAAAGTTGCAGTAAAAATAAGTAGTGCAATTACCAAAAATATATTTTTAATTAAGAGCATGATGAGAGCCTGTATCAATAATTTTATCCACATTTCCCAATATACCAGATTTTTCAAATTAAAAAAAAATTTATCAGAAAGAATTGCCTCTAATTAAACAATGATATGAATAAAAATGAAAGCATTTGTTTCCAACTCTAAACTCTTGAGGCTACACTGAAAGTGTTCACTTTCAGTATAGCCCAACAGTTGATTTAAAAACACTAATAAAAAATATCATTAAAGCATTTTTAAACAGTGTCTCAATTTTAAGACTACTTCAGTTGGAAATGAAGGGTGTTCATTTCAAACACTCTTCAGTTCCAATTTTGCAAGTTGCAATTGTACAAGAATAAACTGAAACATGAGATATGGGCAGTGTCCTTCAGCACACATATTTTGAGGCGTTGGTTTATCACTCAAAGGGCACATTTTGGGCACGAGGGATAATTAGGCAGGGTTGTTTGGCTGCGTTTTCTGGTGCAAGGTCTAAAAAGGACAAGCTGCACCAAAACTTTGTTTGTGTAAATCATTTATAAATTGAAGAAAACTCAAGCAACATTAAAATGAATTTAAAATACAAAAAACTGTAAAAAATTAGTTTAAAATTTAGTATAAATGTAAATTAAAAAATAGACAAATATAATTTTAAAATTTAAATAAATTCAAGAAAACCTATTGCATTCAAAAAGGTTTCTGTGAGATGGCTGACCCACCAAATCAAACATGGATAAAATATTTGTTTAAAACAATGTACAACGATAAAGGCTAAAATTTGAACATAAGATTAAAATATGATAAACAGTATATGGTTCATCACATGTTTCGCGCCATAATATTGATTCATTTAGAAAAAGATACTTATGTGTGAAACATATGTGTCTGATACGAAGGTGAGTTAATCTAACATCTGCTCTTTGCATCAGTAATACTGATGATGGGATGAAATATGAGTTGGTTGGATGGGTTTTAAGGCACAAGGTCCAAAAAAGGGCATTTTGCACCAATACTAAGGATGAAATATGGGAAGATAGCTTGCAAGTTTTTTAGAGACCTGAATACTCCATAACTCCTGCCAAAGAGAATTTACAAACTTTTTTACAGCCCTTCTCATGCAAAAAGAGGGATAGAGCAATAAAGTAAAGATGATGCAGCTTTAGCAGCTGCATCAGCTTTTTCATTTCCCTCAAGACCTAAATGACCCAAAATGCAACAGAAAATAATTTCAGAGCCCTTACAAGGGAATCCAATGCTCCGAAAATCTTTGACACAACAGGATGATAATTATTGGAATTTTACAACTCTTCTAATACACTCAAACTGACAGTATGTATGCAAATTTTATAATTTTCTGTAGTCAATAGCTTAAGGGCTTGATGAATGGCCATAGCTTCAACAGTAAAGATAAATCAGGATGTATGGAGGCTGTAACCATGACTGGTATTAGCATAAAATATGCCACTGACAACGTGTTCTGCAGTTTTAGATCCATCTGTGAATAAGGGTGTGTATGATGAGTACTAACAGTGATGTGAAAAGAAAAGCTGTTGGAAAATCGTAGGAGCTGTGTCCGATTTTCTAAATTGAGCAAATGGATTAATAATAATTATACTTTGATCATACCAGGGTGGATATGAATAAAAGTCCATTTCAACAAAACAGACAACATATAGGTCTGTCAAAGAAATGTGAGATTTAATACGAGTGAGAAAAGGTTGGATGCTATAATAGCGAGCATAATATAATCTCTTTAAGGCAGGAGAAATGACCAAGGAACGAACAGGATTTTGAGTATCTGACATAATCATTGCGTAATAATTGAGAGACAGCTGTATTCATCTCAGGTCCAAAAGCAATTGTTGACAAATTGCATAACGACTCTGCACGGGTGATGTGCGGAATGCACATGAACATATTCTCAAAGCAGAATGATGCACAGTATCCAATCTGAATAAAACGTTTGACCTAGCAGATCCACACACAACACATCCATAGTCCATGCAGGATAGAATGACTGAGTGATAGATCCGAAGCAGTAACAAGCGATCAGCACTACAAGATGTACTTGATTATACCTTGAGGATATTAAGCGATTGCTCTCACTTCTTCCGCAAATGTAAAACATGTGGAAGAAAGGCCAACTTTCGGTGAAATATCACACCAAAAAATTTAATCTCATTGACTACAGGTCTTGAAGTATTGTTCAGTTTCATAACTGGATCATGATGAATGCTAGTTTTTTTGCAGAAATGGACACAGCCACTCTTGCTAGAAGATAAAGTAAAGCCATTCTCTGCACACCATGCAGCTATTTTATTTACAGAGGTTTGTAATTGTCTCTTAATTAACAACCCTTTCCAGCAGTGTTCCATGTGATGGATCACAAAATTTTAAATTGTTACCAAACCATTGCATTTAGAGATAAATGGATCAAATTTTTTTTTAAATGTTCTTTTATCATTCTTCTTTGATAACAGATGGCAGCACTACACAAGGCGACAAATAAGTTTCAATTATTTTATGTCATTTAAATCCCTCTATTTTTAAGAAATTTTTTCCAACATTTCTTGATATAAAAATAAATATTTGGAAAAAAATTTCTGTGTTATTTTGTTGCCTGTCCATTAAACTATTTATTCTATATTACTTTAAATTTTTTACACATATAGTATACGTAGAATCATTGAATAAAAACAAGGTGTTCCATCCCCTGGAACACTGCGCTGCAAAGGATGTAAATGAATAACGCCATCAATGCGGCATTAGCCTTGAACGCAATGATGAGGGAAACATCTGTGTTTGTTTACTGTTTTTCTATCTTTCGGGGAGAAATGAACTTTTGCTTAGGAATTTACAGGGGAGGATTTCTTGTATGGGAAATATTTCTAAAACCTTCTCGGCCTCTTGAATTGGAAAGCTTACTGTGGGGTCTATGAATATATCAGTTATTTCGCGTCATCTCTAGATAGAAGGTGATTGACTTTTATGTTCTCGATTTTCCTTCTTGCTAATACTTATTTTACATTACTGTATAGATATTTTTTTGAATTTATTTATTTTAGTTTATACGTTTTTATGGAAACAAAATTTGATTTGTAGTTTATTTTTTAAATTAGTTAATTGCTAATAAATGGCATGGAGAGGTCTTAGTCTTTCTGAAGCAATAAAAATGCTTCAAAAATTGCCCTCTGGTAGTGAATCTGATAATGCAGATAGTGATACAGAGGAATATGTTTCTATACCACTTAAACAGTCTCAATCTGATAGCGACGATGTATCGCAAGCAAGTGAAGATGCTGATGATTTATTCCAACCAGGCCCCTCTATGCAGCCCCAAGACCTTACTTGGGTAACTAAATAGATTGTGCAGAAGTCGCTGCATGATTTTACACCGATAAGTTGTCAAAGTAAAGATATTTGGGACTTGTGCGAAAAAAGCCCCCTTTCAATTTGTCTAGAGCTTTTTCCTTACCAATTAATTGAAGTTATGCTTTTGCAAACCAATCTTTACGTATGTTTTTATGTATAGCATAAAAATCACTTTTTCATGCCCCCATTTTTTTCGGGGGGTTGTAGAGTAGCAGTCCTCCTTATGGTGCACCCTGGGTTACTGCTACACATTGTTTACAACATTATACATTGTTTTTTCATTAATATACGAAATATTTGCGCGTTAGCGTGTTTCACTGCAATGCTCGCTTTTCATAGCGGCGCAGTGTTTTGTGTGATGGAACACCGACAAAATCGAAACGGTCAGTGCAATCTTTACCAAATTTTTACTGTACACTATTTAAGGCCTAAATAGACAGCCTATAAATTTTTTCCTTAATATCTCAACTTTAAAGGGTAGTGCGCCAGAGAGGGTTAAATGCATATTCGATCCTTGGATAAATATTTGCAAATCGTCCACATAAATAGTACCATGAACAGAAGGTGACAGAAGATGAAGGATGCAACTAATGTACAAATTAAAAATTGTTGCACTTAAAATAGAGCCCTGGGGTACACCTTTGGCTTGAATAAAAGTATTGGACAAAAGGTGATCAATACGTACTTTAAAAACATGAGAACGCAAAAAGTTTTGTACGAATATCCGAAGATTATCCCGAAAGCCAAAATCATATAATGTACAAAGAATTCCATATCACCATGTACATTCATGTGCCTTTTCTATGTTGAAGATGGAAACCAGATGATTCCTCTACACAAATGAGTTACGGATTTGGGTAATGTTATCAAGAGTGAATCTGTTTTTACGGAAGCCACTCTGATTGATATGAATACATTTATTTTCTTCTAAGACACACCATACATGAGATGGGCGTTGACCATATGTTCGAGAGTCTTACTAAGGCAACTCGTCAGCGCTATTGGTTGATAATATGAAGGATTTGAAGGATCCTTACCAGGTTTAAGAACCGGAATCACTATTACTTTGTTCCAAAATGATGGAAATTTATTTTAAGTGCAGATACTATTGAACAAATGCAGTAAGTTCGATGAGGAATCTGGACTTAAATGTCGAAGCATTTGGTAGCTGATTCCATCAGGTCCTGGGCTGGTATTCTTAGCCTGCTGCAATGCTCACTTCAATTCCAACATCGCAGTTGTAAAGAAAAGCTTGTCTATGGTTAAAACAGATTCATATTGGTTCAGCATGACTCTTTGCTCTTAAAAAAGAAGGATTTTAAGAGTCAGAGCTAGAGACGCTAGCAAATGTTTCACTGAAGACGTTAGCAATGTCATAGGAGAAGAGTATACAGTAGCTCTAGTTTTCAAGAAAGGAATTGTAAATTCCCTACAAATATCATTGGCTGCTTTCACTTTTCTCTATAACTGCTTACTGGACTTACAGTTGACACATATCTCCTTTGCTGTGCAGTTCATACTATCATGCCAACCACTGCGCAGTGAGCGCAGATGAGTTTGCCTCTACAAGCATTTCTCTAGTGTCCAAAGCACTGGCATTGGAAGCATCACAAGTGATTTGGGATAAAACCTGAAGGGTAAATTCATGTATGCAGCTTTTATGTTAGTGGAAGGTCTGGCGTTGCTTGGTATCAATAATGTTACCATCTCATGTGACTGTGATGCGTCTTAGGCCACAGACCTTCTATTCTTGCAAATTTTGGAGAATTTCTTCCGTCAGCAAGTACAATGAATCCCTTGCTGAGATGACAGCATAAGAAAAATTAAGGTTACTGTGAGGCGAGACAGTCACTTCGATGTTAGCCAGTGTTTTCGTGCTTGCCAGAAAGGCTGCTTGAGAGTCTGATGCAGCCTCTACAAGCAAGCCACCTGGGCGCATCTTCTTAACTTTATTTACTTTCCCAACTACTCCCAATATTCCTTTTGATATTAAGAAAGGAGACACTGTCATGAAATTTCAATCCTTTCTTATAATTACAAAAAATTTAGGTTTCAATGATTCTAATTGTTGCTCCTGTGGGAAAAATGTTAGATTTTTATTTTTCATAGATAAGAAATAAAAAATTGGGACTTGAATGCACCACCGAGTCCAACAAGGGGATGCAGACCAGCTGCACCAGAGCTAGCCAGATCCTATACGCTCAAAGTACATCCCAGTGACGGCCTCCACCTTTAATAAGTCATCCAGCAGATGTACCAATCACTTGATCCATAAAGCTGATTGATGTGCTGAGGAGGACCACAACACACCTTCCATTACCTGAAGCAGAGAACAAAGTAATGTGTTGGTCTTGGGGCCCTCAATTAGCAGGACCCTCTTTTCCAGGCATGGGTGATTTAGTCCCCAAGAGAAGCTAAAGCAACAGCTGCTCAAGGGGAGCCCTGAACCTCACAACCACAATGAGGAAGAAAAGGAAGAAATAGCAGGAGTGTGAAAAGAAGAAAACATGAGAACAGATCACTGGGGTACCTTGGGATTGTAATACCCGTGTTTACTTAAAGAAAGTAAACCCCCTGAGGGGTAATTAGACAGGGACCTACAGTTCAAAGAAGATTCCAAACCACTACAACACTCAAACCAAGGTAAGAATTAAACTCATAAACTATTAAACTAAAGACCTGACTCCTAATCATTAGGCTGCCAACTAACCACTAAATAGGCCAAGACCTACAATTAAAGTGGATTTCAAACCCCAACAAATATCTAGGCTAAAGGATTTAGACCCCCAAACTGGTGAGCCAAAGGAATTATGTTAATTTTCCAACTTTACAAGCTTTCAACAAATGAATAAAATCTAAGGAAAATCTTCCTACAAAGCAAATGATGATCAGTAGTGGATAATAAAAATTGCTAGTTTATCTTTTGTATTAAACATTCTTTTGTATTAAAACATTCATCATAAAATGCATCGTACATTTTTAACAAATGTATGTTAAGGTCTATTAGTTTATCAATAGATATTTTGTAATACTATTAAAAATTTCTGATTTGAAATTTAAATAAATTGCACAGATTATTATTGTCATTTAATACAAAATTAAAATTTATTGTTTAATGTTTATGAATATTATCACTATGATATATCAAAATATTGTTTAACCACAATACAGTAAATTTTACGATTTACATACTTCTAATGATTTCCATTCTAAAAATAAATATTATATTTTTATAACACTTTAAAATTGTAACTTTATGAATTTGATTCACTCCTGAAATCAATTCTACTAAGAACATATTTCCTACTACAAAAAAAATTTTAAGTAAATTTACAAGCCAAAACAGTGAACAAATTAAATGATTAATTTTAAGTTTATGTAAAACTTTATTATTGCACAAAAATTTCAGATCAAATTTCATTAGTCTTAAATTTTATAAATTTGCCATTTAAAATTTCCTGTATATAATCCACAGCGACATTTTATCCTTATAACTATTTTTCAATAAAAGAAATAAAAAGTGCCGCATAATCCACAGAAGTGTATAACACGCAACACTTTTTTCTCAGTAATTAGTTGAATTAAATACTACTGATAATATGAATGTCGCATAACATAAAAAATTCATGGTATGATTAAAAATATAACAAATTGTAGAGAAAAAAAACATTTATTATGAAAAAGATCTGTTCATAATAAAGTGCGATACACTGAGATAAAAGCATGAGATCGATAAAGAGAGATAAATCAGGGAAGCTTTTTAGTTTACAGTAACTTTTTAAAAAGTTTGACATTTTTTTAAAAATAAAATATATTTGCTTCATTAATAGTTAAATGAAAGAAATGGATTATTTTCAAACAGTATATTGGATACATTTTTCTTTTGCACCACAAATTTTTTTCCACTTCCCATTAACACATTTGTCACCATTTTTATTAGCTTCCACCATTGCTAATTTAAAGTATGCTGTGTAACTCAAACGTTTTCACTTCCATAGGACGATATACGAAATTGAATATCTTCAGAACGAAACAGCTCTTGTCAAGGCATGAGAAATGACGCTACTGAATTGCAATTATAATATCTTTCAGAAGAAGCAAATTCGTTCTTGAATGGAACTAGACAAAGCTCATTATTACTGAAAAAAGTCAGCCATATAGTGATGCCACTCATTATTTTATGAAACAAAGTATTTTTTTGAAAATTTTCTTCTAAGCTTTTCTGATGGAGAATGTTTCTTATTAGATTATCCACTGTGGCGTATAATATACACAATGAAATCAAGAATTTTTTAACACATAATCCTCGGCTTATATATAGAAATATATGGTAGTTTTAATTTCCAATACATTATCTTTTTGTGTAGAAATTAACTTGAACTATAAAATAAATTCAATATAAAATTAGATACAAAAAAAATTATAAAGTTTGCAAGATTTATTTCGTTAATCAAAATAAAAAATGCTAATTAGTAATTTGATATTTTGAACTTAAAAGTAATATGATGTAAACATTGAATGGTTTAACTAGGCGTTTTCAAAGTTGGTCATCCTTAGACTTTTATTTCAGTATCAAAGAAATGAAATATATAATAATTATCCTAATTCTTAAATCAATAATATATTAAAAATTTATAATGATTAGCTTATTTTCTATAAATAAAATATTTAAGTACATATAATGATTAGCTTTCATTATGATATTAAAATATTTTAGAAAGTGATTATGCATTTTATCATTGTCAAAAAAATAAAAATTAAAAATCAGTAAAAGGTTATAAAACAATGGAGAAATAATTTCAGATGTACAGAGTAATATTTGTAATTTAAAATGTCAGCTTGCTTAATTACTTAAAAATAAGCATAAAAGCATTATGCAAACAAGAAATTACAAATAAAAGCCCCCTATATCTTAAATGTACTTCATGTTGAGTTTTTTAAGGATAATAATAATTGATAATATTCTTTTAGAAGGATACAAATACTTTTAACATATCATTTCAAAATTAACCTATGTTGTTGACAATATAACATTTGCATGTCATTAAACTTCAGTTGGCTGCAATTACCTGGGCAAGATGTAAAATACCATTGTCCAACAGGACAAATAGTATTATTCAATAAATAAGCTGAATGACCAAACACAACTGGACCTGATGCAGAGCCTTCTAAACAAACTCCTAAACCAGTTCCACTACCATCATCACACCATCCACAACGAGGATTCTTTTGACACTGATCACATGTTTGAATATCTCTGCAATTCAAACCTAATGAAATAATTCAAAATTATTTCTAAATATCAAATAAGAACAAATTAGGAAAAATGCTTCAGAAGCAATCAATACAGCATTGGAAAACTCTAAACCCTTAAAAATTAAATAATTTTTTACATAAAATTATTTTTTTTATATAAAATTTAAATTGTAAAATTTGGTATTAACTGGAATCTTAAAGGATGACAAATTTCAGTTAGATTCCAAATTTTACAATTTAAGTAAACTACGAATTGATACGATTTGTAACAGTCAAATGTTTTATATCATTACATTAAAATTAAATAATGAATAACTTATTATTAATATTATGTCTAGTGGAAAAATTATTAAGCACACCATTTCCATAGCAAATTACTTGGTTATTTATGAAAACCTTAAATGTCGCAACCACGTCTTAAATACATATAACTTCAATTTTGAGTTTTTAAAATAGAACATGCTGTACTGAATGGTTAAAGTATTAAGAGAAAATGAGAAAGATAACAATTTTGAAAAAATAATGCATTAAAACATTGAAATGTAAAGTGATATAATTTAAAACAAAATATTTGTGACATTTTTATTTAATGTTAATAATTTAATATCAGAATGAGTATGAATTATATTTTTTATTCATTACCATTTCTTAATGTATTAATATCAGCAAGAAAAATTACTAAAATAAGATTTCATGAGATAACATTGCAATTCATAAAAGCTCATAAATACTTATTTATGTAAACATAAAATAGTTTTTATATCCAAGCTTAATGATTAATAATTTACATACAACAATGTTTTTATGTAATTGAAAGCCAATTGAGTTGAATGTTTTATTGTTTTCACAAATAAAAAACCTTTGTAAGAAAATCTATTCGAAGCATCATGATTTAAAATTAAAATAGATATTTTCAGATATTTAATAAATTTTTCAATCAAAAATTAGCATATCCATTTATAAGAAAAATGTATAATAAAAATATCTACAACAAATTTATTATGTTTATAACTAATTTCCTAAAATCACATTTCTAAAATAAGGTTTACAAATTGACAAAAGTGACTTAATATATATATATGAGCAATAGAACCCTTTCCAGTTGCAATGTAAACCTCTTCAGGCTCTGATTTTAATTTTAATTAGTTTTCATTTCATACATATTTATCATTATATAATGAAGATTTCAGAAGTCTAGCATCTAGAAATTAAACTTGCTTTATTATAAGATTAATTGTTGCAAAAAATGACGAATGATTAACTCAAACAAGAACTGAAAATTAAATGATGAATACTTTATATTGTCAACTTCACACTTATCAATTATAAAGTAAATTATGTATCTTTTTTCTGAAAAATAAGTAAGGGGGGAGTTTGAAGATATCAATCATTTTTGGATAAGAAACAGAATATAAGGAATCTAAATCAAGCTTTCAATAATTATACTTTTGATAACAAAATCGACTAAGTCAATTTTCTTTCTTCCATTCATTGCTTTTTAAGATACAAATTTAAAACTATGATGTTTCAATTAAATAAAATAAATATTTTTAAATAGAAATTTATTCTATAAAATACTCAAGTCAACAAATGTGCAAACATGAAATATATGAATGTATGCTTTCAAATAGTTAATACAATTGACAAAAATTATGTTGCTATCAACTTTATCAAAACATTCATAATTTACTAAAATAAATAAATCTAAATATTTACCTACAATGTAAAAAAGAATAAATGAAAAATTTATTGCATTGAAATAATGTTGAACAATCTAGCAAAAATGAAAAACCTGCAGTTCAAATATGACAGTTCTTAAGCAGAGAAATATTAATTAGAAAAGTTAAAAGAAGTCAGAAAATTTTAAGGTCTGATGTAATCACAACACAAAAATTTTTTTTCATTAGCAAAATGATTTTTCCTTTAATGAAGATCCAATAAGAAATATAAAGTTAAATTTCTACTCAAAAAATTTTATTAGGTAATATTTTCATGAAAACAAACCTTCATGATTTGAAAAGGCATGGATGTAGATAAATTGTGTTTCCAAAAGTCATAGTGACCATTTATGATTGTAAAATGATTTATTCACTTTAAATAGGACTTTTGTTTTTACCTTAATTGATGATTCAATTGTGCACATCAGCTGAATGAAATTAATACTGCATGAAAATGGGTATAAAAAAATCAAAAAAAATCAATACCATTTAAGGTTAAAGACAATTTTTATAAAAAAAATTAATTAAATGATATAAATTCCTTTCTTCT
This sequence comes from Latrodectus geometricus, assembly GCA_026290005.1. Classification (NCBI taxonomy): domain Eukaryota; kingdom Metazoa; phylum Arthropoda; class Arachnida; order Araneae; family Theridiidae; genus Latrodectus; species Latrodectus geometricus. The sequence goes on along the minus strand of JAPDSC010016600.1, from coordinate 2,100,691 downwards.
TACTTAAAAAATTTTGTATCCAGTATATATCTTAGGATGAACCCCTTAAATAAAAGAATAAGAGGAAGGCCCAAAAAGAGATGGAAAGATTGTGTGGATGAGGACTTTGCCATCCTAAAAGTGAAGAACTGGAGATAATTGGATGGGAGGAAGGTAGATTAGGAAAAGCTACTGAGGAATGCCCAGGCCCACAAAGGGCTGTCTTGCCAATGCTGATGATATATCTTAGGATGATTAATTAACCATGCTCAACAAACTAAGAGGAAGCTTTTATATTTTTAGAGTAATTATGGCATAATCATGATTTTACCACACAGTCATAAAACTTAAATGTTCAATAAAAAAAAGGACCATACTTGTGGCCCAAACCTTACTAGTTATCAACTGAGCATCTTATGTTTTCTAAAGAAAATCTGTTTGTTATATATTTTTCACATCTAACAGAGATAATACCAAATAATATTTTCTTTCTCATCCCATCCCACGAAATTTATAAAATTAATGCCTAAAGAAATTTTAAAAATTTTCAGCTATTATTCACTGTTTTTAAGGATACAATTCAAAATTTTAGAACTTTTCAGGCTCCTGGAAAAAATTAGCTTGTCAAGAGTTACAAAAACCTTCTACAAACTAGGAGTTTTCAGGAGTTGCACAAACATAACATGATGCTTCAAGAATAGCAATTCTTAAGCAAGAACATAATAATTATAAAAGTAACAAAATTTCTAAGGTAACTTAAGTTTATCCATTTTAGATTAACTAAGTTTTCAAATTTAGAACTTCAGTACATTTAAACATAAAAATGTTCAGATAATAAGAATTTTTAGAAAATCTGAAGTAATATTTCAATGTGATGACTGCAAATCAATAAATGATCATGCATACAAATAGAAGAATTTGACTAAAATTAAAATACCAATATAGTAAACTTTTTAAAAACCTCCACAAAATTTGATGTCGAAAAAAAACTTTCATAAGCAATTACAGGAATAAAATATTCCATTTCAATTTATCAATAGTATCATGAAATATCTGCAGTTTAACATTATCATATTAATGTAATGTGTGCAATGTGTTCAAAAACATAATGTAATGTGTGCAATGTGTTCTGCAGAGATTAAAAATGAACTGATTAAAGTGAATGCAATTCTTAATATAAAAATTTTCTTTCGTAACCTTACTGAAATATTTTTTGGAAGAAATATGTAAATAATATATATAATATATATATATAAATAATATATATATATATATATATATATATATATATATATATATATATATATTTACAAATGTTTAAGATATCTACAATGAAGCTTTACAAAAAGACTTAATAAAATTTCCCCTTTCTTGTAATATAAAAAATCGTTTTTCTATATTACTATTATCATTGCAAGGATGGGAAAAAATTTTAAGATCTTTAAGAAAAATTCCTAAGGTTTTAAAAAAAACTAAACTTGGAATGTGTAGTAACTATATATAACAGTATATTATCAAATGTTCTTGAAATTCAAGTGGGGCTTGAATAAACTTACTTAAATTTCATTTAAATTCATACTTGTATTCCATTAATTTCTGCACTCTGAAACCTTTCAAATTGTAAAATTAGTGTTTTCCAAATTGAGAAATTAAAATTATTAATTATTGGATTCCAGAAATTAAGAAACAACATGGTTTTCCAGGGTTACTATACAAAATGTTGCCAACAATAAAATGTAGTTCATATAAACAATAAAAATAAACTTGTGTAAATTTATGCAAAAAAAAAAACAGTAACTACCAATTTTTTTTGATAGAAGAGAAAAGGTATATATGAATGAGAGAAAAATATACACATATTCGACTTTTGTAATTTCACATGTAACTATTGTTTATTTTCAACTCTTTTTATCAGATTCACTGACAATAGTCAGTAGGGTTCCACAATGTCTGAGAGAAGTCATTTGTCCAATTTGTTTAGCAAGGACAATTGGATCGATAGAAATGGGGATATATCACAGGCTGATGCTACTAGACGTCATACTGAATCTCACAGTGAGATCCACTGTCTCTGGAATCAATTTCAAAACAAGGCCTCTAGAAAAAATGTTCCAGGCCACCAACAAGGTACAACACCTGAAGAAAACTATTTGATAGCTCTTTTGGCCAGAAAACGAAGCAGTTGTGTGCTGCAACTTGTTGCAGACTACACTGTAGCATCAAGGAGAACATCCGTTAGTATAGCAAAAACATCTTCACCATGTCTATGCAAGGTGACCAGTTGTGCATGTCTTCCTCACCAAACAACAGAGTAAAGCCTGCTTATTGTTGGGAAGGGAATATGTTTTTTGGTTACTTTTTATAGAAGAGTCCAGATTCAAACAGGAGAGCGTTTCAGGATGAGTGCTGATTGGGAGAGAAGAAAGCATCAGATACCATCAATCACAATGGAAAGACACTCAGCATGGTGGTGGAATAATGATTTGGAAATGATCTCACTCGTTGGTCACACTGACCTGCATATGTTCCAGGGAGGAAATGTGACTTTTGTAAGATATCAAGAGGAGACCCTTGATCCATATGCTAGTCAATCTGTAATAATTTGATTCTGATAGATAATAATGCATAGCCTCATCAAGCTGCAAGTTGTCAGGAATATCTTAAGGATCTTGGCTTGGAGCAAAAGTCTTGGCCAGCTCAATTACCAAACCCAAATTCCATAGAGCATTTTGGTCGGAATATTTTGGTAGACAGGTTGCTACTTTAAGTACTCTTCCAAGGCCAGTAGGAGAGCTAGAAAACAGCTACTTTGTGTCTGGTATTTGCATTCAATTTCAGTAACTGTTAATTGACAACATGAAAAGTCAATGCTGCTAATGTGTTAAGATAGGGGTAGGCATAACCCTCATTATTATGTTTTTATATTATTAAAATTTTTTTCTTTTTTTTTTTTCCTATGACATATTATTACATTAAACCGGTTTTTATTATCTTTTTTTAAAGAATATGTTTTTCCAGCAAGATTCCTTTTTTGATGTAAATCATTTATGCATTTTTCTTATGTAAACATCAATGTTGCAATCAATACATGCACAAGTTATCCAAATATGGTGTTTCTACATTCATGTAATTGAAAATTTGGTGCATAAAACCGATTGTTCCCTAGCTTAAAAAAAGAGTATTAGGAGGTATATTTGGTGAAAAATCATAGCAGACATAACATTTCAGAACTGATGATTGAGTGTCTTAACTATCCAATGGAATAATCTGTTTGTAACTTTTAAAGAAATCAGAAAATATATGTTTTAGTGAGAAATTACTTTCTTGAATTCAAATTATTTTATTAATATTAACATGTGTACTTTTCTAAATATTTATAAATTAAAGATAGATCACAACATGTGCCTGGAGATTTTCAACATAAAAGTAAAATATGAAATTGAAAATAAGAAAATAAATGAAAAAGTTCTTAGTTTTTAAGCTCATTAGAAAAAAATCATCTAAAACTTTTATGAAGCATTTGAAAATTAAAGTTGTTCCTATATTTTTTAAATAATTAAAGGAAAAATGCAATTTATTTTTACAGTACCACTCTTATAATATTTGAAAATTTTTCCATTTGCGATGGAAATACACTAAAACTCTATGATCACTTTTCCAATTAACCAAATGACAGACTAAAGTTTGGTATCTTCCAGCAAAGTTCGATTTTTTCTATCAACCAATGCTTGTTTTACAAGACCTGTTTGTGCCAGATAATTAAGGTTTAAAATTGATTTTAAACTATTATAAAAAAATCTAGAACTTATGATTAAAATCGAATCAACATACAGTAGAAACGAAGAGTAGAACATTACCCATTTATAAGGAAGAATAGCCCACAAACTGATATGCTCCAAATAAGAACTGTTTTCTACTAAGACAAGTTAAAATGAAGTTTAACAAAGCAAAATTACAGAAATAATGTGATGATTATGTATTGAGGTTTTATACAAATCAAGAAGATAGATTATTCTATAAAACATTTCAGAATCCTATTAGCAGCATAAATGAATGATTATTTCTTTTGACTAAAGCGAGCAAGGAAGAGATTGAAATAGCTATAAAAGCTATTTCAATAAGGCAACATGATCTGATACTCAAAGCCATCCCCTATCACCATTTCAGCTATAAATGCATTTAATTAATAAATAAATAAAACTTTAACTAAAGTGTAGTTTGTTTTAAAAAAAATTATAGAGAATCTAAAATTTATTATAGCTTTTCTGATTATATAACATTGAACCTAAGTTATAAAAAAGAACCACATCTTCTATTGATTGGTTATAATACAGAAGTTGCATATTATTAGTATATTTTGGCCTATCCATGAACAATAAGACTAGAGATCATCAAAATTATCTTCACACTCCTGTAAACATTTCTCTTATTACATAGATCAAAATAAGATTTAATTTTCTGAAAGAGCAAAAAAAATTAAGCTTCATTTTTTCAATGTTAAAAGAATATTGATTACTTAAAAATCTAAAAGCTTGGAATAGTAAAAAATTAAATAATGAAAGTAAAACAAACAGTATTAGTTCATTGACAGCATTAGCAGCAAACTCTTTTAACAAAAACCTTTAAAATAATAAATTCTAAAAAAAGAGAGAAAAAATCACAAATTTATTTCTTAAGTATACATCAAAAAGGATCTCGCTAAAGAATTCACAGTAACAAATAATTCAGATAAACAGTAAAAAATACTTATTTCTAATAATAAACTCATATTTGGCAATGCTTTTAAACAAAATAATTAAGACATGCTACATTATTATTAATTAAAAATTAATAATAATGTAGCATGTTAGATAATGGTGGAAAAGTAACAAAGATGATACAAAATTATAACATACAAACATAGGTATTAATGAAAAAAAGGTTTAGGTATCCATGATTTATGAACTCGAAATCAACATTAAATAAAAAATACAAGTTATTAATGATTTCTAAATAGAATAAAAAAAATTTATTTTAAAATATTTTTCATTGAAAATCTGATATGAGATTTGCAATCAAATATCTTTTGTGTAAATTTTTTTACTCATAAACAAAGCATGTAATAAATATTGCTTGAACATATGAAAACAAAAACTGAAATTAGAAATAAATTTTCAATTTCTGAACACTAAAAATTTATATACCTCTGCATTTTGTCATTTGAGTGGTCCATTCCATGCACTGTGCAACAGGAAATACTGCAGCATAAGCATTGGACTCAATACACATTTGTTGACTACTACACCACATACATGGTCCTTGAGTACAATTTTCACAAGTTGTTCTACTGCTACAAGGAATTTCACATTTGACCCGATAATCATCATTTAGAATTGCTTTTTCAGTACCATTACCTGTTAAATGAAAATTTACTTGTTTTTCATAAATTCATTATTTAGAAGGCACTGAGCAGGCAGTTAAACTATGCATTACTTGATTCTCGAACAAAAGTATAACATTTTTCATCTGTTTGCCATCCACAGTGGTATTCAGTATGACAAGCATGACAGTTGTGTAGTTTGTCACAGTTGCTGCTTTCTGCAACTTCACATTTTTCAGGTACATTAGTTTCCTGAAATTCAACCAAGGATATTTAATTAAAAAAATAATTTTCACAAAGTTTCATTAGGCTCAATGAAAATATTGTTTTTCATTTTTGAAGCATATACAGAATATATACATAAAAGGATGATACTTATAAAGGTATTCTTCATTTCCATAAGCACTACAGCCTGTTACAAGCCAAAGCTGTCTTCTAAAGGCTTCCTTCACATGACCCAATCCAGCACAACAGCTTTCCATCAGTTCATCCCCAACATTTTAATGACTTTTTCCACAATATCTTATCAAATAGGGGACATTTCCTTATAGTGTTTTCTGTTAGTCCCTAGAACAGGGTTTAAGTATCTGTGGGCAGAGGTGTTTTCACTAATACCCACAATTAGGCTAACTGCCAAAAAGTTATAACTATAAACAGAGCTATAATTATGAAGTGTTTATTGCAGCAAAAAAAAAATGATAACTATTGGTTTAAGTATTTATAAAATATTTCGTTTCATTAATAGAACTTGATAGATTAAGAAATAATAGTATATCAATAATTAGACGTAAATAAAAATACCAAATTTAGTTTACTGGTATCAAACATAATAAAATAAGTTAAGTTCAAAATTTGGTAACACACAGATAAATTAAAAAATATTTCAGTTAAATAATTCATTGTCATTACTAACAAAAATAAACTCAAATATCAAGGCATTATACATTAACCAAAACTATCAGACACTGAAGTTGTAAGAACATGTCACCAACCTTTTTTATTCACCAAATTTGCTGCTTTTAAGCACCTGTGATATGTCCCCTTTGATGAACTAACATGTGTATATAATTAATAGCAATTAAATGCAACAAATTAATTATTCGATTTGAATACAGCAATACCATATCAGCAAATTAATAAAGTTCCAAGTGCATAAAGAATACAAATGTAGAATAGTAGTACACTGATAAGTCATAACAGAAAAATGAATTTAAAGAAAATGAAAGTTTATTAAATGAATGATAAATATGGTGATATGAAAAATTATATAGACTAGTACTAAACTAAGAACTTAAAAAAAGCACTGGATATATAAATTTAGTTTGTATTGCAATAACATTTTCCCACTATTCTTAAAAAAGTTTTTTTTTTTGTGGTTAAAGAATCGTCACATCTAGAAATATGGCCCAGTCATCTAATGACAGAAACCTTTCCTATTTTTATGGTGTGGGGACCCTTACGTTTTCTTGTAGATTTTATGGGATTATAAAATTCTCTATGTTATTTTATAATTCTCTATCTTTTAAAGTGATCCAAAGATTTTCCTCGATATTTTTCTTTTGAAAATCAGTAGTATATCCTCTTCAGCCTTCTTAAGAACATAGCATTCATATCTGTTAAAGGCCACGGGTTCTTATTTAAACTTATTTTGGTTTTTATATTAATCAGCTTAATTTTGAATTGTTTCTTTGTCCATCGAAAATCTTATAAAGACATTGCTTATAAAAAATAAAACATTAAAAGAGAGTTTATTTGCTTTGTTAAACATGTTTTTATATTTCAGTACTGATGTTATAATAATGTATCAAAATATTTTCCTACTAAGTAAAAACAATCATTTCAAGTAGAACCTATATAGCATGTATTTATAAAAAATATATTTATAGCTATAAAAGTATTATAATAAATTGAAAGGCTAATTTTTATGTTTAAAGATGCTTCTCAGTATATCAGTTTTGAATTGCCACTTTATAATTATTATAGATTTGTCATTTTTTATAGAGTGAACAAGGGCTTATTCTATTGGGATCTTCTCCCATATTCTTGATAAATTCTTGCTACTTCTCCCTATGATCTTTACACTTTGTCAAACTGCATTAGATTCTGTAATATATTTTGAATGTTTATTAATAAGAATTGAAAGTGCACAATTGTAGATCTAATGAAGAACAGTAATTTATTACCATCAGTAAAAATTGGTTCATTATTAAAATACTAATTTCATATTCATGAATATATAGTGGGGTGATAAATAGATTAATATTTTCAATTATAATTTTAATTTTTTAAATCATACTCATTAAATAATTTTATTTGATGAATATAATTGTTATACATATTAATAATATAATAACAAACATATTTTATTATGGCAATTATCTAAACTTCATAAATTGTGATAAGACAAGTTAATTATTTAATTTATCATAGAACACATTTACGTCTAATTAAAATACAAAAGATTTTCTTCACAGGGTTGGTATACATTTAAGCAGTGATATGACATAACTAAATGAAATGTCTCAAAATTTTAATGGAATAGGGTCATTAAGTTAAATTCATTCAAATAGATGTGTCCCTTCATAGGCAAATGAATGCAAATAAACAGAACTAAATTAAGTCTGAATTAATAATTCATCAAACTTCTAATAATAATAATACTCAGTAAAAAGACCATTTTGATTTATCCTGTGGACAGATATGCATCAAAGTTCAAGATGTTGTGTCTGATGCCTTTACATAAATGGTACAAGATCTAAATAGCGTAATGAATTTCATTATAGCAATTTTGTATCTACCTTAAATTAAGTAAAATTTTTATCAGAGGTTTCAACTCTTTAATAATATTGCAATCATTTCCATGGAAGATAATTTTTCAAAGCATTTTGCCTAAGTAGTGCTAAACTTTCAATTAGTATTATAAAAGAAGTCTATCAATTATGCAATTAAAGCATAATGTTCTCTAGCCTGTACTGTTTCATAATTGACAACAAATTACTTAAAAAAAATAGATAATTGGTAAATGAATTTCTATTGGTGAAAATCTGTCAGAAGTGTGTGGATCTAACTTAATATCAAGAGCTATGAACTTATATGTAACAATGGCAAAACAATGAATAGAGTCAAAAGAAGCTTACAAGATAATAGACGAATTTTAGGTGCTGTCTGGCTAAAGGTGGCCAACAGATATTATAACAGTAAACAAGTTTTAGAACAACGGTAGCTTAATTCTCAAAAAAGAGCATTACAGAGCAAATCTCTAATAGAAACATTAGAACAATACATAACACATTTTTCATAAATAGGTTCATAAGAAAAAAAAATCATAATTTTCTTTACTCCTTGTTGAAATAAAAGTATGCACAGAGGAACCATAATTCCTCATTAATTTCAAAGTGTAAAGTTAAAAAATAGTGACTGGCGTTTAATCTGGTATTCCAAAAATAATCTTTTAAGTTATTTTACTGGTTTTTTTTGTTTTTTTTTTTATTTTATTTTTTTTTAAAGTAACTATTTTTTCTTAAATTAATTATTTTTATAAGCTAGATTATAATTTTTAAAAAATAAAACTGTAATCTAAGCTTTTTAAAATAACTGTATTAAAGGAATATATGAGTTATTTATAATAATGAAATTTGCTGAAATTTGCTAAATCTAAAAAATAACATTTAATGTTTATTTTGAAATGCAGTATCAAAATCCAAAGCATCCAAATTAACTTTCTCAAAATGAAAGCTTTAATAAAAGCAAAAGGATTTTTACACAAATATTAAAGGTAGCAAAGTTTTGCAACATTATTTTTAATATTATCTTGAATCTTCCCTGATGTTACAGGCATTAAGCCACATCACAACCTCTCTCCAAATCAACTGACATAGAGAATTGCTAGTGGCACTAATATGACTCATTTGCAAACAAGAGTGATTCTTTTTGACAAGATATCTAGTTTTGCATTGCTTGCTCCACTCTAAATAGGGGTGTTATTGGCAACATTTGTCATCCCATTGCTGCACACAGTTGCTGAGCGAAGGCGCATGGTGACAGGTTTTGGACTCCTATTGCCTGCAGGATAATATATTCATCATTGACTGCATTTGTTTTTCTAGGCCCACCACCGCAACGTTTCTAACAGCTCTACCTATTTTCATCAGCAGTACCTAACGTTTAGAATACTCACAAAGAATGTGGCATAACTCTTCAGCTTGTTAATTGTTTTTTAATTTTTGTTTATTCATAATTTGTTAATTCTAAATTCTTCAGGTCACCCTACACCCTATCTCCAAATATCTGATCATTCTGTTATATGTAATGTCCTTCAAGTAATTTATTCTAGACATATTTTCATACCAGAACTCACTTCCAGGAAATGTTATTTATAGAACATCTATCCTTTTTTTATTGTAGTCCGGCTGCATGTGCTGACTCCACACGTTACATACGCTCATGTCACCTGTGACCTTGCATATGCATGACCTTACTACTTAATTGCATCATCATTTCTCTCATCAAGAGAAACTTTTCTCTGCAATATCAAGGCTACCTACTTAAAATATGGACTATTACTTAAATTTTACAAACTAGAGTGAAAGTTTTATGAAGATTTCTTTAGAAACAATTTGTCAATTTTCTGAAAGAAATTTATTTACAAATAAGTGATCACAAGTAGGTTCTTTGGTTTAACGCTAAATAGTCATACTTGCTAATTAGATTGGCACCAACACTCTAAAAAGAATTCCAGGGCACAATGCCCAAGGTGGGATTCAAACCTATAAAGTGTTAAATCAAAAGCCAGAGCACTAACTATTCATTTATCAATTTGATGGGGTGTGTGCACACATATGTAAGCAATTCAGATTTTCATACTTTTTTTTAATTTTCCAGTTTGCATTACAAGACACCTCAACATATGCATTGTATAAGATTGAATTTTATATTTTAGAGACAATTCTCATATAAGTTAACAGACATTTGAAATCTTACTACCTATAATGAAAACAAAATGTAATAAAAAATTTTAGTTACTCTCTATATTGTGAGTTATTTTGTTCAAGAATAAAAGATTTCAAAACATAAAAATAAAAAAATAGAAGAATTTAATTAATAGTGAAGTTTTACAAATTTAACTAAAATGATAAAACTTCTAAGACAGTCTACAGGCATATATTTATTTTGAGATATTAATATTGGAGACTATAAGAGATTATACTAAGTTCATAGATGAAATTACCTTTATATTTTTACCGCATCGACCATGAGAACATGAAGACCCACACCAAACACAACCATAGGTATTTTCCAAGCAACTTGGACAAGATGTTAACCGCCCACATAAGGAAGTAACATTTGCTAAATGGAAAAAGTTAAATATTAACCTTATATACTTGTGTATAAAAACATAAAAGAAAATTAACACACATATTTACCTCCTCTTCTGGAACATGTGTGATAAGAAGGAACTTTAGATGTAACTGAGAAAGGTTGACACATTTTCTTTTCAAAGTTCCAAACACATTTTATCCCAGGAGCAGCTTTCTCACAAGCAGCACTATTAGCATTTTTTTCACATGAGCCTAAACATGAAGTATAAAAATACATAAACTATATTGTATAATGTATATATATATATATATATATATATATATATATATTTAAAACCTCATGACCAACACATTTCTGTTCGTTAAATGCAGGGATTATAATGAAAAATAAAACTTCATAAAAAAAGTAATTTGATTAAAAAAATAAAGATATTTTTAGAACCATAGAGACATTTTTTAAAAATATATTATTAGTAAATGCATTAAGATTCCTATTTATATTATTTTTCCTCTGAAAAAAAGTATTTAAGAATAATTTACATTCCAATAAAGCATCAATTGCTTTTGCAGAAACAAAAGGTACAAAAGATAAAAAATGATCGATAAGTAAATACACAATAAAAAAAAAACTTTCTTTTTACTTTGCCAGCAAGAAAAAGAATTTTTTATACAAATAAGATTCAATTTTAAAATTTATTTGCATTAAATTCAACAAAAATAAAATCAAGCAAGTACACAAATGAAGTTTTCTTATAATTCTAAAATGAAACAAAGGAAATTTAATAGAAACACAAGGTAACCAATGTAAACATTTATAATTCAAAAATAAGAAATTTTAAATACACTTTTATGGTTAGATACCAACATCATAAAAATAAACTTTGCTTTCATAAAAACAGTTACAAATTTCCAAGAGTGCAAATATTTCAAAAAAGTTAACCTTTTCACCTTTTCACCCACATCATAAATTCCTAATTTTAGTTTAAATCACAATTAAAGAAGAGTTTTTTTTTTTTTTTTTAATCATGTAAAATTTTTTATGTTAATTTTTAGTATTTCAACTAAACTATCTTAAAATTTAAAATATTCATAAGAACTACTGAAAAAAAAATTCTTTGAAAGAAATCATTTATTCAAGTATCATTTTGAAGCACAAATAATCAACGTTTTTTAAGAATCACATTAAGGTAACAATATTTTGGATGAAAATTGCATAAAACAAAGAGTTATCATAGCACAAACTTGGGCAAACAATCTAGTTCACTGCAATACAATAGCTTAAAACTCCACGTAAGAAAACTGCTTAATTTCCAACTTAAAAAAGATTAACTTTTTTATACATTTTTTTTAAAAAACTTACCTAATTTAATGTTTTTTGTTAAATTTCTACGGAATACTATTTTTTAAAAATTCACTAAGCGCTTCTAATATTTCAAAAAATAACCATCTAAATAAAAATAAAAAAACCAGTTTTGAAAATTTTAATTGGCAAAAAAGTATGAATTTTTAAAAGCATACCTGGTGTTAACTTTTGTATGTCACTTAGCATTTGACCGTTAAAGCCACCAAAAACATACATTGACCTATAACAAAATTAAAAACCATGTAGTTGTGTTATTAAAAAAACTGTTAAAAATGCCCTTATAGCAGGCAAAACCTATCTTAATCTTTCGTAGAAAAAAATTCTAAAGCAAGTAATAATGAATAAAAACTTTGAAATTATTTTACTTTTAACAAGAAAATGTATGTTAAAACAATATAAATAATTATAATCATGAAACAAAATATTTCACGAAGATTAAATTTAAATTTTAAAAAATAATTGAATTTAAGGCATTTTGCTTATTAAACTAAAAATAGAATTAAGTGATAAATTTTCTAAAATTCAAATAGAATGTTTGCTTGGTTTGTTTGTTGCTCAATGATCATTTTTTTGCACAGGAAGGTTAATTAGACCGGGACCTACGGCTTAAAGTAGATTCCAAACCACTACAAACATCGAAGACCAAGGTGGGATTCAAACCCACGAACAGTTGAACCAAAGGCAAGAGAGCTAACCATTCAGCTACCAGCTTGTCATAAAATGTTTCAAGATGCACAACTTTACATGAATATCTGGAACACTGCAATAGTGAATGGAATTATTAATGAAAACAGAAATTTTTTCAAATTCTAAAAATCAACAGTAAAATCTTTTTTTTTTCCAGTGACAGGAATCCACATAAATCATGCATCAATTTCTTTTAGCCTTTGCTTCAACATCTATTACCATAAAATTTAAGGCAAAAATAAATTACAGGAAATTAAATTTACACTGTAAATAACATGAAAAACAAACATTCAAGAAAATTATTGCGATGACATAACCACAAAACTAAGTGAAAAATAATTACAGTTACAACAATAAATATTATCAAAACAAAACAGAGGAGTTTAAAGAAAATAAAAACATTAAAATAACAAGCCATGCACAATGATGAAATATTTATATGTATTAAATACTATCACTGGAGATCTGTACTTGTAAAAAACATTCCAATATACATGTGGTCATAACAATCATTTAAAACTTAAATTGAAAGTTTTAATTCACAAACAAAAAGTTCTTATTTGAATGAGTTAATTAGAGCAGCAAATAAATTTCAATTCTACAAATTAAGAGCAACTTATAATTAAAAATAGGGTCCCAACAGTTAAAACAACATACTTATGCAGATATATTGCAATGTAAGCATTGTAAAGAAATATATATAAAATATATAAAAGGAAAGTGCAAAACATAATAATTTATAACAAGAATGAAAAATAATATATAAATACATCCAATTATATTTTGTAAAGAGTTTCCTCATATATTCAATGTTTAAACATTTTCCTTGGTATCAAATTAGTAGAAATCCCCAGCAGAAAATACATTACTCTACATAAATTGTCCTCTACAGAATATCCACAAGGAAAATAAATACCTCAATTACTAAATCACTGAAAATTGTTCTATAGTCTAATTGAAAAAAAGAATGAGAATAGAATAACCCCGAAATTACCAACTTTGACAAATGTTAAATAAATTAATTTCAGCAATATTTTTATAAAGATTGAAAAATTCAAAAAAAAAAATTAAGAAATGATATAAATATAAATATTAAATAAAATTTTTATGATGATGAATAATGAAAATTTTGTGAAAACATTAGACATAATTTCTAACTGCACAGGTAAATTAAGCAACTAAAAGAACAAAGAAAGCTACTGTAATGAGAAAAATAAAAAAAACAGATAACAAATATAATATATGGAAAATTATGTAAGCAAAATAAAGTCCAAAAGAAATTAATATACATTTTCTAAATATAGTATTCAAAACAAAAACATTGATGTATCTATTATACAATACCCATTATACACAACAGCCGAATGTCCAAATCTTGCTATATTTTGATTGCGAATTGATGGAAAATTCATTGTATGCCATGTATCACATGCTGTGAAAAAAACATCTTGTTAAAATAGGACAGTATGCAAATGAGGGCATAACAGTCAAGGTACCACACTATAAGTATGAAAAATTCTGACAAAGCATTATGAAAGCTGGATATTAAAGATGTTACAAAAATTTGAACTATTTTCTTTAAAATGAGGCTATGATATTGAATTTTCAAAACAGTTGCAGCAATGAAATATTTAAGAGTCTTTTTTACAAAATAAATTCATTTTTACATAATAAAGAAATAAAAATATATAATTTTTTATTTCTCTTCATTTTACTATTTATAGATCATTTTACTTCTACACACTAATTAACTTTCCCTATAACCCACTGCATATAGGCAGGGTATTGCAAGCATTCTTACATACTGCATATAATTAATAATAAGAAAATATTTCTGCAAACCTATATCATAAGCTTGGAAATCAGCTGAAAAACATTGTCCACCATTACTGTAAGATGTACCATTATGTGTATTTCCCCCAAACACAAGCATCATCCCATTTAAGATAACACTGCTATGTAAATACCGATGAGATTGGCTAGGAGTTAAAAGGACCCTAGATATAAAATATTTTATAAGATTTTAAAAAGTAAAATGAAATATAATGCTCCTTCAGTAATATGAAAGGGAAATAAATACCATGTGTATTCCCAAGAATTATATGCATACAAGAAGTCAACTAAAGCAGCTTCAGCTCCATATGAATGATAACCACCATAGACATATATTCTTTGTGACCCACTATCATATACACTAGTATGCCCATAACCACCTTTTACTATAGCTCCTTTTGTTTCAACTAACTCCCAATGATCTGAACCTTAAATATTCAAATAAAGGATTAACAATTTGTAATGGGCTTATCATTAAAATATAGATATGTTGTTATTCAATAATTATAAAATGAAAAATAACTTTAAAAATATTTATACATATATGTAAAAGAGTATCTAAGTGATTAAATACATTAATGCAAAATACTGAATGTAAACTTCGCTTACACAAGGTTGACTCAAATTATTGTATTATAAATAATTCAAACTTTCAAATAAGAATACATTATAAGTAAGATATTTAATAAAATCAGTCTTCCTAGTTAGAAATTTTTAACTAGATTACACCAAAAAAAATTTATATATTCCTTATTCAATATTTGTCACTCAATATGGTAAGAAAATTTTCTATTTTCTGCACTGTACATTACTCAGAGGAGGAATTTTATTTTCTGTCATACAGCAATTACATTTATAAAATTACATAAGAATTGGAAATTTCTGATTTTTTTTAAAGATAAAAATAAATTTTATAGCAATTACATTTATAAAATTACATAAGAATTGGAAATTTCTGATTTTTTTTGAAGATAAAAATAAATTTTATAATATAAATTAATTCATTCACATTATTTAAAAAAGTATTATATATATAATACATAGGTATGATTGTTCAATCTTACTATTTTAATCTTTATCTTAATATGTGAGAAATTTCAGGGTTAAGGACAATAAACAGATTTTGAAATAAAGCTTCTAAGTAGTAGGAAATTATTGAAAGAGCTCATCAAAAATGAAGGATAAACTTGTGATCACATCTTGCTTAAAAATGACAAAAATTTAAATAAGAATAAAATATAAAGAAATTGAAAAGGAATAAAGAAATAAAATATACAAAAAATAATACCCCCAACATACCAAAATGATAATGTTGTACAGTATTTAAATATCCAAACACTGGATTATGGCCAAATATAACTATCATGTAGTTTCCAACAACAGTTGCTGTGTGTCCCATTGCAGCTAATGGACTGCATGGCTCAGAATGGCAATTTTGGTCCATTGTTAACTTTGACAATAAATGCCAAGAGCGTTTAGTAGTATTAAAGACCCATAACTCATTTAAAACTGTACCATTATACAGTATACCACCATACATGTATAGATTATCCTGAAATAAGAAACAAAAGTTAAAAACATTTGACAAATATGAAGCATTGAAAGAAAATAAAAATTGCAATGCACTTTACACATTGACAAACTTAGTCTTTAATAATCTTAGCACATTGCCAAAGTTCACACTCAAATTAAAAAAATAATGCCTCCCTTTAGCTTAGTTACACCTAATCTGTTTGTCACTCTATTGGAATTTTTTGCCCACAAAGTTTAATTTAACCAGGACTTAAGAGTTTAAAGGTTTTTGGACAACAAAAAACAGTCCTTATATTTATATAAACTATTTTGCATCCTAATTGTTATTTGCCTATACACTGAAGATAAATGTATATAATAAAAATATATAATAAAATTAATTTTTAACAAATGTTACTTTTTCCTTCTGATGCATTACTGATCTTCTGCAAACAAAGCAGGTCAAACAACAACTGCCATACACTTACATTATGGATTACTTCCTCAATAATGGGAATATATCAATCTGAACATAATCATGAATATATATTATCAACAAAATTTTTATAAAGAATAATTACTTCATTATCTTCCCTAATTTCTTCAGTTAATTCAACAAAAATTGATTACAGAAAGAAACCATTGCTAGATTCTAAGTTCACAAAACAAAAAATGTAACATATTTTACATTTTATGTAAACATATATCAATAATTTAATCATACAAAGAAATTAATAACAATTCAACACTAATTTTATTTATTTATGATTGAATAACCATTTGGTTGAATAACCTTTGGTTTGGATGGAATTACCAAATTTTAATTTATTTTAATTGTCAGTTATAAAAGAATAAGAAATGTTAAATAAATAAAATTGGAAGACTTCATTATTATTCAAAATTGCAATGTATAATGAAAAAGAGACAAACAACAGTAATTGCTCATAGGATTCAAAACAATTTAAATAAAATATAAATAATTGAGTATTATACTGATTACTGTTAATGAATGTTTTTAAAATAAGGAAACGATATTTTGCAAAATATTTTAATATTACACTTCCAATATAAAATAACACAAATCCAAATCCAGACATTTACTTGAATTATATTTAAGTAAATGTCCTTAAATTATATTTCTAATTAATAAAATGTTCATTATTTTTTATGGGAATTTTTTTTTTCATGTTAGTGTTCTCACAATCAATTATATATACTGATAATCTCAAAAAATAAAATATATTAAATTCCCTTTCATTGAGATAGCTTCAATTTTAAGTAAATCATAATTTGAAAGAAAAAAGCATTAAATATTAAATTTAGCAAAGTTTTAAAAAAAATTGCGAAGATTTTCTGGCAAATAGAAACTACTTTTGTTAATAATAGAAACTACAAATTAAAAAATTTTTAATTTGTCTAACTATTACATTTAAGAAATATTCTTTTAGTATTTAAATATTTTTTATTTCTAATTTCCTTCAAAACTTTTTCATAATACATGGCACAATACACATGACCAACTCTTATTACAGAATTTGCATAAAAACTTTGCATTTGTATACAGTTTTAACAAACTTTAATTTGTTGTAAGAATGAGATTTTGCCAAGAATGCCTACTTTTTCATGATGTCCTGTATGACATTTCAGATAGCTTTTCTAAATATAGTTAAATGGAATTTTGAAATAAAAATAACACTATAATAAAAGGGAAGGGGAAAAATATATTTACATCAAAACAGAAATCTTTTTCTATGAACACAGTTACTTTAAATTATGATTTGTCATACTATCCTATGACGAGATGAAACATTTCGAGACAGAATTTCATAAGCGAAAAATCTTTTTAAATACTATCATAATAAGACTTAATATACAAAAGACAGAAAGCACAATATTTTAACTACATAAAACTAGAAACAATTAGCACTGCAAGACTAAGTGCTCATTGACAATACACAGATTACAGATTAATTTAAGCTGATCAAACTTAATTCTAACCAGTTCAAAATTAATATATTCATGCCTATTTAGAAATATCACATCTAGTTTAAAGTTGCACTAATTAACGTGATGTATTAAACCATTTTTATTTTCATCCATTTATAAAATATGTTTTGAAATGTTAAGCTCATTCAGTTTTAAAACTGTCTCCTCTACAATTATGATAAAAATATTTTAAACAGACATAAAACATTACTGCCAGCATAAAATAAAATATTGTGTCAGATATCTAATTCTAGAGAATTTCAGTTTTATAATAGCAATTTTTAACAATGACAGTAGCTAACTAGTAGAAATTTAATGAATTCAGTATGGTTGGAAATCTGGGATTTAAAATATGGTTTATGTGAAATTCAGTACAAATGAAGCATAAGAATGATGAGAAATAATGACAATTCCTATTTTTTCTCTGCTAGAGAAACATCAAACTTTTTAAGAGAAATAGAAAGTCTGATAAAGAAACTGGATGACTTATTATGTTGGAAAAAAGATTTTCGGTGTTGAAAAGAAGCAACATCTTCTAGATACCTATCAAAACTAAGACTAAGCACAAACAAGTTTATTGTACATAAAGTAGGAAAGGAATTGTTTATTCATCAAAAAGAAATCAGGATTAATGATATCACAAAGGAAATTCATTAAAATATGGGATATTCCCTTGTAGTGACGAAAGAATTCACTTTTTTTCCTGATAGCTCTCAATTTTTTACTAAAAAGATATCAATGTATTTTTAAAATTGCATGATGGAGATGGATCTGTTATCATTTGGACCAGATGCAGATAGAAAAAGATATGATTTTTCGTACTAAAACATTTTAATGCATTTGTTTGGCAAACATTTGAACAACTTAAATGTTTAAAGCTACTTCAATAAATTTTCTGTAAAAAGTAAAGAATCCGGATAGCACATTCGTGTACCAACAGAAAAAGCTTTCTGAGCATCTTGTAAATTCCTTTTTTTAACTGAACATTTCTGAGTTATGAAATTCATAGCACTTTCAAAATCTTATCTTAGAAACCACAGAAAACTGAGTAAACTTACATAAAGATACGTATGTAGCAAATAATATGGCAAAACAATAAAATTGAGAACAGAAAAAAGCAATTATAAATAATTAAGCAAACAATTTCATAAAATTCTATAATAGCTAGACAATTGTAGATAATCAATAATAGCTAGACAATTGTAGATAATCAATAATAGCTAGACAATTGTAGATAATCAATAATAGCTAGACAATTGTAGATAATCAATAATAGCTAGACAATTGTAGATATTAATAGACTAGGATCTTGAAGTCAAATGTCAAATTATTGTTTGATATATTTTGAATTTTAATTAATAAAGTGATAGATAATTACATTTTAATGTCAGGTTGACATATCACATGAAAATGCTTAAGAAGATAAATCATATGTACCTCATATGCAACAACAGAATGGCAATATCTTGACAAAGGTTCAACAGAAGAATTAAATGTGATAACTTTCCAATTTCTTCTCAAAAAATTGTATCTAGAATAAAATTTTAATAAGTCAAGACAGAAATTTTCAATTGTTAACACAATCAAGAGCCAAATATATCTGCAAAGCATACATGTGCAATAATTTTAGATAACCAACAAGAATATAAGCTTTTCCCATGGTATTTTAATATAGAATATATTCGAAAAAAAAATAATTACTTAATCATATTTTGAAATGTAGAATGATGAAAATTTTCGCCACCAATTACCCACATATCATCACCTACAACAACTGCTTCATGTAAGGCTCTACCCTGGATTTTAAGTTTTGCAGGCTCTTCAGCCCACCAGCCTTCATCTATACGAAAACTACAATCAAACCCTGGAATAAAAATATATTTAACATATGTTTGAAATAAATTTTACAATATAGTGATTATAAGTTTGCAGTGAATATTAAAAATATTAATTTTCATTAGTAATTTTAAACAATTTCATAGTAGTAATATAGATATCCTATTATCTGTTCCTATTATATTTTCCAATTATCCTATTATCTTTTATATCCTATTATCTTTTCCTATTATAAATATCTTATTATCTATCCTATTATCAGAAAGAAATAATTAAAAGAATCAAAGTACACACCAGTATATTCTGGATTACATATACATCTATGGTGTTCAACATCACAATCTCCATTTTCTTGACAATTTGAAGGACACACAGGAATATCACAAGCTTCTCCAGTCCAACTTGCCCAGCAAGTACAAACCCCATCAACACAGGGTCCCCGCCCTGAACAGTTTTTTGGACAACTGTTAATGCTGTAAAAATATTAACATTAAAATAAATTACTTTTTCATTTTTTATCACTGTTAAAGTGAATGGTTTAGAAATATTTAATGTAAAGCATGATACAACTTGTGGAACATGAAGCACAAATAACTTTCATTCTCCATTTTTAAAAATATTTCTCACAAAAATTAACTTATTGTAAATTCAGAGAATAATAAAAGATCTCTTAATAATGCCCTTTATCAATTAATAATCATTTGAATAAAAAAAACAATCACAGAAGCATTGTTTTTACATCTATGAGGATTTGGAAAAACTTAATTTAAAAAAAAGGATTACATTGCTAATTAAATAAAATTATAAACACTTAATGAAGTAATCATTGCTAAATTATTCATCGAATGCTTTACAGATTTACCTAAAGAAAACTTTTAAACCCAATTCTATGAGGTTTTACATCAATGAAGCTTTACTAATGAGAGATATTTGATATTTTTTATTTGTGATTATATAGATCATAAATAAAATTTAAGTAAAATCAAATAATTCTTTCCATAATTTTTAAAGATTGAAAAGTAAATTAAAATTCCAATTCATTTTACAGTTTTATTCAGAAGAAAGTAATAGAGAAATCTTTATGCACAACACTTCATGTAACTGAAAAAAATTATTGAGAAGTTAAAATAAACAATATTAAAATTTAAGTTATTTTTCTATTTAGTTAATCTAGAGTAAATATAAAATTCTAAATTTTTAAAAATTGAATCGGGAATATTCACAGAAATTAAATACATTCAAAATATTAAAATGCAATTTTACAAAGACAAACAAACAAAGGAATTAAAAAGAGAAGAAAGAAAAAATGTTAAGAAGTATAATAAAAAACAAATTTGAGAAAGCAAAGAAATTAAAGTAAAATTAAAATACTTTGCGTAATTTAAGAATAAGTGAAAAAAAGGAAAGCATTGAAATTTTACATTCATTTGAAATAAAATACATGATTGTACAAACAAATAATAATTTAAAAAGTAACTAGTGGTCTGTATTTTGAGATACAAAAAATTTAGGTCAAGGAAAAAATTTACAAATGTATTCTGCCCCTAGATACAAATCTACTGAGTCAAAAACATAAAATAAAATTTTACACACCATGGAAAATACATAACATTCTATAATTTTTCCTATTTTTATATTGTATTTTCAATTTAAAATGTCAATGCAAGATTTTTCTCTAAATCTTAGCAAGCTTTTAAAATGTAATTTTATAATATATCCATTTAAAATTTAAAATTCATAACAATTTTTTAATTACTGTATTTTGCACATATTCCACGGCAGCCTATTTATGAAGGGGCTTTTTTTCGAGTAAAATAGTAAACATGGTATAATCTGTACCATAGTACAATCTGTCGCAATTTCTTAGCAAATCTTTCAAAATACATATTGTTGATACGAAGTGTTATATAAAAAGAAATACAGTATGATTAAAAATGTAATAAAAATGCAATAAATTGGTAAAAAAATCTTTATGATTTAAATCATCTCATTCGATAGTATTTGGACCCATCTCATCACCATAAACTTGGTAAACTTTAAGATGAAAGCATCTGATTGATTGATTGGGTTTTATGCCGCAAGGTCCAAGAAAGGGCATGCTGCGCCAAGAATAGAATTTTAGTTTTGCATTTCTTTTATTATTATTCTTTTTTTTTAAAAAAACCCAAACATTTAAAATCTTTTAAAAAACAAAAAAATTTGTATATATATATATATATATGTTATAAAAATCTATTTATATATTAAATTAAAAAAAAGGGAAATAAATATGTATATAATTTTGCAAATATTAAATGTAAATAAAATTTAAAAATCCTATTAATCTTAAAAACGCAAACAAGTTTGCGTGGGGAGGTTCCCCCAACAAATCAAATAATGTTAAAATATCTGTTTTTAAAAAAAGTAAACATGCATTGTTAAAATCTTTGCATGAAATTAAAATATGAAATACAGTAAATGTTTCATCACACGTTTCACACCATGGGTTCAATTCATTTAGAAACAAATGTCTATGTGTGAAACGTGTGTGTCCGATACGAAGGCGAGTCAAACAACATCTGCTCTTCGTAAGGGTAAAACATATGATGTGATGACGTATGGAAAAATGGCACGTAATTTGTTGGAGACCTGCATACTCCATGACTCTTGCCAGAGAGAATTAACTTATCTTTTAACAACCCTTCTCACGTCGAAAAGAGGGACATTTGAATGAAGTATAGACGATGCAGCTTTAGCGGCTGCATCTGCTTTTTCATTTCTCTCTAGACCTACATGACCTGGGATCCAACAGAAAATGATGTCATAACCCTTGCCAGCAAGGGAATCCAATGCTTCGAAATGAAAGCACCTGATTGATCAACAAAAATACCAAAAAAATTTCATTGCTTTTTAGGTTTTTAATATTTCAATGCAACCATACATTTTAAAAATGATATTTATTGTTTTCTTTGATGTTTAAAAGAAATTGATTATTTTTAAATAGTGCATTACATACATATTTTCTTTCATGTTGCTCATGTTTTGCATTCACTTTACACTGACATACTTGCCACTTTTTTCTTAACATTCTCTATAACATTTAATTTAAAATGTCTTGCAACATAGACGCTTTTACTACAATAGGATAATATATAAACATGAATATTTTTAAAGCAAAACTTAAGTGAAGAGAAAATGAAAAATGAAAAAAAACAATAACAACTGTAGCATCTTTCTGAGGAAACCAATTTGTTTTTGAACATAATTGGACAAAATTAAATTTAGATGAAATACACCAGTTGAGTCATGGCACCTTTTCTCTGATATTCCAAACAAAATTAGAAGCTTTTTGACACAACTTTTTTTTTTTTTTTTTTTTTTTTTTTACAAATTATGCACAGCAAAATACAGTAACATTAACTTAACTATATTCCAAATTTTTCCCACATTACAGTGTACATTACATACAGTGTTTCTGATACTTTCAATGATACTGTACAAATTTGTCGCTCAAAATACATTTTTAGAACATGAGGGTAAAATAGACTGGGACCCAAAAAGTGAATTCCAAACCACAACAAACATCCATACCTATGATGGAATTTGAAACCACAAGCAGAACTGAGTAAACATTTTTTTTAATTGTAAAAGAAATGGCTGTTGCAACATAGCATAGCAAAAGGCCGAAGTGTTAACCCTTCTACTGTCAGCTCAATAAAACTGTACAGATGTTTCAGGCAAATTTCTTCAGCAGCCATTGAAAATATTTAATCTTAATAAATTTCAAAACAAATATTTTGTCAGCTAAAATTTCTTAAGATTTTGAGAAATATTAAAAATTTTATTTCTTCAACTTAGAAAAATCAGAATTCACTCACAACCATAGCAGAATAAAAATGTTACATGATGAATATATTTTACTTTAAAAAAATATTTTACCTTCCATTAATACTAACTAATAAAGAGAAATCTATCATTAATATATAATTCCCCATGAAAATAAAAAAAATATCAAGAAAGTTATTTTTTAAAAAATTATAACTGCAAAAGTTGCAAAGAAAACTGTTTTCACAATACAGTAAGTATATTTAAGTATTCTTTTCAATTGAGAGTTCAATTAAACCCTGGATATTATTTTAAAATGTTAATAAAACTTTTTTTTTCCTTTTTCACACACAAATATATAAAGTATAAAATAATAAATTAAATTATTTTGACAAAAAAAAGCACCATGAGTGATAGATTTTAAATAACACTTAAACATAACCAACAAAACAGTATGATGTTGCTGGAATAATGCAAATTTAGAATAAAATAACATTATTTCCCACATGTAAATTCATTTGTAAATTTTCTTCCTAAAATTTCAAGCTGAGATACTTAACGTTTCTTGGCACAAATTCGACCCCTCTAATCTTACTATCATGCTTTAATACATTTAATAACAGGCAAGAAATTATAAGCAGAAAAAGGGAACATTTCAAATTAACATAAAAAATACAAAATGAAAATAATAAGCTCTCTTCCTGTAATAGTTATTATATTTCTAATAATTTCTCTGTCAATTTATTATTTAAATTTCATATATAATGACAAACATTAAATAACAAAATGAATAAAACATTAAGTAAAAAAAAATTGAAAATGAATCAATTGGAGAAGCATAAACTTCTTTCTGTTCTTATTATCTTATTCTGAAATAAGAACAGAAACATATTTATTAAACAAAATCTAATAGAGATAATAAATTTTAATGTTTGACAATTATTTTCATCATGAAACAAAGAAAACAATTAAAAGAAAATAAAACCACAAATTCATGTGAGAAATTCCTACCTATTAAAATTTAGTCTCATGAATTATGTTCTGAATTAAACACATAAATTTTAAATATACTGCTAAACAATACATAATTCATTCATATTAGAGGCATCAACTTTCTGACAATGTTATATTATTGAACTTTAAGTTTACGGCATCTTTCATTAACAAAAGATCTAAGAAATTATCATATTTTATTAAATCAGAAATCTTGTAGAGAATTTTTAAAACTCTAGTTATCTTTAATTTATGAAAAAGATATTGTGTTTTGATTTTATCAAAAAAACAATGTTTACTTCCCTTTAAAAAGTTTATCAAAGTCTGCATAAAAATCATGGAAATTTCCTTCTCTGAAGGTTATTAAATTAAAAATGTAAACAAATTCTTTATCTTAATCCATTACCTATAAGTAATATTTACACCACTCATGTTATATGCAGCATCGCTATAAAAGTAAATATATGCACTCCCAGATGAGGCAACAATTTCAGATAGTCTATCAGAAGATGTTCCATATCTTACAAGTACTCCACTTAAAAAGAAAAACACAATTCAAAATACATGCAAAAATTTTTATAAAACAATTTCATTTAAATGTTAACACTTTCATTTAAAAATTTAACTAACACATATTCATGGGAACTGTTCCTACACTCGGTATTCCAAAGCAGATTGACTGCTCTACACAACAATTTTTTTGTTTAAAAAAAAGTCTTAATAATTTAAAAAATTGGAATTTAATTAATTAATATTTATAGTTAAATCTACAACTATAGAACTGTTAATGCAAAGGATCAAGAATATTTTAAAAATAAAACTATCAAAAATCTAATTTATTGATTGGATAAGAGGATTAAAGTGCATAATATAATACTTGAATCTTTGCTCTTGATACTAACTTATTATCCCTTAAAACTTTTGACATTGTAATAGTCAGCCTAATCACTATACACAATTACTAAAATTGTGGTAAGGTATTTTAATATCCACCGGGTAAAATTGCTTTCTGGTACAACTTTTCAAAGACAATGGACCATTTTCACATACCACAAGGGAGGAAACTAGAAAAAATTCCTAAGCAACTATCCAGACTCAAGGGCATGTAAGAAGGCACAAGCAAATTAACCATCTCCCATTGTTTAACAGTGGCTGAGACCGTATCCCAGAACTTTTGTGTTGAAGAACAGTCCTACCACAAGGCCATGGTGAAACCAATTTCCTTAAACTTAAGTTTTTAAATTAATCTAAGTAATACAGAAATGATAATAACATCAGTGCATATAAAGATATATCCATAACTTGCAGCACTTGCATATAAAAATATATCCATAAAACTTGGAAATATTTTTTCTCAAATGAGAAAAAACATTTAAAATGAATTTGCAGCTTTTTAAAATTAACAGAAGATAACAGAACCAGAAAGAAAAAAAATTCAACAAAAAATTCATTAAATAATTAAATTTATCTTTTTTTTAGTTTGACATATTTAACAATACTTGCATTAATAAAGCAATTTAACAATACTTGCAATAAAAAAAGTAAAAAATTTGTGAAATGTATAACATTTAAAAACTATGTAACAAAAAGCATTATTAAAATTTTATTAATTCTCTAATTGAATCACACATGTTTATTATATTTTACTTATAAGAATGAACAAAATACAGCTGCTATAACGATAAAATTGTAAAAACTCAAAATTGAGGTTAATTTCCTCCTCAAAAAACTAAATTGAAGCAACATTTTTTAAAATATTATCAATTTACAGTTATTGATGCATGGTCATAATTGGTAATATTGTATTAATAATTTAATATATTAATATATTTAATATATATGTTGAAAATATCAATGCAATTTCTATTTATAATAAATAAATTTTGGATCACTAAAGAAGCAATTAATACATACATAAAATGCAAAAATTCATATGTGCTATTTATAAATTCATCTATTTTAACAAGTTTTCTTATATAATATTGGCATAAAATACAAAAAAGCTTTAAACCTATAAGCAGCTAATAATCGGGAAAACACAGAATCTCCATCAAATATATACAAATGATCCCAACTGCATTCTGTTTCAAAGTGTGCTACCTCCAATCTAATAGTGCTATTAGGTGAACCACTTTCAATAAGCCATGTGCATTGCATATCCACACTATAGTTGCCTGTGCCATCGATGATAAAACCAGATGATTTTGTTAGTCTAAATACAGGAAAATATTAGGAAATATTATTTTTATATCATTGAAAACAAGTAATCATATTACTGAGAAAATGAAAAATGTAAGACTTGTTTAAAAGAAAAGAAATACAACAATTAGAAGCTACATGAGAAAAAGAAATATAAACTGATTTTTTTTAAATAACACATCCATAATTCTTACATTCATTTCTTAACATTAATAGTTTATAAAAATTGAATTAAGTTTTTAAAAAAATAATAAAATATGAACCAAATGTTAAAAAAGAGAAAGTTAACATTCTCTTACATGTAGGTGAGGAGTTAACCTTTTTTAATAAGAAACCTTATTTGGTAGAAAAGCAACAGAAAATAATTCAAACCAATTTGTAGTTCCTTCAAAATGCATTATCAATAAGAATCTGTAAATGAATTTACAAAATTAACCTTTGGATTTTATATATTAGTTTGGTTTATTTCTTGCTTAAAGTTTATTTTTGCACATGGGGACTAATTAGATAGAGACCTACAACTCAAGGTAGATTTCAAACCATTACACATACCCAAACCCAAGGTAGAATTCAAGCCCATTAACTGTTAAATCAAAGGCCTGAGTGCTAATTATTTGGCTGTTAGTTTGACTTGGATTTTATTGAAAAAAAGAGTTTAAATCAATGTTAAGTAATACAAAATTTAACTGAAAAAAAATAATATTCAGGTAGATATATGATAACAATTGCCCTTTCTTTAAGATAAACATCAATTTAAGAACACTGATACTCTATAATGTAAGTACAAATGTTATATGTTCTAATATTTTGCAAGAACATCTTAGTTTCTGCAAAATACTAGAAGGATTACTTTGAATGAGATTTAAAAGATAAAAATGTAAATACTCCAATTTTACTGAATTTAAAAAAAGTTATATATACATAAAGCATATGTTTACATTAATTTTGAAAACAGAAAAATAAAAATAAAATGATTTGTAAAAATTATTGAATATTACAATTTTTTATTATAAACTTTGTAATAGTTTATTCAAACTTAACATTTTAATTCATAAGAATTTCCACACTGAATTTGTTTTTGTTGTTATAATAAAAGCAAATATAGCTAATTTGAATAGTTATCAAATTGTTTATAATTTATATATATATATATATATATATATATATATATATATATATATATAT
>JAPDSC010016600.1:2008577-2072627 GCA_026290005.1 Latrodectus geometricus | reverse complement strand
TATATATATATATATATATATATATATATATATATATATATATATATTTCTCCCTTTTCTAATTTAAAAGCTTTAAAACATGAATTTTAAATCCAGAAATATTTAGAAAGCAGTTTTAGCACCAAAGTAATTCTAATTAAAAGCTTTAAAAAACTTCAAAGTTGTTTTCTCTTCACACATTAATATACAATAACTAGTTTAAAATAAATGAAAATTAATTGTTAAAATGTAATTGTTAATGACATGAACTATTTTTAGATACATTCTTATAATATACTGATCATATATTTTCAACAAAATATACAAGTAATATAAAATGATGTAAAATAAAATAAATTTTAGAAGTGTTTATAAATATTAATTAAATCATTAGTCACTTTAGAGTAATAATAATTAGTCATAGTACTCCTTTGAAAAAGATCCCATAAATACAAAATATATATATATATATTAATCATTTGTAGCCTAAATCAATTATAAAATAAGTAAAACACACAATCAGTCTAACTTAATTTGATCAAAGCATTGAAATTTAAAAACTCAGTTTAATTTTTAAAAAAATGCTATAAAAATGAAATATCAAATTGGGGAAAATAAAAAATATCAGCATGCAGTGTATATAGTGTAAAATATACACTAAATACTGTAGATGTGTTAATTAGTTTTTTATGTGCAAAAACACTTCTGTATACAACGGAATAAAAATGGGGAAATTAGAAAAAAATCAAGAAGAAACCTGGAAAAAATTCTTTATCCTTTTAAAAATAAATTAGACTTATGTATTTATATATTAAAAAAAAACTTTTCCGTTTTCCTCAAACACTTTTCTACAACTGGTAGAGCACATACTTAAAATAGCAAACACTTTTAGACTTTCATCCTACTGAAATAAGGCTTATTGGTGTAGTGTTTACATTTATATATAAATACTTTCTCTCGGTGAATTTTATAGTGATTGGTATAATGGGTAGTGTGTGTAAGCAAAAAGTATAATCACTTATAAATAATAACAATTAATTTAGGAATGACTAGAGCATTAGGAAGAGTTATTACATGCAACCACGTCGATCAGGAATCGAGAAGCGAGAATGTGTGTGCGTGTTCGCTTGAGAAGGGTTCTCTTCCAACAAGTGAGAGGATTCTTCTCAATATTGAATTCATTATCTTCACTGAGGGAAAGAGTTAATTTATAAATGTAAACACGCTACAGTGGTTTAGTTAAATATTTCTCAAAATGTAAACCCCAATTCAGCAGTGGGTTAGTCTAATGTTTTGATGGTCAGAGGAAGTTTTTCAGCCATAAAAAGTCATCTGAATCCCAAAATGTAATATTTTGTGGGGATAGAAAAAAAGTTAAAATTTTAAAATGTTAATTATAATAAATTTTGAAAATGACTAAGATAATTAAAACAATGTAGAGTTTTGATTACATCTCTTTTAAATGATTAATTAATATACATTTATATAAAAAAGAGAATTTTACTTCCATTAAGATATGGAAAGTTAGAATTAAAAATATATTTTGGTTCATTCTTAAATAGCACAGTAACTAGATATTTGTTTAAAAGAACTAGATACTTCCTATGAATTCATATCAAGTTCACTTGATATGAGAATTCCATTATTTTCTATTAAATAATAAATAGGTTCTGGTAATCTGTTTAATGAAATTAGCTACTATTTATAAAAAATTTCAAGGTGTTTAACATTTTTATAATAATTCCCATTTTTATTAATGTAAATTTCAATCATGTTCAAATACCAAAAGTAGAATTCTTTGTTGCTGAAAATAAATGATTATAATTCAAAATTTGAACTGTGGCAAATTACACAACTATTCAGAATAAGAAATGCAGTGAAAATATGAAAAATAATGACTATTGAAACTGCTGTAAAAACACAAAGCAAAAAGAAAAACTTTTTTCTGTAAAGAGTGATAAGTCTACTTCTAACTCCAGTTATTTTCTTGTACAAAGGGCTAATTGTACTAGGACACGTGTCTTAAAATACATTGCAAACATAGTAAGCATCCACGCCACAAGATGTGAGAAACTCAAAATATGTTGTAAAGAATGGCAAAAAATGTTTAAGCCACACCTGTCTATGTTAATTATTTATAAATGTTAAAATTGTTGGAAAATGAAACAAAACAAACTGTGGAAGCTCTTTGTAAAAATTTTTCATTCTTGAGATAAGCAATTCCTCATAAGTGGATATTTAATATAAGTTTGAGGAACAAAATATTCAATGATTCAAAGATGTAGAAAACTACAGGTAAAATTACATATTATAAAGTGGCAATAAGGAATTAATTTCATTCCAGTATATAAACAGATTTTATTTCTGTTAATGTTATTTGTTTGTCCTTGTGATTTCTTCCCCATAAAAGATCAGTTTCTTTTAAGTTATGATTTATTTTTAGAATGAAAATTTTAAAAGAAGTTTTGTTCACTGATTTAATCATTGCAAACATTTTGCTGGTTTTATTTTAGCCAACAAATTTGGACATAAAAAATAGAACTGTATATACTATATTATTCTTCTCAACAGCTATAAACAATATTCATGATTAGTATCAGTTGTCTTCCACAATTTTTTAATTCCCTCTTCAAATTTTTCTAGATAAAATGGTTATAAAAAATTTAAAAGATGTTTTCACACATTTCCTATAAAAAAGTTCCTTTCCAATAATCTTCAAAGGCTCCCAAATTAAACTAGATTTCTAAATTTGAAACCTTCCTGTCCGTTGGATATCTATTCCCTTATTAATATCCAATTCGTTCCAATATCACGAGTTGTTCCAATGTGAGGAAGCAATGTTGCACCACTCATTGATTTTTCTAACAAAAAAATTTTAGAAAGGAAAATAGAATGGATGAAATGAGCTCTTGATTGCAAAAGTTGAGTACAGTTGAAGCTTGTTTTCAGGAACACATAGGAACAATAAAATAGTTTGTAAAATTAAGAGTGCATGAAATAAAAAATGTTATAGCTAAATATTAACTTTTTTACCTAACTGCTCTCTCTTTATAGATATTAAATAATTTTTTTTCTAATAGTATAAGTACTGTATAAGAAACACATGCAAAATAAAAAATTGTGCTTAAAACAATTTGAATCTTCCTTTTATTAATGAAAAATTAGGCAAAATAATCACATTGAAGAAGCAAAGCATTTTACTATTGCTTTTCTTAACAAAGTACCCCAATACCCAAATTCTTTTAGCATCTTTGCTTGTTTCGCAGATAGCCACAGCCTTGCATAACTTCCTTCTCTTTTGATATCTGAAAGTTCTTTTTCGTTCTCATTCATTATGTTGTAAATCATTTGATGATCTGTTAACTTTTAAGTAATCACATCTGAGCATACATTCAAAAGTTCTGAAAGGAAAATTCAGGCAGCAGGGAGTTTCTTTATCAAAGTTCATGGACAAGTGATTCATTTTCACTCAAATTTGTCAGATAAATGTACTTGGCTACTTTCAGTTATAAAGTCTGTCTGTTAAAATCACCTAGATCTAGTGCAACATCATTCCAAACAGGTTGATAAGTGCATTATGCCTAGAATGTCGATCATAAGGTGATTTCAAGGAATGATCTCCCCCAGCTTGGAAATTAGTCTTACAATATTTACACTTATTAAAAGGTCCCAGTAGCCTGGTTGATTAAAACATTATTCTTTTTATTGAGAGTTTGAATAATGACTAAACCGAAGATTCATTATGTTCACTAACTGCAGCTAGAGCATGTTAAAAAAGTTGCAATTGTAATTTCCTCTAATTGAAATGATAGCTCTGTAGGTAGTAAGCCAAGTCTTGCGGTTTTTGCTTAGTTCCTGTTTATAAATAATAATGAGCCACTCTAATTAGGAGTCATGATGACATGCCCACTGGGTACCACACTATACAAAGGTTCCTTCAATTTTGCCCAATGAAGTGCTGAAAAAGGTGAAATTCTTAGTGAACAGGCAATAGGAAAATATATATTTACACAAAATAACAGACTGAATTTTGATGTATATACTATAAGGCTGGTGAGGGGAAAAAATGAGTTGAATCAGGAAGGAGAAATTCCAAACCGATTGTTTGAAAAAATCAGATTTTTACATCCATAGATAGTTAGTTATCCACTATGCAAAATAGGTATTGTTTTTATTTTCAAACAATAATTTCATTAAAAAAGATAAAATAATCGTTATAAGATCTTGTTTTCCTTATTTTTATTAAAAAAAGAAAATTTTCAAATTACGATTGTAATTTAAAAATCTTATTTCTAAGATTGTAATTTAGAAATCTTACAATCTACTAACAAAATTAGTAACTTACAAATGCGCATTAATTCTAAATACCTTTATGATTATTGAATTTGATAAATAAAATGTCATTTAACAATTCTTATTTAATGAAAATTTTATTTAACAATTTTTATCAAGCAATATTTTTGATGAAACAATACTTCAGGAATTGTAATAGTAGGAATGCATATGGATCGAGTTTTCTTGACAAAATGCTATTTCCTTCCTTTTAGAAAGATAGATTTACTTAAAATAATTTTATATAAGATCTCCTTTAAATAATCTTTTATTGATCTATAAACCTAAATCAATTTCTCCATAGTTATTACAGATATAATCAAAGAACATTAAATTGTGAATATACACACTAAGTTTAAAAAGACTTTTTCTAACAGCGAGGCACTGGGTGACTAATTCTTCGCCACAAACAAAGCCGGAAACTGCTACACATTTAATGTTACTCGGTGAGCACCTGTGAACCAAAACATGGAAGCAAGTAGCATTACCCACATCATGCCACCATAAACCCTTTTATAGGGAAGACCATATTCATTCCTCATCAGGAGAAAAGACATGGAAACAGAGAAAGAAAGGAAGCCTCCATGTCCAAATTGGAATTCGAACCTGGGACCAACAGCCTAGGAATCAGAAATGCTAACTACTCAGTCATCAGCAGGCTCAATTAAAAAAAAAAAAAAGATAAAAAATAACCAAGAGGTATGAAAATGAGTTTGCAAAAGAGATTTTTTCAAAATTTTATTTCATAAATAGAAATTAAAATCATTATTGCATCGATAGAATCACATTTGGGTCAAATCACTAGTTCATAAGGTCATGAGTGTTCATAAATTAGAGATTCATATAAAATCTAGCATCCACAGCAAAGTCTTGGTTACTTAACCGTTACCGCCCAGTGATCTATTTATAGATCACCTCCCAGTGAAAAGGATATTTTTTAATCATTTCGAATTGTCATTTTTTGGTTTCCTTACACATGTGGCTGCACCCCCAAATGAGATTTGAAGCATTCTTTCTCAGAGCAGTCCTACAGGTAGTGTCTTTTGTTCGCCATTTTGTAGCTTTAAAGTGCAGTTTTTGATTTTTTTTCCAACAGAAAAAAAATTAAAAATAAGTTACTTATTTCATTTGTTTTACATTTATTCTGGCTTTTACAAATTATTCTGGCTTATATTAGAAAAATAACAGTTTTTATTACTAAAATGTAAGTTTGAACTTGCTGATCTATAAATAGATTGCTGGGCATTAGTAGTAGCTAATATCATTTTATCCTTGTTTCATTTCTTTCAAAATGTCTCAGCATAAAGTGTTTCACACCACCAAAGATCCTAACAGCCACATCATTATTTTTGACAGTTTTTTTCAGTTCTTATGATCTGCTGGTCGAATTAAAAACACAAGGATTCAAAGCCATGTGCACAATTAGAAACAAGAGAACAGCTTCTTGACCTCTAATGCCTAATAAAATATTAGAAAGAAAAAATCGTGATTCTTATGACTACTGTTTCGACGAAAACAACGAAATAACTATAGTTAAATGGAAGGATAACAAATGTGTAAAAACTGCAACAAACTTTGGTTACATAGAGCCTTTAATCCAAGCTTCAAGGCATCAAAAAGGTTTGAATGAAAAATTCCAAATTTTGAAACTTAATAATATTCACCAGTATAATAAGAATATGGGTGGAATCGACCAGCATTACTGGCTCTTAGAAAAACACATAATTCAGATTCGTAGCAAAAAAATGGCAATGGCCAATCTTTACTAGATTATCGACATGGCTATCATAAATGCATACATTCTGCTCAATTTATCAAATTGTGAAAAGAAAAGTATAAAAGACATCCAAAGATATATTGCTGTTGCATACCTCAAAAGGGGAAAAAATTCTAAGAAAGGCATTGGAAGACTTGTGATGATGTCATCAAGATCAGACATAACAGACTCTGTGTGTTTAGATAGAAAAGACTGTTATAGGAAAAAGAAAAAACCAAAGAAGATGTCAGTTTCAAAAATGTAAGGGTAGACCACTTACATTTTGCACAAAATGCAATGTAACCCTTTGTCTGAAATGTTTTCCATTATATCACACTTAACTTTTACAAATTGGCTGCTTAAAATTGTAACTAAGTAAGTTTAGATCAATAAAATAATATTTTCTCTTTTAAATCTCATTAGTTGTTTTTAAATTCACAAAAATTTCATTTTCCCCCTAAATTTGTTATTTTTTAACAATAAAATCACAGGAAAGTTACTTGGTCTTTTATTATCATAAGCACCCAGCGATCTATTTATAGATCACCTATTATTTCAGCAGCTAATTACAGAAAACGGATACAACTTCATAATTACTCTATTTATGATGTATGAAATGTAACTTATAAATATTTTTCAAAAATTTCTATTTTAAAATAATTTGGGCATTAACGGGTTAAAGTAGAAACTAATAATCCTACTCTATATATTTATATACTTTTAAAATTTTCATTAAAATCTTAATTGAAAATACTAATTTATTCAAGAATACCTAATTAAAATAAATAATTAACATTTGAAGTACTGTGTAGAGAACTAATTTATTTTGTGGATTGTTACAACCTTATGTTTCCAGTCCATTCTTGTGTTGAATCTCAAAATAAACAATTTTCAAATATTCGCAAGAGAAAAAGTATAAATCTCTGAAATATAATTAAAAATGATTAAACCCCAAGACTTAAAACACGAAAAAACTAAAAATGAAGTGTTCTTTTAATAAGAGTTACTACAACAATTACTAAAACTGATAACTTAATTACGATTCATAATTGTACTTCTAAAAAAAGATACAATTAATAGGATATTTGAACATTGAGAAAATTTTACCTTTGAAAGAACTTTATACCAATGTTTCATTTCTTACTAAAATAATACAAAAGGAACCTAGTCATATGAAGAATATTCTGAGAAAATTATTACTTATGAATCTAGAACTAATAAGTACCTCAAAAAATTTGAAAATACTTTTGTTCATCCTAATACTCTTAATAATTCTTTGCATGAAACAATTTCAAATAACATACAAAACATCAAACTTTCAAAATTGAATTCAGAAATGCTTGACTGGAGATCAAGCACTTAAATGGAATTTTACACTATTTATAAAACATCGTTATATATAACAACACTTTAAAAGTTATTAGAAGCTAAATATCGATAAGTTTTACAAAAATCTTCTCGAAATTATCGCTCTTGATCGATCTTATGATTTTATCCCTAGTTTATCGCACTTTGCGAAGAGGTGGATCCAGACAGATGCTTATCATAATAAAAAAATTTTTTCTGTACAGTTTATTATATTTTTAAACATACTGTGCATTTTTTTATTTTATGACACCCATATTATCAGCAGTACATATTTTAGACTATTCGCCGAAAAATATTGCCGCGGATTATATGCCGCTTTTTTTTCTTTTACTCGAAAAAATGGTCGTGCTCATAATACGTTGCTGAGGATCATAAACAGAAAAATACGGTAATTATTTTTGTTTTTTAGTTAATTATTAAGTAATAATTTTTTATCCCTTGAAAGCTTTATAATGCCAAATTTGAAAATTTATAATTATTGTTAACTTGGCAATTATTTCAGTATTATCTATCAGATTTTTCACAAACTAATTTATATCATCCAAACTTTTGATTTTAAAATAATTTCCATTAAGAATAGCTTTGCATTTTTCATTAATACATGTTAAATTTTTCTGTTTTTGTTTGGCTAAATATAACTGACACTTTTACCAGAAAAACAAGGGTCTGCTATTCATTATATTGCTAACATCTTCCAAGTTATTTAACCAATACCAAGATATCAATAACATGATTCATTACAATCAAATGTTTGATTGCTTTTCAATTTTCAGCCATTCAACTTGTGGTCTGCAAATTTATTAGCCAAAGCGCCAAATATGAACATTACAATGGGTTTAAAAAAAATTGGGAACTAAATCTGCTTGTTTAGTAAACTTTTTTTGCAGTAAATAAGTAGTACACTAAATAAAACTAAATTTCATACTTAATAAACATTTATTAATGGGAATAATGTGTTTGCATCTCTTGGAAAGTTTCGAGTTAATCAGGTTTGTATGTTGTTGTTTTTAATTTTAAGCATGATTCCATGTTCTCATAAATAAGACAACTTCTTAATTTACTCTTGATAATGTTCATGCTTGTAAAAGATTGTTCGCATATATATGTAGGACCGAAAAGGGAAAGAACAGCGAACATGAGCTTTTTCAGCTGATCGTAAGAGTCAGGAATACTATTCCAAGCGTTGAAAATGATCATGTCTTCCTTCTCCAGGTCATTCAAAGCAGACCACTAGTATTGTGAACTGAGATAGGGATTTTTCTTCTCCAGTATTTCTAATTCAACGCAAAGACGTCCGTCTGTAAGTTCTGGATAGTGAACGCCCTTCTCAAGGAGAAATGCTTTAATTTCTGAAAAAAGGGATGCAAAACGTTTTAAAACGTTCCCTCTTGATAACCAGCGTACCTTGTTATGAATCAGAAGATCAGCTTACTCACTCTCCATTTCAAATAAAAATTCTTTGAAATGGCAATGATTAAGAGCTTTAGCTAAAATGGTTGATAATGGTAAACCTTTGATAATGGTAATCACTAATTCCCTAACTATACAAATTTCATCCGGAAATGTTTGTGCATAAAGTGCTTCTTGGTGAATGATACAATGGTAAACAAGTATCTTTGATTTATTTTTTCTTTCAAAATAGCAACAAACCCTTTTCTTACACCGGTCATACTTTAGGCCCCCATCAGTTGAAATTGACACAATTTTATCGAGGGGAATATGATGTTCATCCATATACTCAATTATAGCATTTGCGATATCTTCTCCATGCATCTGACCTTTGAGTGGCAATAATCCTAAAAGTTATTCTTTAGGGCCTGAATGAGACATAAATCTTACAAAAAGTGAAATTTGTGCTATATCATTTATGTCACAAGATTCATCAACTGCTATTGATAAAGTCGAAGCCAATTTCAGATCTTCGATATGCTGGGTGGTTATATTCGAACACATTTTAACTGTTCTATCTTTAATGGTGTTGGCAAACAATGGTAACTCTTTCATTCTTTTTAGAATATCTGTTTTCTTAAAATCAGGAAATAGCTCTTCGGATGCATTTATAAAGCAATTTTTTATGCATTCACAGTCTGCGTACAGTTTCCCACTCTTAGCAATCTCTTGGGTTAATAACAAAACTTGCCATATTAATATTGCTGGAAGAGTGCATCCAGTTATTAAACACAGAAGTTGACGACTCTTGACTCTGCTAAATTTCCTTAACTGCTTTCTTCCTTGCATCACCCATAGCATATTTAGTGCTTTCTTGTAAAGTGCCTCTCTAAATTTGACTTCTTGTTATGCGCAAATTTCTCCTTATAAATAAGATACACCTAAGTCTGTTTTTACACGGTAGATTGGTTCCAGAAGAAGCCGTGTAAAAAAAAAAAACGTGTAAAAAAAGACATTGATCTTATACAAAAATGGGTGATTTGTTCCTAATCTCTAAAACCTATTAAAATTAGTGAAAAACAAGAATTTTTAAGAACAAGAATTCATGTTTATTTTATTAAATCAAATATATAATGCTTATTTTCACAAGCATAGTAATTAATGATAAAAAAGATATGCACTCTAATCTTAAAAGTAATATAAATTAAATGTATGGCAAGTTCAGGAACTAAAAAACCATGTTGTGAACGAAAAGAATAGGTTATTCAATTTTTAAGGTAAAAAATAAAATAAAATAGAATAAGTGATAATCATAAATACAACAACATAAATTTAATTGCTGTCGCCATCAGTTATTCGTAAATAACTGAATAAATACAAAATATTTTTTGGCTTACCTTTTATCTTAATGCGTTAAAATTAAATTTAATGGAAAATCAAATTTGCCTGCAAAAAATTTCTTTACCAAACACGTCTTATTGCATTGACAGTTCACAAAATATTAACACGTTTCAATTGCTCTGACCAGTAAATTTTATTGTATGCACATAAAGGGAATTCCCCTACTTGTTTGTACGCGCTAAAGGGGAATTCACTTAAATCTTTAAGCTAGTGTTCGCAAACTATCGATACTATCGATGGTTTCAGACTTTTTTCTTTCATAAATACTTTTTTGTGATATGAACATACTTCGCAAAAATTAAATTTGACAAAAAAAATTTAAGTACATAAAATTTCAAATTGTGCTAAATGGAATAAAATCGTGTAAAAAAATTAAAAATATTCAATTTTCAAACCGTGTTATATCAAAACCGTGTACAAAAAGACCGTGTAAAAACAGACTTAGGTGTATGTCAGAAGTCCATTCAAGTTTTGAATAAACGCAAAATTCTTAGCCCACTCAACTTTAAATTCGCGGTTTTTATCTTCCGTTTTTCTTAGCTCTTTTTTTTTTTTTTTTTTTTTTTTTTTTGATAGCCATGTTAATTGGGGTGCCTATAAAAATATTCCAAATATATTTTTTTCTAAAGCCACTAATACAAAATTATTATTAAATTGATGAAAATAAAAATTTAAAAAAATCTTTTAAAAAATATAATTTCATTAATATATGCAACTGCACTAAAAAGAAAATAATTTTTTCTATCATCAGATTAACAAAACTTTATAAACTTCAATGAAAAATCGATTACAAATTTTGTACCAGAGCCACAAACATATATAGCAGGAGTAATAAAATCATATAAAAATACGTGTAAGATGTGGAACTAGATTGAAAAATATAACAACTTCTTAATAAGACAGAACAATGGCAGACACAGTAGATAATAAAAAACTGTTCACACAGCAACTGCTGGTCTTTGATGTCAATTTGCAGTTAAATAAACTCCAGTTAGTTTAAATTCACTCCAGTTAAATATCAAGAGAATGTGAATATATATTTTTTTTGTATATGTATATATCTATATATATATACACATCATATATATATATATACATATATAAATCATCTCATAAGCAGCATTGGCACGACAGCCCTTTGTGAGCCTGGGCCTTCCTCAGAAGCTTTTCCCAATCTGCCTTTCTCCCAGCAATTATATATATATACACACACAGATATATATTACATATACACATAAAATATATATACACAAAAAAACATATATATACATATATATATATATATATATACATTAGACAATATAAATTTTTTCCCACTCTCTTATAGCCCTTCCATGCATGCATTATGTAATTTTTTAACCCTTAACAAATTTTGCTTAAGAAATTGTAGAAACTTCTGTAATTTCAGGCTAATTTGATGGTATTAAAAATTATTTTATTATGGCTAAAAGAGCTAACGATTCAAACAAAACATGAATAACTTTATGTTCACTATGTAAATCTCT
Organism: Latrodectus geometricus; assembly: GCA_026290005.1. Classification (NCBI taxonomy): domain Eukaryota; kingdom Metazoa; phylum Arthropoda; class Arachnida; order Araneae; family Theridiidae; genus Latrodectus; species Latrodectus geometricus. Next base: position 2,060,897 of record JAPDSC010016600.1, on the reverse strand, counting down.
AGAGAAAAAACTAAACATTTCCAAGAATTATTCACTATTTTCTAGAAGTAAAATTAAAATTTCAGTAATTTTCAGGGAATTGGGGAAATGTACTCAAATTCCAGGAATTGTATGAACCTTCAATTTATATCTAAATTGCAAGTATTTAAAAATAAAAGGATCTAAAATTTTCAATATATAGGAAATAATCAATAAAAATCAATAATATTTAATAGTTTTTGCCTCTTAATAGAACATAAGTTTTTTTCATGAATGCTAATGACTAAATAAGGCAATTACGGAATTTTAAGTGACATCACAGCTAAAAGTGATATTTCAGTGGCAGGAAGAATAATTAAAGACAAACTGTCTTCAAAGGAATAACTTAATTTAAAATAAATTACTATATAATCACAAATGCTTTAAAAGATGTTATTTGCAAATAGATCATTATATTCAAATTTTTCTCTTCTGTGAGAAAATGTTTTTATCACAAATCTACAATAGAGATTTGTTTGCATCTATAATAAGAAAAGAAACAAGATTATTGATCTTTATAAGTGCATAGATAAGTCTTTAGGGACAATATATGAAAAAGTCATTTATGAACTTGAAGTGAAAAACAAAATCAATGGTCAGACTTATATATATATATATATATATATTAGGTTGGGGAAAAAGAAAACCATTATTTTCACGTGAACTTTATGTAACTTCTTTTGGATTCGCTTTGTAAAAAAGGTTTAAAACAGTTTTCATGTAGATTTTTAAGTCTTGCACATTACTACTGCTGACTTGTAGTCAACTTCGACCATTTTTGATATTTTACAGACATTTTCGACGATGCTGTATCCACATGCGAGGTGCATCTCTAACATCAAAAATACCCGAACGGAATTGACGAAACAAAAATTGTACGTAACTGGTTGTTACAGTCTTATAAAGGACGATAAACACCTTTCACAATTTTAGCCACCTGGCACTCTTTTTCGCCGTTACCAGAGAAAAACGAAAATGTATCGAATTTTCTGTTTGTTGTCTTCCATTTTTAAAACCTGGTACTCGTAACTGAATTAATCAAACAAAAAAACACAAGAGGATATTTTAGTGTCAAATGTCAGCTTTCCAACGAGCATAAATCTGAAATTGTTTGATATATACCTTTCGAGATATCAATGACTACAGACGTCTACCGAAAAAATAATGCATTACTTTTTCCCCAACCTAATATAATGAAGTACCAACAGTGTCAGGTAACATTGTTCGTCTATTAGCTAAAATTAAATAATACAATAACTTTTTGCAACACTGTATAATCATTTCTTTCATCAAATCACTTAAGAAAACAAATGTTCTTTATCATTTTATGAACAAAAAATTGGCTCATTATAAGATAAAACTTTAGGTGTTATAAATACTATAATCAGTAAAAGTAGATTAAAGTTTTTTTTTTTTTAAAAAAAAAATTATTGATAAATAAGTCAATGATTTTTCATTCAAATAATAATTAAGATAGCATTTAAAATTAATGAGTTGAAAATTTGTTTATCTACTTCTAAAAAAAAACATTAATTAATCTTGTAAAATCATGAAAACAGAAAAAAATAAATTTAAGGATACATGAATTACAATATTAATTGACTGATATAGTACAAAATGAATAAAAAAATCAATTGATTTAAAAGAACCATAAAAAAAAGAGGAATTAATTTATCTAAATTAAATAAAACTTGTAGCTATGATCACATTTTGGATATGAAAGCTAATAAAAACGGGACTCAACATCAACAATCAACTTTCAGTATAAAGTAAGACTGCAGCCAATAAATTATTTACCAGAATACCAACAATTCAGATCCAATTCAGTCAATCTAAAAATTATGAGTTAACAGCTTTGTTTCAAATTTAAAAATAACATGTTTCAAAAATGTATGTAGATGTAAAACTTTAGAAAAAGTTTTTTAAATTAGTGCCACACCTCATGTAAATATGCAATGAGAGTCAAAAACATAGGCATAACTAAATCATACAGTAAATAATTTCTGATTTCAAAATATCTGGTCATTATTTAATGGTAAAAAAGAAATAATTTGTTAATAATCAAACATTTTGGTAAACATTTAAAGACTCTAATAAAAATCTAGTTTGCTATATTGCACATTTTTTTCTATGAACAATTTACAGCAATATATTTCAAAAATCAACATATAAATTTATATACCATGATCTCAAGAACTTTATTTTTCCATTTCATCTGCTACCACATGCCAAAGCATATAATCAAATTCTATATTTCTAATATTATTTTTATTTTATATTTTGAAATTATTTTTTGAAGTTTTAAAACAAACCCAAAAGTATGGAATATAGTTTTACCAGGAAAGAAATTTTTTCTTTAGTATTATGTCAACGTAATTTTTGTAAAGGAAGAGTTATAAAATCTTCAAGAATCAAATTAGTTGAATTCTAAAACAGAAATTATTTTTATTCTTCATATAATTAAATCTAATCAATCACATTTTCAAATTCTTGCTACATTCAAAATTGTGAATACATTTATAGCAGTGTAATTGTTTTAACCCTTCTTTGCATAATGGTGGAAATTTCCATCATAACCTATAATGCCCAAAAATTATATAAAAGAACAAGTTCACTTTAAGTTGATCGTGTTTGGATACTTTTTTAATGTCCATTGCATAAAAAGAAACATAGCTGTCAAAAATAAACAAGTGTCATTATCAGTGAAACAAGCTTAAAATTGTCTCATTCCGCTGTTTGTTGTAGTTGCAATAAACGTATGATTTTGTTTATAATTTTATTTTGTTTTATTATAATAGAGTTTCTATTGCTAAAAAATTGAAAATGAGTGGAAGAAAGGTTTGTAACACGTGTTTCTGTTATTTTCCTCTTTTATTTCTATTTAGTACTAAGCTAATGATCTAACTTTGGATGACGATGGAAATTTTTAGTATATTGTTTTTTGCTAAATTTATACTATAAATATATACTAAGATTTTTTTAACCATTTTCCCTTTAATTTTGAACATGAATTATATCAACTTTATTAATTTCACCAATAAAAAAAAAAATCATGCAAAGAAAGGTTAATATTTCAATTTATGAGATAGATTTCATTGTGTATATAAATTGATGTGTGCAAATAAATTTTCTTTTAGTGAAATATGCTTTTTTTACTGTACACGAAAAAATATAGGATATTACATTATTCAATATTGTCGAAAAAGAAATTGCTTTTACTTTTTAAATCTTGTGAATTTTGTCCATGCCATATTTATTTCTTGTCAATTCAATATGCCAAGAAAAATAATTGACTAGCATTATAATGATCTGATTCCAGGAACTGACAATACACTCTGAACTAGAATTAAATTTAAAACTTTTCTAATAGGAAAAAAATTCAGATGTAAATAATCTTTTTGATTAAATGTAAAAGCCAATAATTAATTTGTTTCTCCAGAATAAAAGATTATATATTCCAATATTTTCTCTGATGTTCCCAATAAAATCTATATATTCATGCACTTACATATAATGAATAACTTTTCAATATTTGTAGTCATTTGAAAATTTGTCAATGATATAAGGTAAGACTATTAATGTAAAAAAATATTATGTTTAGTTACAATGAAATACTAACTACAAATTTTTACTGATGTGAAAATGTTATCATTGTGATATAAGAATACACCCAAAAACAGAATATTTCAGAAATTTGAAATGTTAAAAAATTTAAAAATTGTCAGCAAGGATAACTTGCATTAAATAACAGATTAGCCAGAAAAATTAAAATCAGCTTTAAGTCATTCTATGGAATATTGAAATATTGAAAATGCAAATTCAGCCATTTTTTTAAATATAATAATTAATTATAAAATAAAAATAATAATGAAAAAAATTAAATTTTATATAAAAATTAAAAAGATTAACATATTTCAAATTTAAATGGGAAAACTACACATTAGTAAACTTTTTACAGGTATGGTATTTATTAAGCATAAAAAAAAGATTAAAGTCACTAAATATTGTCGCCAATATAAATTTAAAAATGAATTTGAAATTTTAATCACTTAATTAGATTTCTTATATTAGTATATTATATTTAAACTAAATATTTGAAATAAATTTGAAAATAATGAACTATATAATTTAAAAATGATAAAAACTTATGAATACATGTATCAAAACATTAAAAGATTTAACGTCATTTTACTCAATGCTTTATTCGATTCTTGAACTACTTTTTAAACATAAATGTTTATATAACAAATTCCTACACTTTAAAATGGATTTCAAGTCTCACTAAACATTGACACCTGACATAGTACAATCAAACTGATGAACTAAAAACTTCATCTGCCTTATTATTCAGATCTACCAGTATAACTAAATTTCATTCAAATTAAAAACAGAATATAATCAAAAGAAAATAGCAGAATCTTTTCAAATATTTTCTAATTTAGGTCATCAATTAATCTGATACAAAATAGAAGATTATATTAACTGATCTACCACTATAATCTTTAACAATAACAATAGAAAGAAGCTAAAGTGAAGCTTAAAACCATAATGGGCTGGAAAAAATGAAATACAAAATAAATGATAACTTAGTAAGTGTTTTAATAATTAAAACTAGTCAAGATTTATTGGAATAGTTCATTTATATAGCATTCATATTAAAAAAGTTAGACTATAAATTATGTCACTAATAAATACTTTCTTAATTCTCAATTATTTAAGCATACATTTATCTGTAAAAATGCTTTCTTTTAGAGGACATTTGACTTTTAGGACATTTTATAGAAAATCATTATTTCATATTATTTATAATAATGATATAACTTAAAACAATAAGTATTGCATAACATCTCAGAACATCAAAGGAAATTTAGAAGAAAGAAATCTGACAATCTGGAAAATCAATGAACAAATGAACTCAAAGGGTTAATCTATGACAATTAGTTTAAAAACAGATTCTTAACAGTAAATTTTGTAGATATTAATTATATAAAACCTACTAGAGTGAACAAAAAATAATGCAGATATATTATTACTTAGGTAGAAATATATATATATATATATATATATATAAAAATAATATATATATATATATAATATATATAAATATAATATATATATAATATATATAAATATAATATATATATATATATATAATATATAACAATTTAAATAATTGGAACAAATCAAAATAATTTAAAAATTCTTTTTAACAGGTGTTTCTAAAGTATTAAATTTTTAATTGCTTTTAAAATCCTTATTATTTCAAATAATAAAGGTAATAAAATGCAATTAAGTTTTTGAGTATGTAAGAAAATTATAGCAAAATTTTTAAATTGTTGCAAAATTAAAATATTAAATATTTAACTTATTTTCCCTTCTTATATTCAAAATGTATATATGTATATATGTATGTATATATATATATATATATATATATATATATATATATATATATATTAGAAAAATTTATCCACTAACAGCATGATTCATCACTAAAGTATAAATTTAAAAGAAATTCCTAAAATTTTATTTGGCAGTTAAAATAATGCTTAAAATCACAGAAATATGTCAAGCAAAATGATATGATGCATTTTCTAGACTTTCCAACATCTAGAAAAGAAATTTCTGATTAAAACATTTTCAACTTGCCTCAAGTTGAAACAATAAAAAAATGGCATTCACAACAACTGATGAAAAATTATGAAACTCAAATATTTTTGAAAAATTGTTTATTATGTAGGAAAAACCAAATAATTATGAAAAGTAGAAAACTGGATTTAAATGAAAATATCCATGCCTAAAACAAAATATCAGATAACTAACCAAGAATTCTTGTATTACCATTCTATTTGATAGATTTTTAGTTTATCAAGATTAAATATGCCCCCTTTTACCCAATCAAGTAATAACATGTTCATGTTCTCAAACGTCAACTATTTTTCAATTGTTCTGCTACTAACTACTGTCTGCTACTACTAAGATTCATTAGGAATTTTATTTATTAAATAAAAGTACAGTAAAATAAAAAAATATTAATAAAATGATTAAGAATAAGAAAATTGAGTAAGAGTTAACAATATACATATACCAGCTCTTTTAGAGCTTACTGATAAAAAAAAATATTTTAAGTCTGCAAGAAACTCCAAAATACATAGGACAGATAAAATAAAATTTAGAAACCTTAAAGCTGTCCTATATAAGAATCCCATAAAAATTTATTAAAATAAATAGAAGCAGTTCCCTTGATAACAATCTAATTAAAAAGCCTCTTAAAATGGGGAAAAATCTAATATAAATTTTAAAAAATACAAGCATTTTTTATTTCATGTTTTTAAAAAAATGAGCTTATTTTTGTTATTTAGCCTCAAAAATATATGCATATATATTAATAAATGTATGAATATATACCTATGTATGTATAAACATATTTATATAATTTAAAGTTAATATATTTGAGAAGTTCTTTGAATACTAAAATAAATGTCTACAACATCAAATAACAGATCTCTGCAAGAGAAACAAATTAAAAATGTATTTTTTAAAGCAGTTATGAAGTTTTATTTCCCAAAAGATTTGATTTTCTCATTTTACAATTATTTTTATTGTACATGGATTAATCTAAAGTAATTTCTGAAATACAACGAAAATTTTATCCTATACCAATTTTTATTAAAAACTGAAGATTTTTTGTTAAAATTAATTTTAGTTTCAAAAATAACTTTGTACACTAACTTTTGAAAATTTACTTCTATTTTTCCCCTAAAAAAATTACATTTTAAAATAATAAGCATTTACTATACATCACTTGACGACACTAAGTATTATATCAAATTAAACTGTACAGTTGTCAGTTTTAAAAAAAACCCTCTGTTAAGGCTTAAGTGGAAAAATTAAAGACTTTTGATTCTTAGTCAAGCAAAATAAACTAATAAACAAATTCAAAGATTTTAACAATTAATGCATTATATATTTCTAATGTTATATTCTTATTTATATTGTAATTTCGTCTAAATAAATAAATCTTTATTATATTTACTTGCTTAAATTTTATCTGAAGTTGAATTGAAAATAAACCTATAAAATGAGTAAAAATTATATCAGGATAATAATCTCTGGTTAACTTAAAAACTATGAGTTGTTTCAGAAATGTGTGTGTGATTAGTGTTTTTAATTTATAATTCACTGCATTTGCTGGCAAGTATAAGATACGCTCCCTTTTTTATACACAATTTTGAAGGATAAAACTTTACTACTGTTCAGTACAATGAATCTACATTTAAAACTGTATTACTTGTTAAGTAATACCCAATCTATGAAATATCACCTTTTAATCTTCTTAGTCAAACCCAGACATTCATTTTGAGATAAATAAGAGTCACATCACTTGAAGCCTCTTCTTAATCCACATCCATGTCCTCATATGACAAATTGTCCTCTACACTATCCAGTGTGTTAATATCTTACTTCTTAAATTATTTAAATATTGTCCGCTTTATATAGGTCCTATAAGCTATGTTTGCTGTGAATTACTTTTAGATCGTTTTTGTGATTTCAACTTCTAATATTTTCCTCAGTTGGGGTGAGAAATTCCTCTCTGAAACTCAGTTTCCATCTTCAGCATATGCCATTATACATAGCTTCTATGCTATGTTATAGCAATACCGACACTTTTTTTAGCCGTAACTCAGAAACAAATTTAAGAAAATTGAACAGTAGAAATTTCACGCTTAAATCATCCACGCACATGCATTTTCACTGAACTATACATAACTGTAATATATCCACACTTCGCAAGGAAACTAGAAAAAAATTACAGAACTACTAATACAAAAAATTACCAGAAATAAAAATAATCAAAAACTGAGTACTGACATAAAATGCAGTATTGGGCTGTAAAACACATCTTGTTTTTCAAACCTATTTTCGAAGAAAAAAGTCTCATATGCCAGGAAATATGGAAATTAACACAGATTTAATTTATTCTACAGCTGCTGATACAAGGATGCAATCAATTTAAGTAATGTTATATACCTTGCTCTGGATCTCTTCTTGTTTTCAGAAAGAACTGAGTAGATTTTTGCCTCTTTTTAAAATTAACTCATCTATACTTCACTGCTGAGAGCAGAAAAATTTAATTGCATTAGATCACTGCTTCTTACATACATAATTTTTTTAAAAAAATATTGTTTTAGAACTCTACAGCAATTACATTTTCATCTTACTCAATAAGTCAGTTAGAAATATATTAGGATTTAGATATATAATCCCAACTTTACAATCTAATAATTTTATAACTAAAAGAGTGTGTCCAAACATTACACCTCACTCAATTTATTTTTAGCCAATCTATTTACAAGACACATTTCATGATGCAAAATATTAAGATGTAGTTAAATTATTTTATAACACATACACATTTATGTGTTCAATAGTAAAATTTTATAATTTCTCATTTTAAATAGAAACTTCAGTCAGAAGAGATTTTATTAACTCTTTGGGCATTTGTTTAATTTGGAATGGCATACTAAAAAAGAGAATTTCAAATACTTTCATACACAAAATAATGAGACTTTTGTTTTTATTGCATTAATTTAATGTTTAACTTTCATAACTATGTAGGAAGTTGAAATATGTTTTGTAGTATGTACTTTCATATGTTAAGGTGTAATGATTTTTTAAATTGTTATTTTTTTAATTTACTGTATAGAAAATAAACAAGTTCTTTTTTCAAAGAAAAACATTCTTCAAAAAGGCAGGATCACATAAATCTAAGTACACAGTACACATCTTCCCCAGATAAAATTTAAGCAAAGTAAACATGAGGTTTATCAGCTATTGACTTTAAATCATTGAACCAGATTTAAAATTGATTTAAAGGGAATACGGAGAAGCATGTACATTCAGATAATAATTTAATAAAAATTTTAGACTTAAGAAATGCAAAATAACTATAAAATGAAAATACTCAATATAAATATCTCATTAATATTTATCATATAAATATTAATTATTACTGAAACAAAGTTTTTGGAAGCACTTCTGCTTTCAAAAATTTTTAAATCTCATTCCAACACAAATTTAAAACTAATTAAAAATACCAAGGTTTGGTTTGTTTATTATTTAACAACTATTTTTTGCATATGAGGGCTAGTAGTACTTAGACCTACAGTTTAAAAAAGATTTTGAACCACTGTAAGCACTCAAATCCAAAGTGGGATTCAAACTTATGAGCTGTTCAACAGAAGGCTACAGCAATACCCATTCAGCTACCAACTCATAAAAGATATTACCTTATATAAATAAACCATTAAATAATTGTATTATACAAAAATATTAAAAGTTTCTATAAAAATTTTAAATCTCTTAAATAAATTAAAAATATGAGCATAATAATCATATAATCTGTTTCATAAATAAAAGAACAAAGTACAAGTATTTAAATAATCAAGCAGATAGAAATTATGGAAAATAAATGTATATAATGATTAGTAATTGCTTTAATTTTTAAAACATAGCTAAATATTAACTTAATCAAGAGATAAATAATTGCTCATTTTGACATTAAAAAACTTAATATTAGGACTGATTTTCCTGTATTTGGTTTCTGAAAAAAACAAGAAAAAACTTTCATTAACCATAACCTCTGAAAATTTTTTATTTAAATTTTAACCAGGCATTAACACAAGAGGTTTTAGTATAAGTATTAATAAAATGCATGCCATCAAGTAATTAGTACTATTTAAAATTATTCATTTATCACAGGTATTTTCTTTAACTTATATAACATTGGGATTACAGTTATAAAAATATCCTAATCACTATATTTAAAAGTCTTAAATAAATTTCTAATAGCATTTATAAATAAACATAGTGTACTAGTTTTGTGTTATTTATTAATATAAATAACAGGAAATTTTTAGTTAATTTAATATTTTTAATAAGCCAATTTATTGCTGATTATTCTGGTTAAAATCTTTTCGAAAATGTTTAACATATTTCATACATTAAATCTGAAATTTAATACTGAAATCTATTATTTAAGAATTTCCTTGCTTTTGACAAGAATAAAATTCAGATTTTCAAATATCTAAAACATTACCAATCTTGATTTTAATAAGTAATTTCTTTCATAGATAATAATGTTACTGTAATAAGCTAACATTATTTGAACAATAATATCCAATTACAAATCATAACTAGGGATTTTAATATTGACAACATTTTACAACTTATGTTTTGAGGGACAATTAAAATATGAAACAAGTTTAAAACTATAGATACTGTTGAGTATTTAAATCTAATGAAATTGAAATAACTTATTTTCTACAATTTTTTAACAAATTACAATAAGTAAATTAAAACTACAAACAAATTGCTCCCAAGGAATATTATCAATTAACTAAATTCACTGATGAAATACACAAATCAATCAAATTTACATATATGGTAAGAAAGCTTAATAACTAATAAATACTTCCGACTTATTTCAATAAAAATAATCATTTTTCTGGTAAAATTTAATAATAAATTTTGAATATTTTAACATTTAGTTATGTTTTAAAGTTTTATTATGAAATGGGTGATATAAGGCAAGAAATAGAAAAAATTTATCACCGAATTCTGAATTTTTATAAATCTAAACACATCGTAAAATAATGTTTTGTACATAATATAAGATTTAACAATAGTTATCCTTTAATATTAACACAATAAACAAACTTAATTGTGAGCACAACAAAGAAAATTCACCAATGCATGAGTTTTCAGTTCTAAAATAGTAAAGATGCTAACTATAAATGAAAAACACTAAATCTTATTACATATTCTCTCTTAAATATTGAAAATTATAGTTCTCAGACATCATTCACAATTAATTCATAAACTTTCAAATGTAAACATTCAAGTCTCTAAAAACCAATATAAACATGAAGACGTCAATAAACACATATTCTTTGCGTCAACAAAGTAAAAGTAATATAGTGAAATTGATTAAGAAAGTTCTTAAGTATAATTTTAAATAGCATTTGTATTTGGTTCTGGTTTGTTGTTACATCCACAACTATATATCACTCCTAATGCACGAAAAAATAGCATTTTATTCCTACAGAACAACGAATATTAAATACATATTTGTTGCATATATGCATAATCATAACAAAACTTACTTGACCCGACCACCACAGCGATGACATCCAATTCCTTGCCACCCCTGGTCGCATATACAACGGCCTTCACTGCAAACTCCGTGAACGCATTGTACATCGTGACACTGATACGATGTTAATGCAACAGTTTTAACAGAAATTAAAATATAAAATGACAAATTAACAAACAAGTAAGCAAATGTCAGGAAATCTCGAAGCTTGGTTTGTTTTCCATGCGTAGAAAAAATCATTACAATTTCCATCATCGCCCTTCCATTGCTGCACAATACCGTCAAGCATATTCTTTTCCCAGTAGAAACAAACAAAACATTATTTCCATGCCAAATATGACATTTGTCGCCAAATTCAAAAAAAGTGCAGAAATCATTTCAAAACAGAAATTATCCTTGTTATTAAATTTTTTTTTCTCAGACAACAAAGTATAGTAATTTTATATAAAAATTAATTCCTATTTACAGATTTGTTCGATAACAACTCTGGAATGTAAAATATTGTCTACTAACTAATGTTAAAACATGAAATTAAATTATACCTAACATATTTTCTGGGTATCTAATTTTTTTTATACAAATGAAAATTTTAGAATACATAATTTTTTTTCAGGATTTTATAATACCAGACAGTCCCAGCAAAGAAATGTTGACTGAGGGTTGAAAGAAAGCAAGCATACTATTGTAAATTGAAAAAGCGATAAAGCGCCAAATGTGTATACAGTGTCATCGTCAAATTACTTCCGTAGATAAAGGAATAATAGAGGACGCCACAATCGAGATTTGACACGTAAGTTCAATAACTCAAGTAAAAAAGGCTGATGACCCAACAAATTATGAATACCTAAAAATATAAAAAATGATTTATTGGTGTTTCTCCCTTAAAAAGTCTTCAGTATGTTTTCTAACTATTTCATTTCTTGACAGAAGCATTTTATACCTGCCATTCTGAAACTCCCATATGATCTTTGGTAATCGGAAAATATCATAAATGAGAATACGTTTAATTTGCAGAAGTCATGAAAAATACATACTATATTATTTTTATTATTACTCAATATTATTCTCTATTTGAGTTTTTATATGTAAAGTGTTTAGTACTCTCTACATATAAGTTCATCTTTTTAGCCAAATCGTTCAAAGAATTAGAAATATTTCTAACACATTGTTAAAGTTGCATAAGGTGCTATCATTACATCTTCTTTTCAATAGCATTAAATAAAATGAAATTTTTAAATGCATAACATATTTACTTAAACATACTTTCTTCTAGTTTTATATAACTGTAGCCAAATTCCAAACAGAAAAAAATTAGTAATGCTGATATGTAGAGAATACTTTTCAATTGAGTATCCAAATCCCTTCCAAGCAGTACAGAAATGACTCCTGTCTTCCCTGGATCATGATCAAAATAAAAAAAAACAATTTTAGCACTTAAAAAAAATAGATGAAATGAATTCTTAAACTATATTATTGCAATCATAATTATTTTATAATTATTATCACGTATCCCGCATATTTCAATATGTAAGAAACAAATTATTATACTTGTAATAACGTGTAATATACTAGATGTTACAAATATTAAATAAGCAAGACAACTCACCATGACTATAAAATTAGCATAATATTTGAGCATATCGATCGTAAACGAAAGAAAGTTCTTGTTTTGTCTTTTTTAAGAAGATATATCAATCATCTCGACATTGAATGAAATCATATTGAAGTCTCTCAAGATTGTTATTCACCTAACATAATATTGCAATTTACGTTGATAAATATCAAATAATTACTACTAGAGTATGGAATCAATGAACTCATAACAATGGATTCATATGGACTGCCGGGCAAATGAGCTAAGATAAACACTGTCTCTTGAAAGAGAAAAAAATACCTGTACATACAATTTGACAATGTTCACAAAAGAATTTACTGTCTGAATAAATGGCTTCGGCTATCCTGGACACCTTACCACATACGCCAAAATTTTCTTTACTGATGTGATCACCGACAAGCAAATTTAGAAATTGAATTACGTAGTATTTTCATATAATTCTAGGTTTTGAATCCGAATTCCGGAATTATGATGGCCTAATCTGTATTTCATGGTATAATAGAGATCATATATTGCTAGCATACATTTGTCATTATCGAACTGACTAATCATCAAGAGTATTAGTAAGAATTACCATTGAATACATGTGATAATCTTATCTTATATTCGTCTTACAAGCACTCTAAACAATAGCTTTTATACTTCTATTGTATCAGAACTCGTGGTTGTGCATTATAACTTCTGAGAATCCATATGATAACATTTCACAACGAAAGTACAAAATCACATGTTTCTTTTACTATTATAGCTTCCTTGATACAGACCATGTTTGACTATGAAAATCACGTTTTCTTCCTCAACCGAAAGTGCCAAATAACAGTTGTTGGGTTTCTAGAACACCACCAATTATCGTTATTACAGTCAAAGAACTACTATATAATATTCAACTTGTATCGATCACTCATTTATAAAATCCAACCTCTGTTTGACTTAATGCCCAGGGGGATAAAAGTTGTTTTTTTTTTTTTTTTTCATCTAATATTGATTGCTTTGAATTTTGATTTCTTTATCCATATCTCTAAATTTCCTGAAAATTCAATAACATGATATTTTTAATATAACTCATGAGTTTAAAAAATATTATGAAATTTGCAACAGTTATTGGAACAGCAATTTTAATAATCAGGAGCGTATTTATTAGTGAAAAAAGAAAGAAATGGGATAAAGAGATTTATTAAAAACTACAATGATAAGCCACTTTTTAATTGATTCAAATCAGAAGAACAGTTCTGAAAATATATTGTCTCCGCTAAGATTCGAAGACTGCTTTCTGAAAATTTTTTTCTGCTTAAATCATGACGTTATCTTCACTAAAGATCATGATAAAACTATTTAACATAAAAAAAAAAACGTTTGTAGTACGAATTTTTAAACATGATTTATCAAGTGTATCGTATCTACTTCAATTTATCATGCATATGTATTTACTAATTTTAATTTATACATATATGACTAAGAAAGAATAATTAAAAAAATGCACTAATTTAGAAAAAATGTGTAAAAAGTAGAAATGCTTTCAAACTTTTTTCATTTCTTTATCTAGAAGACTGAAATCTTCTTTTGGTAAATACTAATTTTAAATATTATAAGTGATAAGTATTTATCCTTTAATTTCAATTTTTCTTTCATAAATTTTGAAATGAAGGTTATTAATTCAAAAATTCTATTTTGTTAATTTCAAAATCAGGATTTTCATCTTTAATGCTTCTGAGAAAATATTTTGGGAGGAGAATATGTGGTTTTAAGCAATTACTATGCACTAGCATTGGCGAAGAGATGTTTTTCCGATAAGAAAAGAGCGCATTTTTACAAAAAAATAATCCAGGTAGAAGCTCATGGTGATAATTTATATTCTTAATGAGTGAATATATGAGCCTTACTAAAATAAGTTCTTTTTTATAATTTTAAAATTTACCACAAAGAAATGGAAATTCAATTATTCTTACAAATGCTATCATTCTTTTGTTAGATGTTCTGGATTCATCTTGAATATCTCTAAATTTGAAGTTACTACTAAAGTATTTTAATTAAAAAAAAAAAAAAAAAAAATTTGCTTTATGTAGATCAGAGCTTTTATCATATGTTATGGCTTAAATTCAGGCTCACAAAAATTAGTCACCTCTTCTCATTACTTTTCATTTTTTAAAAAATAACATATTCCTATTGCATACATGTATATGTTATTTCACTACATCCAATGCATACTTATTTGTTAATTATTTATTTTTTTTACTTATTTATTTTTAAATCCATTATTGTTTTGAATATGAGTTCATCAGATCTACAATGATTATTTATCTAAGATTTGTAATTCTATACTTATATGTTCGTAACCTTTCCTAACTGAATGATTTTTAAATGTAAAGTAAAATATATATATATAAATACTAAACCTAGAATTCTCATTTTTTTCCATTATTAAATATAGCTATACGTTTCTCCATAGATTTTGTTTTATTACTTAAATAAACCTGAATTTTCTAATTTATTTTCAATATTTCATTTTATATTCGATAACAAAAAATCAATTCAGAATGAATGAACTATTTTAGTAATGAACGTCTGTAATGAAATTTCATATGCAAAGACATTTTGACCGAACATATTAATAATGCAAATGTTTTGTCTAATAAATGAATGTCCAACAATAAATGAATAGTTCATCGGAACTTCTCATTTGTCAGGTGTATATCAGGAACCCAATTATTTTTTTATTTGTAATAATGCCTTGCCGAATGATTTATATTCATTATGGTCTTATGACAGAGTTTGAAAGAGAGTGTGTTTTCGAATTGAAAGGGATAACCGAATACTCAATCATCATATGGATTTAAGTGTTGCAGAGGTTTGACGATGTTGCCAAAAATGAGTTAATAAAGGCAGACGTCAGCATTAGGATGACAATGATCGACTTAAGAACACAGTAGAACAAGGAAATAGAGTAATTCATTGAGCATCTCTCAAAGCTCCTAATCCGTCGTTATTAATTATACAATACAATTCCAGGAACTCATGTTAGAGAAACGTAGAACCTAAAATGTTAGAACACGTGTACCTAAAATAACCTAAGCGACAACTCAGGAAGATAAATTTACTCTCACCCGCTTATCGCAAAGTAAAATTACCGTAGTATCAGCCTCGATTGAAATCACTGTCGGAACATGATTGCAATTTGTAACAACTCTAACTGGAGAAATGTAGTTTTAAGTAAACAGGTTCCGCTTCCTTCCGAGCTCAGTTGATAGCCGTAGTCCTAAGTGACTTGGGGATCATATTTTTGCTACTGCATATCATATATATATATATATTCTCAACGGGACGGTATACAATATTTTTTGACAGTTGAATTTTTTTGGAAATCATTTCGAATACAGTGGTATCCAAACGACTTACAACGACTGGATGTGACATTGTTCTTTTTGTGATATCCTATAGAGATACTTTTCCATAAGATAATGCCTGGTTGGGCACGAAATGTTTTGTTATGAGTTGTTTTAAAGCTTGCCCAACATTTCCCTAGGTTTCCTGCATTTTTCTCACAAAGAATATATAAACTCTTTTGCGGTGACGATTGAAATAATTTAGAGTTTCTGAACATTAGAGTAAGCGACAATTTACCCAGATGTTTGCAGAACAATATTGAGTCAAGCCGGGTGAAATTTTAAATCGATGTCAGAGATGGTCCAACGCATTATTGACTTCTACTGTTCATAAGGTCAAACTCTGAAATAAATCCTTCAAATGTCTTAAAAGTTTACTTAATCGTTTTCTTTTTCATGAACCAACTTATTTCAATCCAACATCTCTTTGTTGGTGCTTTTTTTTTTTTTTTTTTTTTTTTTTTTTTTTTTGTTAAAGAATATATTTATCAAATCGTTTTATCACGAATTAGAACAAAAAGCCAGAGTGTAAGTCATTCGGCTACCAGCTCGGCTTAGACAGCCTAGGAAGAAAGGTGTGTTTTCGTTAATGATATAACTTTTAAGTTTGATGTTTAACCCATCCGAAGAGCGTTGAGAAGGTTTATAAAAGTTAAAAGTTTTTTCGGCTCCAATATCTTCCCTGTGGTGTGTCCTGGAGAAAAAAGTACAAGATCAATCACTGATCATTTACTTGACGTTGATTCAAAATGATTCTTTAGGTGGAAGACTGCCTTCAACGGCTTCGGTTGATAAAAATAGGCAACCGGAAATGTGTCGCAATATCCTAACCTTTACTCTATAAAAGTTTCTATTAAATTTTGTATCAAGACAAACTTATTTTTTCCTTTTAATATACTCTATAATATATTTGGAATAATTATCCTACTAAAATTTTCCTTTTCTGTGATCTAAGAAACTATTTGATGTTTATTGCTCATGGAAATTAGCTCTTTCAATATTTCTGAAAAATCAATCATTTATAATACGCTACAGATAACATTTACCTATAAGTAAAAGTGAGCCCCATATCATAATATAGCTAATAAGTCATCTATAAGCTAAACAAATTGTGTCCTATATTTTGAATTATGTCTGCGAAGTATTCTAAGGCACGAAAAGATCACATTAACCATTTTTATTTTCGATTTCATGACATTGCTTTTCTATCTCTTTAATTGCAATTCTTTTGAATTTAACCTTCGAATTAAAATTCGCAATTCCCCAGACATGGGATTCTTTTCATGTAAGAGATTTGGCGAGTTGACATGTTTTTTTCCCCTCCTCTCTTTTTCTTTGTTACAAGTCTAAAGATTTCTCTGTTCTGTCATAGATTGATAATTTTATTTTCTTCTTATGGTACCTTTTCTCTTTGATAATGACATGCTTAACGAAAAATTATAAATCTGAGATTTAAAACTCTTAAAAACGTGTTTCGGATTTTCCTTTCAAATTGATGAGACGTTTTGAAAGCATATTATTTTTTACTCATTTAACATTCAGATATTTCTATATCCTAAGGCATTAAGAACAAGTAGAAATAACAAACTTTACTGTCTCTAATTAAAAATCACATATCTGTTTATCATCCAAAAGAGTTTTTACATTTTCACAACTCATTTTTTAAAATTATCAAATACAAAAATGCTTATTTCGTTTTAATTGCTGGTCAACTCAATATTATTTTAATTGCGTTTAGAAGCAATAGAAATGAAAATTAAATACCACTTTATATATTTTTAATAGCAACACGAAAAAAATGTATCGTTTTCAAAAAATTGTGAGAAATTTACTGGAAAAATATTTTGCTTTTGTAAATAAGAGAAAATGGAAAACCAGTAAACTTTTTAGGTTGGGGATTCACAGCTGATTTGGAACATTTTTGCTTGAGATAGGCTTATAGGGAATTCTGTCAATGATGAAATTTAGAAGTGTTGTTCTTTTTTTTTTAATTGCGTCGCTTTAGAAGTACATGAGTGGTACTACTTTTTGTTCTTTTTTCGTAAACAGGTGCTAACTTTTTAGTCTCACACTTTTTTTTAATAAATTGTGAGTAGCGTTAATAAATTTCATTATATATAAGAAAATTAAAGATATATATAGGTACGTAGGAATGTTAGTTCGATACTAAGGAAAAGAAGTTTGAAAATATAGTATATAAAAGTTATTAAAAATTTATTTGAAATATGAAATAAAAATATAAAATCAAGGTTATTATAAGACCAACTATGCAATGAAAATTAACTTAAAATATTTCAGCAGAAAAAAAAATTAACATAGCAATGAAAAAAACATTCTTTAGAAACTAATCACGTTTGTTTCAAAATTTGGGATTCTATAATCTTTGATTAGAAAAAAATCCAAATTTGGAATAAAAATTTTATCATTTGACACCGCGTGACAGCCTAATTTCTGGAAGCTGATGTGAGGCAATTTGACATCCAATTAATTTTTCCTTTTCGGGAGAACATACGCGCTAGTTTTGTGAAACGCATCACTTCGACGCATTTTAATCTTTTTTTTAGGAAAATTAAAAAACCTGATTGCATTTTTATATTATATCTCGTACTGACTTTTTGTAGACTACTTTTCATTATATTCGTAAGTTTGTGAAATTTTGAAACTCTCTATCTGATGTATCTATCTCAACGGATATGCGTCAATTTGACGCGGTCGTCGTAATTTTTTTCGTAAATTAGCTTCACTCATGTAAAAATTATGACGATAATAAATATGAATACGAGATTATTGGTGCCGTTATCTTAAATGAAATAAGCCCGATAATCTACAGTAATGAAAGAAACGCAGATTATGAACTACAGTCGAAAGTGCAGAGTCAGAGCGAGTATTTGTGTAAAAGATGTGAAATGAATGTAGAATAGTGATGTAATGAAGCATCATTGAGTTATAAAAAATCTCTATTGACGTAATCTCTTATTTTCATTTTTTATTCATAGTTTTTAATTACATTGCTTTATAAGTGTCTATTTTTTTCTTTAAATATATAAATATTTGCTTATACTTCAAATTGAGGCATGTTCTTAGAGATAAGTATATAAGAAATGTTCATAAACCTAGTGTTAAAGGATTATGGGCAGCATTCACAAAAAAGAAAAATCAGAAAACTCCTAAGCAATAGACCCGATAAATGTTCATGTAGAAATTTAATACTTGTCTTTTTTTCCAGTCATTCAATAGTAGTTGGGATCAAGTTTGGGATTTTTTAGTCCGAGTTCCGTGGTCCTACCACTAAACCACTGTAAATCCTAAATCTTAACATTTCATCTCTGCTTGTAAAGAGTTCTTAGAAAAGTTTTCACAGAAACTTAAAATTTTATCTCTCATGATCTATAGAAAACTGCGCGTGATAATGGGAAGGAAGCTGATGAATTCTGAGTCAATGTTAGAAAAGGGGGAGGGGATCAAAATACGCCCTGAAATACTCATTGTGTCTGATTAATGGTAGTCGCTTTAGATAGGGAAATCTGGTTTGTGCACCCTGGGCGGGGTAAAAAAAAAAAAAGTCGCACTTTGCTTAGTGACTTGTATCCGTATCGAGAACATAAATGATTTTTTTTTATCTGTCCATGGCATTATATGAAATGTTAAGATGAAATAAAATGCGAATATATTTTAATTTTACGAAATTCAGATTTACAATTATTTACGTATTATAAATGCATTAAATGTATGAATTAAATTGATTTTATCATCATTTTGTGATTAAATTAGTGCAGAATTATATTAATTGTCTTTATAAATATTAAAATGATTCAGAACAGTGAAAAATATTATTTTGATAATGACAGTTAATCTTTCAATTTAAATAACATTATAGTAAAAGTACCCAAAATAGTCAGTTTTTCAATGCAATCATTATTGTGAGCATCATTAAAAATATTTATGGATACATATATTATTTCTATCCAAAACATTTTTCAATGTTTCGAATTTGGCAGTAAAATTTTCTATAGAATTTTTTTATAAAATGTTAGATATTACTTTTAAAAATTTTATAAGGCAACATATTTCTTTTGTGTAATAGATTATAGTACATATATGGCTAAAATTTATTTTCATATTTTAGTTAAAAAATTATTTTTAACGATACATAATCTTTATTTATTGCTTATGTATTTTTAATTTCAATTTATACATTAGTAGAACAATATGTATATTTATAAACTCTCATAGGCAAAAATAAGCTGCACTTATATCTAAAATAAATGGATGCATTGCTCTAGACTACACCCAAATAAAAATTATCACCCAAAAAAATATTACAAATGAAGTAATGGACTTTAGATCTTATAAAATATTATCACGGAAGCGAATGATTAATGAAATCCCCATGCCCCTCCGAAAATCTCACAGTTCACACCATTAACTTTCCTCATTTTCTTTCGCACTTAGGGAAATTATAGGGTGTGGTAGCCACAGGTGCATTTAAGCACATTCAAGTATGAAAATGAATGAAATTCTTTATTATATAAGATTAAACTTTCAATTCATCAATTTGTAAACTCGTTTTTATTATGACGTACAAAATATATTTGGCTTAAATAGAAAATTGACGTACTGCTTATAGACTTAATCATATTCTTTTCATCTCAAAAGTGAAGTATTTACAGATTATTTTAGAAATATAGCTGTACTATGAAATTATACTGAAAATATTTTTTATGATAACAATTTATTTTTCAATGAATTAGTGTTATTTTTTTGTATTTATGCAAAAGTTTCAAAATTTGGTATTTTTAATATTTTTATTACTTAATAAAAATATAAAACCTAAACATATAAAATACGCAATAAAAGTATATATTTTTATATAAAAGATAGATAAAATTATGGTATTTTCTTTCATTCCTTCTGCAAGTATAACAAAGAAATATTTATCACGTCAAAAACTATATTTTGAGATACTTTTCATCACATAAAGTTACAATAAAAGTCAGAAGAGTATTTATTAATTTTAATACTTTTAATAATTAAAGCAAAATAAATTGATTTTTATTGCTTTAATTATTTATTGCTCGATTTAGAACCATATTAAAATTAACAAGAACGAAAAATTATTCTAAACTTTTCATAAATACCTACTTTTTAGAAGCAAGTTTTTATTATTCGTAGATATCTTTCAAAATCTTAATAACACTATCTTTTATTATAATTTTTAGTAAAACAATGCATGTATCATATATATCATATAGTAAACACGTAAAAAATATTATTTCAAATGTTTGACAAGTTTACATGCTAGTATTACTGTACACCGCATTATTTGGTTAATGAAAATAATATATTGCATTTCATTTTTCATTTTTTTAAATTTAAATAATATTTAAATTTAAAAAGAAAGAGTAAATATTTTGTACATTACAAAATTGCACAGATTTTAATAAATATAAATAATTTAGTTAATAAGATGATAATACCAATTTGTTATTTTACTTTTACAATAATGTTATTTGAAAATTCTTAAACCAAGATAAAATTTGTAGTAAAGTTAATTAGTTAATTACATATACAGGAAAATAATCTGATTTATGATAAAATTATTTAATTCGATGAGGATTATCAATAATGAAATTATTTAAATTATATCAATATTTGTATTTCTTATTCTAATACTCATCACATTTAATTTTTATTGAATCAAATTTTACTATGTAATATATGTAAGAAATCAGATTGAAACTTTTAATGAAATATTTCCAAATTTTTTCTTAATTGATTATTTTTGCCCGAATTTTTTGTGAATATAAACCTAACACACGAGAGCAACATAACAAGTTGTTCTTCTTTGAAGAGGACACTTCTATAGGTATGAAAATGTGCTTAATCGAAAGTTCTCGATATCCAATGATATTGTAGATTTACATAATTATAGAACTGCAGCCTCCAAATTTTTTTTGGATAGTTGTAACATCTTAATGTATTTATAACCTTCACATGTCGCTCAATGAGTTTAACAAATATTATGAAAGAATCATCTTCAGTAATTTTGAAGTTGAACCTTGAATCACTGAGATCTCACAACTTCCCTCCGATTGATTTCTTGTTTTGAAATTAACTTGAAATGTTTACCTTAAATCCATGAAATTCGTCAATAATGTGAAAGAGATAATTGATTAGGAAGCTCTCCAAATTCTACTAATGATTTTACGTTCTTTATTGAAGTTAACAATCTCCATCAAACGATGCGTTATCACTTACAAAGATTTACACATTGAAAACTTGTAATTCTAATAAAATATTTTTTACTTTATTACTTGTGCTGTTCTTTTTTTACAATTTTGTTCTTTGGAAATGTTTTACGGTGTTACTTTCTGCCGTACTTGCCTTCAGCTTCATTTATTGTTTTTCAATGCCTGATAAATGTGTAAGAAAAAAAAAAAGCAGTTTTCATTCAAGGGATTTGAAATTTTTTCACTGTCCTTAATTTTATCACAATTTTGAGTGAATATCTTCAAACAATAGCATCTGAAAATTTCTTTCCACTGGTTTAGTGGTCAAGCTGCTAGACATTCATGGTTCGTGAAGTTTTCATATGATCAATCTGTGTTTATATTTAAATAGTTTTCGATCATATTAATTTCGAAATTTTTATATTTAATATTAAAATCTTATATTTAATATTAAAATCTAAATAAAGAAAATCTTAAACGATTTCAGTTATTTGAAGATTGTATCATTATTAGCTACTAATTTTTGGCTTAAGAAATGGAATTATGTTCGATGTTCCATCAGATCTCAAAAGATTGATACAAAAAAGCCAAATTTTTATTATCACTTTTAATTAATTAGTTTTCGACAGAATTTTCTAATGAATCCAAGCCCTATGTATGAAAATCTTTTTCGAGGAAACTATTGATTGCTGGGCACAAAAATCAACAAATTCTTTGGATCATGCTTAGATTTTTCTTAGTTACGAATTTAAAGAGCTATTTGGAAACCTTACCCACAATTCATATTGAATACCTTATTATGTATCTTAGTATACATTTTGTATACTAAGTATACAAACATATAAAATTACCATTTCATACCTTAACATAGCTTTACTCACATTACATACCATTAACATGAAATGTAAAATAATTGCAGGACATGCTTTCTACCACACAATTTTATATTTTTTTAAGTGTTACACTCATTAAAGTTAATAAATCAATTAAAATCTCAAGTTTACTTAGTAAGATATTATACGGTATTACTTGAGTAATATAAAATATCACATATGATTGAAATGAATAATTTTGATTATACACCATACTTATTTACAAAATTGTCAATAGGAAATAATTTTAAAAGTTATTTTTGTGATATAAAAAAGGTACAAAAAAAATTATATCCAGTAAAATGAAAGATTATGTGATGTAAAAAAACTACTATATTGATTTAAATTTTGTCCTATATTATATTGCTTTATTGTATTATTTACGTTTTTTGCATTATTTTAAAAAACTAATGTTAACATGCAAGCTTTTTATAGTCATTTTTTGCGTAATGTAAGTGTAATTTCTATTTTATGCCCATAAAAATATTTTTCTCATTTTGTTATCTACACATTTTGATTGTCTCTTGATTGCATTTTGACAGATAGATGACTAAACCACCTCCAAAGGAAATCAACAATTCTCGTATATTGCATCGTATTCCACCTTAGAAATAACGTCTCATTTTTTATGAGGTAGAAATAATAGATTGTAGTGGTTATATCTACAGCTACCTTCCCTGCAAAACATAGGTAGATGGCGCTAGGCGCAACAAGGAAGTTCTCCGATAATGTCTTCTTTTTTCGTTATGTATTAGTTTTTGTGGTTGCTACTGCTCTGTTTTTAGATTGTTGATGTAATTTTTATTAAGTTTTGCATATAATGTAGTTATAAGATTAAATATAAATAAATTAAGAGAAAAATAATTTATAAGAATATAAGCAATATATAGGAGTGTATAAGAGTGAGAATATAAGCAATATATAAGAGTGTTAAAGGTCTATAGCAAACTGAACTATATAAAAGAGTTTTGAAGTTAATAAGATGAAATAAAAAACGTGTAAAGTAAAATTTAATCAAATTTGTCTGGTTTATAATATCGTTTCTCCTAAGCGATATTAATTGTTGAAAAAACATCTTTCCTTGTCAAGACTTATGTGTGTGAATTAAAATTATTACATTTGATCCACTGTATTTTTAAATATAAATTGACGGATAAATAAGTAAAATTCTCCAGAATTGATTTTTAATTTATTGGATCTTATTGTGAGCGACAAGAAAATAGCCTTCTCTTAAAAAGGAAGAAAACGGAAGGCATACGAAACTGAAAATGTCTAATCAATAATTTTAAATTTAGTTGATTGCAAAGATTTTTAAATAAAACATTTATAGAAACTACGAAAATTTAAAAAAAAAATTTTTTTTTTCAAAAATAATAAAAACTATTATTTGATTAATTATAGTTTATGTTTATTTATAATGACTCAAATGACAGTTAAACATTTGTTATAACTTTTTAAAAATTGTTTCAATTTTTGTACGGACAATAAATCTATTTTTTAAGCGTTTGACAATTGGAGATTTGTTACAACATGTAAATAGGTTAGGAACGAGAACAAAACTGGATATGCAGGAATAAAAATAATATGAAACGTTTTTTTTTTTTTTTTTCTCTCATAAAGCATAAGCTTATTCTTTCTCAGAACATTTATTTTCTCGTGTTTTAGATATATGCACATTAATTTAATTTAGAAATTTTTTTTGTTGTTAAAATTTTGCTTTGGATCTCGTAATTCACATAACTAGAAAATCAAAATAGATCTTATTGCATATTAGTTTTATGAATCGAACAGAGAAAGACATATAATTGGATAAACGAACCATTTCTAAAATAATTTAAATAACAATCAATGGATGCAATGATCGATCTGGCAATTTACCCGTTATCAATTCTAATTACAAAGGAAAGTTATAATCCTGCATTGAATTTGTTGAATTTTATGCACGTATTTAAGATAAATATTTGGATATTACCTTCTGATGGTTAATGAGGAGATGATTAAATACTTATGAAAATTCATGAATTAAAGATTAAAATTCTATCTCGCTCTGAATTTTGATTATTTAGATTGTGTGTTCTTGGAAGAGTTGCATGTTCAAAGTTACATTACTACATTTCGTAAGAAATATACTTACCAATGTATTTGTTTCAAAAAATTAATTGCTTTTTACTGTTTTCTTTCTTAAAAATGGACATATAAACAGAATTTGATATATTTAGAAGAATTTTAGCTGTTCTCTTCACACAAATTTGTATTCATAATGTCCTTCTAAACTCTAAAATTCGTTTAAGAAAAAGAAAATGAGAAAGTCATTTTCATAATCTTATATTCACTTGCGGATATCGAATTTATAAAATGTGTTTTTCATATAAATCAATCTTTCCTTCTTCTCTGTGTTCTATAACTGTTTTCAAAACTTATATTCTTAAAGCTATAATAAGTGATTCATGCAGTGAAAAATTTCATGATTCTTTTTCTTGATCAAATATCAAAAATGAAAATAATATTAAAGATAAAAATCTATTACCATATTATAATATATTTTATTGCATGTGAAAGTAGATTAAAGGCAACAAATTTCATGTATAAATCCCAGAAATTGCAGCCAAAAATGTTTCTTCTGACTGGTAAAATTTAAGAAAAATATATAATAAAATCCATAAAAATATATAATTTTATTGAATGAAGACTCAAAGATCAACAGATAAAAAAGAAAAAAATTATCACAAATAGACAATAAATCAAACATTTTAAAAATATATTTGATTTATTACCTATTTGCGATAATTTTCTTCTTTTTTTTATCTTTGTATCAATATGTATTCTTGCATGCTCAAAAATACGACAAATATGAGCCATCTATATATATTTCTCCTTTTTCAAAGTTTGTAATATTCTTTTGAAATACCCTTTTCCACATTAATGCTAGTATAATTACTGTATAATATTTAATCCTATTAGTGCAAAGGAATTAATATTAGTGTAAATTGATAAATGCTTACCCTCAATATTTTTTTTAAAAGAGAAAATTCATTTTTTAAGAGTGAGTACATAAATTTAATAAAATTGGGTCAAATCATCTCAAAACTTCAAGATGTTTTGTTATATTTTTACTATGCAATGGCATTGCAATGAGTTAGAAATTATTCATTAATAATCCTTCATTCAATAATAAAGTTCTTTGAAAAGGACTTGCATTCTAAAAGAGTATTACTGTAACAGCTGGATAAACATTAAAGCTAACATTTAAATCAGTGATGTAAATAATATTCCTCATCTGATATACTGATAGCAAAAGTCATGAACTCTTTTTGTGTAAAACTGTATTTATTAACATAATTTTTCTAGAGGTGTTTGTACAGCTTTTGTTCCATTTTCCTTTTAAGTAAAGTTTGTTTCATGATTATCCTATTCAAACAGTAAAGTGCATTATGGATTGAACTTTACTGTTTGAATAGGATAAAGTTGGATATTAAATTAACTTAAAAAATATTAATGTCATCATATATAAACATAACATTATGAAAGCTGTATACTTTTTCTCACCATTAATTACAGAAAAATTTAAGAATTAATATACTGTTTTTTTAAATAAAAAAGCGGTATATTAATTCCGAAAATATTTTTTAAAATATAAGCAAAAGAAAATTTTTAAACACATAACTACCCTAACACACTATAGTTTTTCTACTATAAAGAGATTCTTATGATGGAAAAAACTAAAATGTTTTTGCCTTGCTTTTTAAACTGATTTTTACAACAACCTATTCTTAAAATGTACACTTATAATTGATATACTAATAAAACTAGATAGTAAAAATTTTTGGGTTGTGATGTTACGTATTTTAACTGGTGATCTGTTATTTGTACAAAGTATCATTTTTATCACTAAGATTATAAAGAGATATATATTTCCCTGATCTGTTTCTTACTGTGTTACGTTTATCTTATATGTAAACTGAAATATTTCATTATCTGGTTTGATCTCATGACATTTAACATGGAATTATTTTTTTTAATTTATTGGGTGATTTTCTTTTTAATTGTTAGTCTTATGTATTGCATTGTCACAAAAGAGGAATATTATATTGTGTGGGTAATTTAATTTTACTGTCTGTTGGGACAACGTAGATCTCCAAATTACCATTTTCTTGAATTTTGTACCCAAAATAATAAAAGAACATTCAATACCAATATAAAAAATGGCATTCGTAGGAATAAAGTTGTGCAGACTTCTTTCCAAAATCCTGCAGAGTATAATCATAATAAAAGCAAATGAAAATTAACTGGGACGTCGTACTTCCCATGCAAATACACATTGTCTCTTAAAATTATTACTTTATTATAGAAAAAAATATAGTCAAACTCATGCACTTATAGCTGTACAAATTTCATGTGTATTGTCTACTCATTTATTGTTATTTATTTATTTATTATTATTTTGTGTTAGAATTTCATCATCCACCATTTTATATGTATGTCGTACCAGAAAAACAATCCGCGTCTCGTCATGACTTGATGTTAATAAGTAGCTCTAATTCTGAAAAATAATTGCAATATGTGAATAGTTTCAAAAACTAATTTTAAATTCAAAAACACGTTATTTTCGAATAAATAAAAGATATAAATTCATATTTAATCCTTACATTTGTAAATTTGTACTTAATAGTGCTTGCTTATTTATCAAAATATTTAGAGTGACTATAAATATAAAATTTTAAAAGAATTTCGGACAATTTTTTTGCCAAATTTAATAGCTCACAGTATTTTATTGATTTATTAATGCTTTTTATTGTCTAATAATAAGCGCTAGGTTTCTTTTTTAACCTAGTAATTATTGAAGGAAGGAGGTTAAATAAATAATATACCAAGTGCACACATAAGTTCGTATATATTCATGCTAAGAAGTTAAATCATACATCAGTTTAGCTCATGCACCGTACATTATATTTTGTGATTTGAATCTACAGTTCTCGTGTGATTTAACATTTTTATTCTAATAAATATGTGGTAAATATTTTTTTTCAATGACTATTTGCGACATTGCTTATTTTGTAGTCCCTAAATTTTTCTTTAATAGCATTACTAACGCAGCATAATAATTATATTTTATACAACTTTATCATTTGAAGTAAAGGAAAAAGTTGTATAAAATTCAACTTTTACAAGATTCATAAAAAGTATTCAATTTAAGCTTCTTTGATTTAAGCGTTAATTTATAGCTTCTTATTGATTGAATATTAACTGAAAGATACATTTTACTAATACTTTTAGAAGAAATATTGCGTAACATGAAATTCAGATTTTAAATAAGTGACATATAGAACTTATAGTACACTGACCTCCGAAAGTTAAGTTATTTAAGGAAATTTCATCAGCATGGACACTATTTATTTTTTAAAATTTATTACAATTATTAATTATTATTATAAGATCCGCTCACGAAAAATAAAGTTAAGGTTATTAACTTAATTTTTCTTGGGCTATTTATAGATAAACTTTCTTCAAAGTTCATGAATCTTATCTGCATACTATTCACATAATAATAAATCTTTGAATTATCTTAATTAGAGTAATATTAATAAAATTACAATTATTAATTAATTGTAATTTTATTAATATCACTCTAATTAAATATCATAATATAAAAACAGAATAAAATTAAAAATTTATTTCTATATAATTTTGGAATTTCATCTAGTATTTTTCAGACTGTACTAATAAAAAGTAATAATACATTCAAGCTTAATGATATAGGAGGACATCAGATCCTAACTAGATTACTGAAAGTTCGGATTAATGTCAGGATTTGCAAAACAAGTTTTAGATTAGTAAAATATTTAAATTAATGTTTCAGTCTCAGTGCAACATAATTTTTTTAATACGTGAAACAAAGCAATTTACGATTGATATTCAAAGTCTGGTCCTTTTCTATGAAAACGTAAACGAAGATGAGCTACCAAGATTCGTTTTAGCAATCTATAAATTATGTAAAACAACCGCAACAAGTAAGATGATCATGTGAAAAAAGTAATTTGCAATAGTTTTTCAAAAAATACTTCACTCTAATTGTACATTTAAAGTGATTTGTTGCACAACGGTCTTCTTTTGAACGCGAGGGCTAATTAGACAGGGACCTATGGTTTATAAAGCAGAATCCGAACCACTACAAACATCCAAACAAACTCAAGGTGGGATTTAAACTCACGGTCGATTGAACTAATGGAAAGTGTGCCAACCATTCTGTTACCAGCTTGGTTTAAAACTCTTAAACTGAAATAAAGAATCTTACTCCTTAAAATACATAAGCAAACCAAAAATGCATAAGCGTTATATCACGTAATATGTAAATGTGGATTATGCAAATTATTTTATATATGATTTTTTTAAAACATTATATAAAAAAAATTATACCTAAAAGTTTTTTTATAAAAAATTGGAAATGCCTTCCTTAGAAATTTCAGGAATTTATACTTTTCTAAATATAATTGCATTAGAGGAATATATTGAAAGATATTTGTAAAAAAAGGAACAAATGGGAAATTTCCGAAAATTGCTTCTAATAAATATTTTTATGTCCTCGTATAAATTACTATATCTCTGACTTCATTTTATAATATTAGTGAATAATAATAATGATTATATTGTGTTTTTTCATATAATTACTTTTTATATAAAAATAATTTATTTTTATATGAAATAATATTTTGAGGATATGGCATAAAAATTTGAATATTCATTTAAATAACTAATTTCAAAAAAGAATTAATTTTTATTTTATATGGAAAATTTTTTATAAGAAGTAATTATTTCATATGAAAATATGAAATAATTATTTCATAGCTCTTCAGACGAAAAAAATAAGACAATATTATGTTTCTTCTGAAATTATTTTGAAATATATTTTCTTAATTTGCCATTCAAAGGAAATGTTTGCATTACATATTTTCAACAAAAATTGTTGTTGGTTTAGTGGAAAATATTAAAAAATTAAATAATGAGAGACAACCACTTCTTCAAAATGATGATGCAATTTTATCATTAGACGATAAAAACAAGAAGTGTTTGTGTCATAAGGAAATCAAATTCAAGAACTAAATTAAGTTGAGTAGGTGTTTCATAGTTCATCATGATATTGACTCGTAAAAAAAATATATGTATGCTGTAATAGATTTGAAATGTTTTTTTTAAATTTAACGAGATAAAAAATCATCTGTTGTAATAAATGTTCCCCATAATGTTAAAAACTCATTTAAATTCAATTCAATGCGACAATTTAACAGTTTCACTAATTTGCTCCTCTAACTTGTTTCATAAAAATGAAAAATACTGTTTAACAAATAAATCAAAATATCTGATTGAAAAATTGCTTTTAATAAATCTCTAGACATCAGAGTTGATCATTATCTTACTAATCTGAAAATGGGTTCTTGTGAAGTTATTAATCAAACAATAATAAATTGTTAAAATAATAATTAAGAAAATGTGAACTTGTCACAAACTATATTTAAAGTGCAGCAATATGAGAGGTTATAGTTTATCATAAATAAATTAATTTTAAAAGAATATTGTACATATATTTACTGTAATAAAGGAAATGAGATTTTAACATTAAATAAATGCACATCCCATCTCCTCCGTACATAGTTTTGATCTAACACACAAATTGACACGGTATTTTTAATGTTTCCATTTGTGTGTTAGATCGCATCATTAGATATTGGTGAAAAAATGAAATATGTTCTAAAGCGACGTTAAGGAGATAAAGTCTGTTGACATTAAACTAAATTAAATGTGTAGATTTCGATATTATGAACTTGGCACCATTCCACTTAAAACTTCTACACAGCAAAGGTACATTAGATGATAATTATTTTAACATACATAGGCATACACGTGCTTTAATTTTGAAAGTTAAGACTTTTAATTTTGAAAGTTTTATTTTAAAACTAATTACTTAATTTTAAAATTTACACTTAATCAAAACAGTTTATTGAAACTATAAGTACATAGGTTGATATATTTCCTTTAATAAATAAATGATAAAACTTAATCATAAAAAATATATTTTACATCAAATATACTGCTTCTCAATTTGTAAAATTTTCTCTTGACTACACGTGTGTGTTATATAGAATCAAGATAATTTAGTTTATATTTAGATTATGATAATTTGAAATATATTCTGATACATGTGTGGAGGCACAGCCTATAACTTTTCAACTTTGTGCTAAATTAAATTTGTGCGTTGATTTCGGTGCCTGATCTGACTCTTGTATTTATGACTTCTATACAAAAGGAAAACATTAGCTCATAATCATTAAAAATGAACACATACACAAGTATAACGGCTTAAATTTCGAAAATTATTTCCGAATTGATTACTTTCAATCCAAAATTTTGCATTAAATTACTGCAGATAAAAAAATCATTATTTTTTTATTTTAATTTCTTATAGATAAATGAGTTATTGCATTAAATTCGTTAATATATAAGCTTTTTTAATTCAATTTTATGATGAATCAAAATTGTTTTATTTAAAATGTTTTATTAATTTTATTTTTCAATCTATCAAATCTGTTTTCTGCAGGCAAATCTGTCAGAGTGAATACTTGGGAGTTTTCTGAGTTAATCCTTAAACTTTCGTAAATACAACCATTATGAAAAACCTTTCCTGAAAAGCAGATGTTTAAATGCGTTACAATATGCTTCAACTATTAAGCAATCTGCCATGAAATGTCAATTACGAATTAAACACTTTTTGAAGAAACAAAAATCTTGACCCTGCCTAAATAAAAGCCCAAGTAGAGTGCTATACAAAGTTATGGTATCAATAATAATATCTATGTCCTTGCTGAAATACATAAATTAAAATTTAGTTTATTTCTACAAATTTTATTAATTTTCAACAACATATTTAATAACATAATTTTCGACAATTCACGATAAAATTTTATTGGTATAATTTGTATAAAATATATAGCTGTTCATTAACATTTACAAATGATACGAACTATTAAATTGCTTGTCATAACACTATCTTCTTTTTACTTACTACATACAATTCTGTGAAATGAACATTCAAATATCAATTTTCGTGGAACTTGCAAATAAATGAAAAGATATAAATCACTCATTCCTTTCTTGTTTATCTTTTGAATGAAAAAAATATTAAATATCCCCATGAGGAATGAAGTAGAAACTAATTATAATATGCCTTATGCATAAAAAGCGTGATAAATAAACAGAACACATCAAGATTGCACAATTAACTACGTTTAAATAAGGAAAACATCCGGTGATTATGAATTCCTTATCTGAAGTCTGTAACTAAGAATTGAAGTCTGTAACTAAAGATACGTCATCTGTTGCCATCTATCATTTTCATACACATAACAAAACAAGCTGATTTAAATATTTCCTTTCAGAGAAGATATTTTTTAACGAAATTAATTAAAGAAATTATTTAAATTAGAATTTTAATGAAGTCATTCTTTTGGAATCTATAGGCTTCTTTAGTATTTCAGAAAATTAATAACAAATCAATCAAAAAAAGAATTTTCTTTAAATTATTAAGTTATTATTATTATTATCTTCAAATTATTATTATCTTATGCTTCTTTAAATTATTATTATTGTTATAACAAGTGTACAAAACAGAAATATTTGTATTGAGTCTGAATATTTTTTATGATAATTTCTCTCTTCTGAGAAAAAGAAATAGAACATGAAAAAAGCAAATTTGAAAAATTAAATGATGAAAAATAATTTTCAGACAAGGAAAAGAAACTTTATCAGATAAAATTGATTTACTGCAAACTTTTCATTTTAGTATAATTAGAAAAAAAGTAATAAAATAGTTTTAGCAATTGTTCTGCAACAAATAATATGTAGATATTTTTGTAATAAAATCGTAATGGATAATTATAACAGAAAAACATTTATGAAAAGTCAAGGATAAATATCTACAGAAATTGTTTATAAAAAATACAACATGTTGTGTTTGTGTGTGTAATTTCTCTCAGAATAACCTCATTATTCTGAAATTAGATAGAAATCTGTTTGAATTAGCAAAAGTTTACATTATTCTAAATTCCTTTATAAATGTTATATCTAAGCAAGGTTAAGCATATTAGTCCTATAGGTGGGACCATTGATGTTCTTAGGACTCAAATGTCTCAGGTTCTATTTCAATCAACAGGAAATTGTTGGGGGAAAGAAAAAAAATAACATAAAAAAACAACGGATGCATGATTTTTACTTTTTACATGCACATCTGTCGGAATGGGACACTCATGTATTTTCCATGTTTTCATTCTTACCATTTTTTTCGTCTACAATCCATGAAAAATTTACCCGATAGGACGAAACTTAATGAATGTTCAAATGAGTCTTATAAAAAACAATGTTTAGATTCCATCCCACAATCCTTAGTACGCATTATCGGTACATTGAAAAGCTAAAGTTGTTATTCGAATATTTTAGTCAAATCTCCTTCCTAACTTAACCTACAATGAATGTGGTCCCATTTCAGCAGAACATTACAAATCTGTTTGTTGCACAAAATGTCCAAGGTTTTTTTATACTGCTCCAAATTGCAATTACATATTATCTCACTCTTATATAAATTAATCATTTTCCCATTAAAGCTCACATTAACATTAATCTAAATCCAACATTTCTTTTGCAATCCAATTAAGATTTCTTTAGCTTAAAAGTTCTTTTCTTTTTAATTAAAATACTATTAGTAATGATAATGTTGTCTAAAAGTTTTTTGAAGTAAAACCCTATTCCATGAAAGTTATGCACTTGTTGAATTATTAGTGATTTAAAATCATTGCTTTGAAACAGATATGTGAATTAGTTTAAATATCATATATTATAATAATTTAGAGTTCTGATAGAAGAATGCTTAATATTATGTAATGAATTGATATATTAAAATTAAAAGATAACTCTCAGAGCAATTACTTTTAAAAGAAAACGTTCGCTGTCAAATAAAATATTAATATCTAAAAATGAAATAATAATTTACTACTTCTACATGTAAATAATTTAATGACTGAAAAAAAAGTTTGACCATGAAATAGAAAATGG
This sequence comes from Latrodectus geometricus, assembly GCA_026290005.1. Taxonomy (NCBI): domain Eukaryota; kingdom Metazoa; phylum Arthropoda; class Arachnida; order Araneae; family Theridiidae; genus Latrodectus; species Latrodectus geometricus. Next base: position 2,026,530 of record JAPDSC010016600.1, on the reverse strand, counting down.
TACTCGATAACTTTTATCTACTTTGACGAACTTATTTTTACTACTCACACGAGCGTTTTAATCAATTTGTAACCAAATATACGTTTCTTAAGCGTTAATTTCATTTCCCCTTCGATCATTTTTAATGACTAATGACTAGTTTTAATGGCTAGTTATTAAATTTTTAAATTTTAGACATTCTTGTACATACACGCATATTTTATAAACTTTTGCTTTCCAATAATAAGACTTTTTATTTTTGATCAATACAATAACTGTCTTATACTATATTTTCATTCATGTGAAAAAGTGACTGCCATATGACAAGTAAACCAGAATCAAACCACTCACGTAAAATTAAATTTTGACGAAATTGTGACTATTTTCTTAATTTATTTAAAGAATCACTACAAAATTTTCTATTATCTTCATGGTATTTTATAGTAGTTTATAAATTTTTAAATTCATAGAAATTAAGTTATATTTTTACTAATTTTAATGAATTAATTCTTAACTGCAGTATTTAATTTAATTAATACTAGTAGGTTCTCTAATTAATGAATCAAGCAGATTGCTTGGAATTAAAGAAGCAAAAAGGTTGAAACTTTCAGTATACTCGTACATGTCATTTTAAAAAAATATTTCAATAAAACTTATTTATATGCTTTAAATATTTTTATTTGTTTAATTTCCAATTTGAAAATAATTTAAGTTAACGTAGCTCAAATTACTGAGAAAAGTACTAAGTAAAATTTTCTTATATAATTTTGGACAGTTTGAGTGTTTTAGTTAAGAGCCCTTTGAAAACTCTACTGAAAATTCTATTAATCACAAAATATTTTAGTTACAAAAGATGGGATAAAGTGTGTTTTTGAGGTAACACACGCGTTTTGAATGCATTTAAGTTTCCTGTGGAATATATATGTATATATGTGGAATATATATATAAACATGAAAATTACATTTTACTTCAATGATTATAGATTTTCGAAATTTTCATGTTTCAGTAGAAATGTATGAGAAACATAAAACATCTATATGAATCAATGAATTTGTAAAATCAAGGAAAAGATAGGAGATTAGAATGGCAGATAGTTTATTTTGCTTTTGAATCTTAATACTATTCTGAAATCTGAATTCACTTCTTAATCTAAAAAGTTTACTTTAAATATTCATTCTAAAATGGCATGCATTAATGAATAAATTAAGTGTTTACAAAGATTTAGATAACCTTTGCATAATTCCGTAGTACCACCACCTGTCGAATTATCTAGATAAAGGTACATTTTTAAATAAAAATATTTGTAATTTTTAAAGAAATTCAAGTAAAGACATAAAATATATTACTTTTAATAACATTTACTTTTTCTGTCTCCCTCAGTTTCTCTTCTGAATATTAAATTTGTTTTTTTATAATTATAATAGGTACTTCAAATCTAAAATATATAAAGTAGTTAAGCTTTGAAATAAGTTTATTGATAGTATTAAACGTGAATTTAAAATTCAAAAATTTTGCTATGGATCAAAAAGGCTTACAAATTAAACAAGAAAATCTTTCTAAATTTTCCGTGACCTATTTTGAATACAAAAAATAATAGCTTATAAAAGAATATCTGAAGTTTCATGAACTCTGACGTCACTCAACGAGAAACTCCTACTGGGCACCAAAACTGGATTCATTATCATCGTCAAATAATTCACCTAAATATCTGACCTCTAATACTAAAGCTGAGAGACGTGAACGAAATCTGATGAAAGTTTTACAGTGTTTGGTTTCATTTTTTCCCCCTTACAGTAAAATATCCTTTATTTAATAACTAGCTAATGAAAATAAAAGAAACTTTTAATTTTGGTCTCAAAATCAAAATTATTTAAATCATTAGAAAATGTTAATCAATTAGACAGATATTTAGTATAAATTCTATACATATATAATTCATTAATTACCCTTGTATTTTGATTACTTTTTTGTATAATTAATAATATAGTTGTATAAAATAATGAATTATAAGCAGAAGTAACCAAATGAATGAAAAAGGTGATTCAAGGCTTTTTCTAGTTCTTTCATTCTTATATGCATAAATAAATATGCAGATATTTAGTATAAAAAATATACATGTATAATTTATTACTTTTTCCTCAGTCTTTATTTTTGTGTAATTATATTGTCTTATAGATATTTAGAAAAATAATTATATAACGTATATATAATTTATTACCTATTATACTAGCCTTTCTTTTACTTCCATGTAAAATAAATTATACAGATATTTAAAATTATAGATTTTATGCATATATGTTCTGTTACTTTTCTCTATTTGATTTCTTCTGTGTCTTTGAATTTCTGTTAATAACTTTTTTTTACGCAAATTTAGTTCTATATTAACATTTCTTTCGAGGAAAGTAACCTTTAAATTAGATTTTTGAATTGAAAACATTTATCATATAATCAACCCATAATATAAATGAATGATCTTATCAACCGTTTGAAATGATTTTATCGAGTTTTCATTCAATATATTTGAAAATAATCAGTTTTTAAAATCCGTTAGTGGGAGGTATTAGGACTACTAACTTTACAATATTTTTAACTCTCTCTATCATTCTAAAAGTATACTTTTATTTATTATAAATTAATATTTTCCATTTTTCGCTATCCTTGTTTTAGTTTTAAGTACATACGATTTTCCAAAATTGATTAGGCTTTATTGGGAATTTTTAGAAAAAAAACATGCAGTAGTAAAGTGGTGAATTCTTTATGTAATACTAAATTGATTCTATAATGGATCTAATGTAATTATTTCACTTATTAGAATGCATTTTTAGAAAACTGAAAATACATGTAACAAACCAAGAAAAATTCACTAAACTATTCAAAAAAAAACCGTAGCCTTTCTGAATAAATTTATTTATAAAATTATTACCTTAAACTTTGCAATTTATTATTAACTAATCTTAAACTTTGTAACAATAATTTTTGCATCATGGTGTCATTTAAAATGTCTTTTAAATTTATTTATTAATGACATTTATCGTAAAAAGAATATTTCTGTGCTTCATCAAGTTATAAATACATTCTTTATACCATCGAGTATAGAAATGTTACAACAGTGCTGCTAAATTTTGTCAGATACATGTTTTATAATTTTTTTTCCAACGGTGGGCACTGGATGATTACCTCTTCGCCACAAGGCCGGAAACTGCTACTCATCCAACGTTACCCAGTAAGCACTTGTGAACCAAGTCCCGAAGGCGAGTAGCATTACCCATGCCACACCACCACAACCCGTTTATAGGGTGGGACACATTCATCCATCATATCAAAAGAAAGGATACACAGAGAAAGAAATATCCATGTCTGAGCAGAGATTCGAACCCGGGACCAGCAGCATAAAAGTCAGGAACGCTAACCACTCAGTCAGCTGCCGATGTGTTTTATATATGGGTATGCAGTTTTCCTTTCGCTGCCTCCAGCACTTTTATTGATTGTATAAATTACTGGATTTATCTAAACTTAAGATTGTGTTGCGAATGAATTTGAATGTACAAAACGTTTTAGTTTATTGTTTGTTCTTTTGATCACTTTTCTCTCGAGGGCTAATTTGGCCAAGACCTAGGGTTTAATTTTCATTTGAAACCGTACAACAAATATCCACGAACGAGGTTAAAATCGAACCAATGAACAGCTGAAAGTCAAGGAACTAATAATTCAGCTTTTAGCGAGGCTGAATTGCTTTAGGATTTTCATACATATTTTTATGTAAGTTATATGTAGCTCATTTGACTTGGTTTACATTCTGCACACTTTTTGCACACAAAGATAACCAACAATTTTAAGAGGATTTGAAACTCTTACAAATATCCAAGCTACAGATGGGCGTTAAACCCATTAGGTGTTGAACCAGGCCAGAGTGTTAACATTCAGCAACCAATTCGAGCGAGTTCATTTGGTATTAGGCTTCAATAATCACTAAAGGTCATGGACCAATGACATGAAAGAATTTATTTAGTGTTCTCTAGCACTCTTCCATAATAAAACTATATTTTATGAACTATTCATATTAATTTTGTTTAGAATGAAAGAAATGAAATTTTTAAACATCAAGTTTTATTTTATAAATATTAAAAAATCTCTGTGAACACCGTTTCCTCACTTAATTTAACAATCCTACTGATTGGTATAAGTGTGTGTTAAAAACTAAATACCATGCACACCATGAGAAAGAATATGATGGAAAAAATAATGATGCTCAAAAAGTGGTTTAAAGTTAAATGTACCTAAAAAATAAATAAATAAAAACTCATTGCAAAAATATTTCGAGTTTTTTTCTGTAAGATGAAATAAAAATTGTTGATTTCTCACAGAAAAAATAACTTCAATCTATATATAATCACTTTAATAACTTGTTCAATAATAAAACTTTAAAATTTTTAAGTTAAACTAAAAAATTTAGTCAAACTTTAAGTTAACTTTAAATTTTACTTTAAATTTTCAAATGGGAAAAATATTAAAGTTTTTGCATTTTTAGGCACAAACTTATATAATTTGAGCTATTTTTATTACAAAACAACACAAATCATTTGAAAATAAATTGTACCTAAAAAATTGACTTAAATAATCTTCCTTTTAACTTAATTATTTATTTGAGCATATAAAATGAAATAAAGTTGAATTAAACATCATAATAAAATTTCATTTAATTTACTATTTGTATGAAGTAAATAACACAATTCAGTTATTGTTTATTTTCTTCATAAAAATAAACACAACTCACTGTTATTGTTATTTATGCAATTTATTCTATTATAAATTAAACCTTAATAAGGAAAACAAATCAAAATATAAAATGTGTATACAAGTACAAATGTAATAATATAAATGCATAAATTTGCTAACATTTAGAGCTTCATAAATAATTCTATGTTTAATTTGAGAAGTGAAATGTAATAAAATATATACTTCCAAATGAAATGTTTTTGTGAGAAGAGAATTTAAGCTATCTTCATCAAATTTGATGACGCGATCCGTCAATTTCATTTTTTATAAACATCGTCCTTGCCTTCTTATCGTAACAAACGCAAATAGTGCATTTCAAAGTTGAGAGTTTCCTGATTCGCATTTGCTTTTTTTTTTCTTTTTTAAAGGAATATAATTGTTTAAAATGTTTGCTCTTTTTTTAATGGTCATTTGTCTGTCTCTGTTACTAATAGTAAAAGATATAACAGCAAAAGAGAAAATCTGTCTACCGTAAATATAATTCATAAATGAGTTTCCGTTTTGAAAATTTTAGCAAGAACACCTTTACCACCCGTGATGTGTTGTTTTTGTTCTGTCCCGTAAGTTTAGATTCATTCCCAGAAAGAAAGACAGATGTTGATAGACCTTGCGCAAATGTGTCTGCGAAATCATTTCTTTATTGCACCTCATACCATCATTAATTGCACATATTGCTCCTAGGCAATGTTAATGACCAAATAACAATGAATTATTCATTTATAATTTGAAAATGAAATACAGTGGATCACATTAATTGAAATAAATTAAATTTAATGAATGAAAAATTATTTATATGCTTTAAATATCTTTAATTTGTTTAATGTTCAATCTGAAAATAATTTGAGTTAACGTAAATTACTGAGAAAAGTGTAAGTAAAATTTTCTTGTGTAATTTTGGACACTTTTAAGGATAATGCTTGCTTTTAATGTACATAAAAAAAAGCAACGATTGCTTAATATCGGGATAGATGTGTGCGTACTTGAATTGGTTTAGTTCCCGACCAAACCAAATATCTTATGGCAAACCAAATATAATAATATTTCATTTAACAGCTCAGATCATCAGAAATATGGCACTAACTTAACCTTTAAAATACCTAAACTGAAATAGCGACATTTTAAAGCCTAATTAATGCTAAAACATTTTGGAATTACTAGCAAAATGTCGACATGACAAAAATTCAAAATTATTAGATGGTTGACTGTGTTTACTGGCTTCGGTTGACAGAAATAGGCATTTTAAAAAGCATTGTAATAACCTAACTTATATTATTTATAAATAGTTATTACATTTTAAAGTAAATTAAAACATCTTCGCTTTTTTCTATTTCTGAATTTCGAATATATTTTCTTGTGTTCTAATTAAGCAACCATGAAAGGCACAAAATCACAAGTTATTTGATTCGTAATGTGGATAAGTTATTAAACTAACCAAATTAAAGAAATAAAAAAAATATATATTTGAATGTAAAATATTTTTATTTCTTAATTTGATTTTAAAATTAATTGGACATTAAAATTATTTATAGCTAACAAGATACTACTTTCCAAACAAAGGTAGACCTTGTTATTGTAATTATGTAAATAAAATTATAAGATCTTAATTAATTATCTATAGGAAACTAATAAATTATTAGGAAAAATAAGATTAGTCATGAGTTATAATTGATTTTCTTTATGCTCAGTATTACTTTTGGTTTATGATTGTTTTGGATCGTAGTATAAAAAGGCGTTTTATTACATATCTTTTAATATAATTTGAATTAATATTTTAAACAACTAAAATACCGAACTACTAGAATATGATTCAAAATTTGAGACTTTCGCCTGAGTTTATTGGCGGTCGGAAGCATGTTGCGATAAGTTTGTCTATCTAAAATTCAAATAAACTACAAATTAATTTTACAAGCTATATTTAACAAGTAGAAACATAAAAATATTTTTCAGTTTTCCGAAACTATAATTCAATGATATAAAAATAAACCACATTAAAACATGATACAGTTAGTTTTCCTACTACCAACTTATTTATTTTCTTTTACAAAAGTCATATTGACGCAGAGTGATTTCCGATTCAGACTTTTTTTGTACTTTAAGACCAGTTTTCGGTCATGGCCTTTTCAAATACTCTCGGAGTTGTTTTTTTTCTGAAACAAACCAGTTTTCTATTTGTAGCCGGGAGCTTTTGGTTGCATGTTTGTTTTCCTTATTTTCTATACCTGAAAAAATACTAAAGGCTATTATTTCATTTTACCCCATATAGTTTTTAACATATTTTGCTTAGAGCTAATTCGAAAAATACAATTTCAAGACTTCAGCTGTCTTTCTTTCCTCCCGCAGTTAAAAAATTCTCTATATATCGATATATTGCTTTAATATACATTAACAATAGTAGAAAATTGTATTCCGACGTTAGTTTATACCGCGTGACATCCATAAAAACTCTCATTCGTATCAGTTGGCAATTCTAAATTTACAATCGCAAATGTTTCTTTTTTATTGTTACTTAATAATTTCTTTCAAATATAAGTCAATAATTTTACAAGTAAACGAATTTAATTTACAGATTTATTGTAATATAATTAAAATATCCTAATAGCAAATTATATAAAGTCAATAAAATTTGACATACCGTACATTTTGCACAGGCCCCATAAAACACAAATTTTATAATTTACAAGTTTAATTTTAGATACAATCAGTAAAAGATAAAATATACATTTTTCTTTTTAAAGGAAGAACTTGAGCATTAATCAAAACTCAATAAGAGACATGCAATTAAAAGCATGCAGAATATGACAACTGTTCCTTTTCACGTTGTTTGACAACAACTATCTAAATTTTTGTCAGATGCTTTATTTTAGGTAGAAGAAAATATTAAATATTTCTAAATAAAGAAAATTTTCACAAAAGATATAGAAATTGACATTTTTAAATTAACTAAAAAGGTAAAAACTGGGAATATAATTTTTAACTTTGATTCTATAAACTAAAATTTGGAATTATTAAAATTTGAAAAAGAACTTAATTATTTTTGTATTTTAATTTAAATATTTTGTTTTGAATGTAAAAAATAATAATAAAATTAATATACTCAAGATTCAACTATAAGAATTGGCTAAATGTCTTTGGTCCTTAACTTAACAGTACATAGGTTTGATTCTCACCTCGGTAGCAGCTATAGAGATTCGGAACCCATTTTAAACATGAGTCCTGGTTCAATTAGCACATCGTGCGTGAAAATTGACTGTAGATAGAAAAACCATATAGGAAGTTGCGTACTGACATAAATTAAAAATAGCAAGAGGATATATTGCTTTATTTTGTGTGTGTGGGCATATACGAACAAAGAATTATTCCTAGAACTTAACTCTTTTTTTGAAGACAGATATGATGAAATTAAAATTAATTAAATTTGAATGAATGAATGTTTTTATATTAACATAAATTCATAATTATACAGTGTTGACAATGTGACTTGGATTTTTAAGTTTATTAAAAAATTGTTTTACATAACTTTAAATCCTAATAAGAAAAAAAGGCAGCGATTTTTGTTATTATTCTGTAGTATATTACAATTTCTCTATTATAAACAAAAATAGCGTTATTCAATTTATAAATATAAACAGAGAATTAGAGTTATATATTGATGTTTTGATCTTATATAAATGTACATAAATTTTTAATAAAAATGTGTGTTATCTGAAATACTTAATCAAAAATTACATTAACTAAAAATTAAAAATAATTTACAGTCAATTTTTTAATTGTTCAGTTACTTAGAGAGTGCTTATCTCCAAATAAATCGATTTTAAGCATATTTTAATGTAGAATGTTAAGATTATGTTTGTAATTGGTGTGATTTAATTTGTGTGTGAGTTAGAAAAATTCGAAAAAAGTTTAAATCATGTAAATGCCAAAGAAAATAAAATAAGAACTGGTATTTAATAAATGCCAGTTCTTTTTAGTTTTTCTCTAAGACTCTGATACGTGCCTTGGGCGTTTCAAATGAACAACTAATTTTAGGTTAGGTTATCAATCCGTTTCCAACTGCCCAGTTTTGCTGACCGATGTTCGAAGCATACTCAACTGCCCCTTAAGACAAGGTTTTCGCACTTTTCTTTGCATAAATTCATAATTATGCATATCTCTATGTATTAAAGAAATCTACACATATTTAAAGAAAATCAACCCTTGCAATGCAATATAATTAAACGCTACATGTAAATAATAGAATATAAGATATAAATTTATAGAAAGTATTTTTTTTTATTTTCAATAATATTTAAATACAATAATATTTTACATTCATTCTATGCATCTTTTACATAAATACTCATTGATTTCGCATTCTGCATTTTTTTATTTTTAATATTGTTTATGGGGCTTATTTCAATTGAGATAACGGCACCGACAATCTCGTATTCATGCTTTTGTTGTTGTAATTTCTACATGGGTGAAATTAATCCAATAAAAATTTTATTACGACAGGATCAAACTGATGTATATCTGTAAAGATGAATATATCAGATGGAGAATTTCAATATTTCAAAACTTTTGAAAAAAATAGACTTGAAGAAAAAAAATTGTATGCTTATCCGTTCAACGAATAACAGACAGTACAAGCGATAATATAAAAATGCGATCAGTTTTTGTAATTGTCCTAAAAAAATTTAAAATTCGTCAGTATGACACGTTCCATAAACCTAATGTTAATGTTGAACCCTGATCAAGAGACGGAGTCGAATCTATTGCTGGCACCTTCTTCTCCACGCCACATCAGTGGGAGAGTCATTGTGCACCTAATCTGGACTCCTAAAACGCATGGGTTATTTTAGCATGATAGTTTTCTTCTAGCTCACGAAAACGATAACTTTATTCAATAGGCTTCTATGGCCCATCCTGTTGATTTAAATACCATGTACCTGAGTTTAAAAAGCAATCATTTCAAATTAAAAGACTGAAAATTAAATGCATAGTTGAGTGAGATTAATAAGATTAAATGCATAGTTGAGCTTTTAAATGATTCGAGTGTAATAAAAACACTTGAACCATTTAAAAGCTACTGAAACTAACAATTTTTAAGAGATAATGCATTGGATTAGTAATAGTGTAAAACATAACTTGTAATAATAGAAACTGACAGTCAAAGTAATTTCGTGAGCACCCTCTTAAAAATGCCATGTAAGGTTTATTAACAGATATATGATGTAGAAAATTGAGTTTCTATTTCTTATGAAAATCCGTAATCTCTGGTAAAAATTTAACTAATTTGAAACAATTTTTAATTTGGAAGAATGTTTCAACATTAATTCTTTAGTCATAGATACATTTATAATTATAATCAACTTACAAATATAAGTAGGTGACGGTTTTCTGTATCTTTTTACTCTAAAGTAGAGACAGTTAGCTGGTTTCAAAATGTAATCATCAACGAATTGTTGCTCATCAACGAATTGTTGTTGAATCAATAACTATTTTTGGTTTTGACATTACGATGTTGATAGATCCGAATACAGTAGTAAGGAATTTGAAAATAAACCGCGTATAGCTTTTTGGGAATACTTTTCGTAAATAGTAGGGTGCATTCATGAGTCCCAAGAGGAGAAACCCAGAAAACCCCGCCACCACTACTCAACACCTTCTAGAATACAAGGCCTCGAGCGCGTTAGTTATGAGTCATCGGAAGAAGACCTATTGAAATTTTCGCCGTCGCTGATATATTGGCAAAAGAAGCAAAATTTGTGCGCGGTACCATCAAATGTCTAGTTTCTTTTCATAATTTAAAGTAATATATCTCATTAAATTTAACAAAACTAAAATTATTTTTATTTTTAGAAATTAATATTTGATTTGTTAAAGTAACATTTTAAAATAAATAACTTAATGAATTAGTTCACTATTTAAATATAAAAGAATTTTGCTTTACTTGATATTTATTTTTTTTATTAGAAAAAAAGTATAACTTATAAGAATGGGAAATTTTAAAGTTGTTTACCCTGTTATTTGTTACTAAAACAGTGATATGAAAAATTTAATATTAGAATTTTAATATCATAATTATAACAAACTCCATTTCCTTAATGTTAAAACAAGTAGTAAATTACACTAAAATTGAAATACAGCTTTAAGTCAAAAGTATTTATAATTTGAAAAAATACAAACATTTTTATATTGATTATCATTAGACACAATTGAAAATATTCATTTATTGAAAAATAGTAAGACATAAAAATTAGATTGTTCATCCGGTTGTTAAGAAAATATTTCTGTGAAGTTTAACATTTGAATTTTAATGTCATAATTAGATCAAATTGCATATTCTCGAATTTAAATAAGTAAATAACGCAAAAAATAAAACACTACTTATACAACAAAAACAAATTAGAAATATAATTTCATATCCAATGAAATGTTATTTTTCGAAAATTTTTAATTTTCGTTCTCTTGGAGTTTTTATTTTGAAATAAATAACCGTTTTTATTTCGACAATAATTTTTCAAAAATATATTAGAAGTCACTCAAACAATTTGCCTCACTATATCTTCAGGTGTATGGCAGAGAAACAAGTATATCAACATATGTATAGCAAAATATTATCTTTCTTGAAGTGCAATTCGCGAACCTAAATAAAAATTTGATGCACTGATTTAAAATAAGGAATTTCTTTTAATTTTCCATTTTTGCAACTGAATTACATCAACCTAAATTTTGTTTCAAATAAATGTTAATTTCTCATCATTTCTATACTACAATTTTATTAAAAGCAGGCTGATAAAAATACCATGCACAAGAAATAAATTAATTTCTATTGCTTAAGAAAATTTATAAAGCAAATAATATATTTAAAATTGAAGCGTTAATTTTAGTGTAAAAAATTAAGGTGTTAAAGATTAAAACCTATGCGTATAAAACCTGGAAGAAATATATTTATTAAAATTGTTACCAATAAATCTTTTATTATTAGTTTTGTAAATTTAAAAAATTTAACTTCATTATATGATTGAAAAAAATTTCTTCCTAACAATTTTTTAATGTTAGATTTGTAAAAGTTTTTAATTGCAAAATTAACACAAAGCTATGAATTATATTAAAACTATACAATTACAGCAGTAGATTGTGCATTAAAAATATTATGTTATAGAAATAATGGCTGATTTCACAATAATTTTATATTAATTTGTATTAATATTCATTATTTATATATTTATACATTAGACATATTTACTTAGAGATTACACATTTATTGAATTATTGTATTATTAAATTGATTTTTAACATTTCCCCTTAAACGTTTATACAATAAAATATTCTAACATTTATAACGTATTTTTATTATAATTTTATACCATTCTTTCTCTTAAAATTTCAAATATTCATGAAACCCTTAATTTTAACATTCAATTAATAAAACGATCTAGTAAAATAATACGAGTAAACTCATGCATTCTAAATAAAAATGATAATTAAATGTATGAAACTTACCCTTGATGACTTCATTGGTTCAAGGCCCTTTCTTGGAGTGATAAGAATCCATTTATTGAAAAGTTCTGTTTCTTTTGGTAACCTAAATACACAAACAGTAGTATTAGTGCTATCATAGTTTCCTTTACAAAAATGAAAACAGCATTTAAATGGCATTATTCGGCAGTTTTGGGGAATATATAATATCCTGAGAAATAAAATTTAGTAGAAATCCCAGTTTGAAAAATAAATACGCTAAATAAAAATGTATTCAAAAATTACAAACGCCACCACGTTGTTCGTATTTTAACGTTTTAACGTTCATTTCAAATTTCCCTTCAAATTAGCTACACCAATCTTCTCTTCTTGACGTCACAGCCACTTCCTGTTTGCGTGCTCAGCCTTGTATTCTAGAGGGTGTTGATCTAGTTCACTGATAAACTTAGCTTTTTAAAATACCATCCTACTACTAGGCCATGTTGAAATCTTGACCCCGAGAATTTGTAATAATGTTTTCAAAATGAATAGAAATTAATACAATAATGAAAGTTTAAATATATCAATGAAGCATACCGCTGTTTAATTCATAGTATCGTCATAAGTATAGACTTTATTCCGGGTTCGAATCAATTTGGATGGTCATTCGCATCTGTTTACTTTTACTTCTTTCAACCTAGTCTAAAATATAAATTTCTGTGAATTTTCTTATCGTTTTATCCAAAATTGTATGTAACAGCCCATTATTTTTAATAGTAAACACTGTAAAAATTGAGATATATTTGATTATTTAAAACCAATATAATTAAAAAAAATTGTGCCAACTTAATAATTAGTTCATAGTTTTATTTCAAAACTATATCATTATCCTTTCACGACTGACCAAGAAAATATATAAAAACCTATGCTGTGTGTATTTTTAAAGAACCAATATATATGATCACTGTCATCATCTATCAATATTATATAAATTTAAATAGAAAAAAAAGAAGAATTGGTTTCTCAAATGCCCCAAATATATATATATATATATATATATATATATATATATATATATATATATATTTGTATTTCTTTTTATTTAAAGTATTTCTTTGCGAAAAAAATTTATGGGTCTCTAATAATGACAGAATTCAGTAAAATAATGAGAGAAATAGGAAAATTAGAATAAACATTGCGGATTATTTTTATTATGGTATAGTGTAACAGAATGGGTGATTTATTACTTCTTCTGCATAAATGAATTAAAAATGTACAAGTATTAACGTTATCCAAAATATTTGCAACTGCTAACTAGCAAAGACAATTTTAAAGCTTTTTAACATTCGCCAAATATTGCTGCCTTGAGGGAGAATTTTTCATGGATAGTCAGCCTCATTCCCGTATCGCAAGTACGGAAACAAGGAAAACTCCCAAAGTTTTCACCACAACATGTGCAAGCATAGGAAATAGTACAACATTAACTTTCTCTTGTACTAATGTGGCTCGGATTGATTCTGACACCGTCCTCGCTGAAGAATGCAATCCATCTACTAAGCCTTTGTGAGCCTCTCTTAATGCAACATATGAACCAGTTGAAATTAACGGGGATATTATACAGTCTATTACCTATTAGAAGGAAATTCAGCTTGAATCTGAATGATATTTCTGAGAAGCTACGATTACTTGGTTTAGAAAGGTGTCATTCTCATGACTGAGCAGCAGCGCATTCAAATCCTGACTCAGTTTTAGACTATCGTGTTCAGAATACTTATGAACATTAAAAATTTCACGTTGTTTAATATCTCCCAAGATAGAATATAGGGACTTAAAGGTTCCATTCCAATTTCATCAGATGGTGGAAATTCGAAATTATGAAGTATTTGTCTGTGTTTTGTAGCATGTGGTAGGCAGAAAGAACAGTTGGAAACTTGTCGCATTAATCAAAATGATTTCAAAAAAATTGTTTTGCGCTTGATTAGAATTACCAATTATTTGAAATAAAAATGCCTTTTCAAAATAATTATGATTGTTAATTTCGCAATTTTTTAGGAGAACCATTTTCGAAAGTAATACATAAATAGAAAAAATATATATTAAGAATACTTCTTTGAGCACATATATCTAAGCTATACTGTTGGTTTTAAAAAAATTAATTTATTACATGTGACTTTTAGAAAGAAATATTTTTAAAACTCCTCTTTTTCTTTAAACAAAACCATTTTCCTGAATCTATGTCCCTTAATTCCAATTAGTATAAGTTTAGAGATTTAAAACGAATTTTAAAAAATATACATAAAGGATATTAAAAGTTTTTTATCTTACAGATAAGACCAAATGTAAAAAAAAAAAAAAAAAAAAAAAAAAAAAAAAAAAAAAAAAAAAAAAACCCCACTTATTTAAGTTATGAAACTTGAGGAAAGATACTACTTTCAATTCCTTTTCATAATGAATCCATTTCACCAAAAAATATGCCAAAAGTCCTATTCATTACCTTGATTGCACACACATGAATCCTTTTTTTTTTTATCTAAATGTAAGTGATGAAATTTTAAGGGGTGTTTAAAATGTTTCTTTAAAAATGTCACTGTTTAGGATGACATTGTCTAAGCATCATCATCATTTCTTGACACATTTTTCTAATAGTAGTGTTTCTAATAGTCCCTTTCACTAAAATACAGCTTAAAAGAATAATTTAAAATGAAGTGAGAAATTTATGTATGTGATCGTTGAGCAATATAAACCCAAAAATTATATATTACCCTTTTCCTATAATTTGATTCTAAAAGAATCTCATAATAGAAATAGTTGTTATTAATAATTTTAATTTCTTTCTATGTTACTTCTTAGACATACTTTTCTAACTACAAAAATATATTTCTCACTTTAAAAGGTATTAATTAAGAAAAATCAAAGATATAAAAAAAATTGTGATGCTTTTGCAAATTATTTGTTCAATAGGAGATAGAAACTTAGGAAAATATGCAGGAATATTATTACGAATACTACATAGAATTTTTTTATAATTGTTTTTCATTTATTAAAATAATATTGAAACATTTTCCAAGTAAACACGAAAGATTAGATATCGTTAGAACAAATACTTTATTTCGAAAAATGATTAGTATATTGTGTCTTCAGAACTTTCTCCTTACTCTATAGTTAAAAATAGATTATTAAACATCGTTAAGAAATTTTTAAGATTCATAAGTTTAAAAAATACATGAAAAACGAGTTTAATATATTGACACTCAGATATTTTATGATATAAATTTCTTATATATATATATATATATATATATATATATATAAGTTTCTCTCTCTATATATATATAGTTAAATTTATATCAAACATAGATACCTAATATAGTATAGATATCATTGAAGTTTGATATCCTAAAATTTCCTTTTTTTTTTTTTTTTTTTTTTTTCCTTTTTTTTCAGTGTTGTGACTTAACGACAAATCACAGCAAATTTTCTGATCAGAAGTGCGCATTTATTCTTTCAATTTACTTTATATTATTATTGTGTTACAGGTTACGATTCTATTTATTTTACATTATTCTTATTTTGAAAAATATAGTTTATTATTTCAAATTTTCTATACTAACAAAAACTTTTCTCAATCATTTCTACGTTTTAAATTCCTTTTAAAAATACATTCCTTTTTATAAAATCCAAAAGTTATCTTCATAAATAAATTGTGACCTTTCTTTTCGAATTATAAAAAAATTCGAAGTAAGATGAGAGTAAATATAACCTTATCTGAACTTTTATAAATTTAAATTTTATTTTAAACCTTGAATTCGATATGTTTTCCCAGTATATGTCTTTTTAACAGACTGATAATTCTGTTCTGGATTTAAAGCATCAATTAAGAAAGATCTTCGTAAAGATATTTCGAAAACAAGTTGTAAAAATGAGCAGATAACATAATGTAGTTCTTTTAATTTACATATTACGTAAGAAGTGATTTGAATTTACGGCAGGAAAAGGAAAAATCTAGTTTTTGTTTATTTGTTCTCGCTATTAATTGCTTACTAAAAAATAGAAAACTGTACATTTTTAAACAGAAAATAAATATGAAAATAGGTATATTTTCTATAGATTGATATCCGAAGACGGGATATTTTAAAATAGAATATAATTGTGTGGTGTGTAAAATTTAAATTAATATCTTATTTCCTGCTTCTGTAGGTAAACAAATTTGGTGATTAAAAGTTTTTCGTTTTACTTTGCTTATTAAATTATATCTGTTAAAATATTTAAAAAATGAAAACAAAACTACTTCCCAGAAACTTTAACAAATATGTGATATTTAAGTGAATTAACATTTTTTATTGATACAGCTATGATACACAGATGTATTTTTATGCAATTATGATTGTCTATTTTTTATAACAAAATGTGGTTAGACTGTTATTAAACAACAGATATAGTGCAGCAGCAAATTGTTAATAATCAACTGTTGCTTCAAAACAAAAAATTTTGTATTACTTCTTGTAGTTTTTATTCTAGCCTTTAATACAACATTTTAGAAGTTCAATTTCCACTTTGAAGATGCATTTTGCAATGGTTCGTAATTTATTTTAAACTAAATTTCCCAGTCGAATCAGTCCTCTGAAAGTGATAAGCAAATCAAATTATTGTTATTATTAATATTATTATAATAATTATTATTATTGTCTTTCTTGTTAATCTACAGCTTCTTTGTATCTGTGCTGGGAAATATACTTATAATTCTACTCATAAACCTAATGAAATTATTTTCTGTGAATTCATTCCTCTTTTTAAAATTTAATTTATCTGTGTTGTAAAAATTAATCAGTTTGTCGTCAACAATCACTTGTTTCACACAAAGGTTAATCCAGTCAAATATGTAATCGAACCCATGAGTAGTTGAATTGTAACCTAGTGAGCTAATCACATCCAGATAACTAGAAATTAAATAGATATATTGTGATAATCAATAATTAAAAAGTTTGAAATAAATTTTGCGCTAGTAAATTATTAAAGATGAACAGTTAAATTTACTTTTTTAAAAAGATCATTTTATAGAAATACAAGCAACATCATCCATGCCTGTTAGCTGAAAAACATTGATTTAATATAATAACCTATATTAATATTAATTCAAATAAATATTTAATGAAAAAAAATAAAATTGTATAATAAGTATTAATTTAAAAATCAGTGTAAATTTCATTATTTTAAAAATAAGACTTGGCTATTTTAAAAATTAAAACAAGAGTTAATGGCTGTGGTATTAACTGGTTCATTTTGAAGACTTGAATTCTTATAATGAATTCTAATAGTATTTGAAGTATTAGAATAAAATTATATTGTAAATTTGGGAATGGATATTTTGGCTTGTTAGAATAACTAAAAATTGCTCACACGCACATGCAATATTTAAATCATTTTAATGAAAGTATATAATAGACTAAATTAAAAAAAATTATATTGAGTTCAATATATTTAATTTAATATTACATTAATGAAAAATAAAATTATAATTTTCTGAGTAAAGATATTTTAGCAGGTTATAGTATTCGTCATTTTTGTAGTTTTCATAATTGCATTTTCTTATAATTATACTTCTATGTCTATGAGGTGTTTAGTTGTCGCTATAAATATTTTTTAATTTTATTATTTCGATTAAAAATTCTCCGTTTACTACTTTTCATTTTTAGTAGCAAAATTATCACATCTAATGAAATAAATTGCTGCTCAATACCAAAATTTCATTTAGTTTAT
>JAPDSC010016600.1:1972890-1998577 GCA_026290005.1 Latrodectus geometricus | reverse complement strand
GCAATGTCATTCAGAGAAAAATATAATTATTTTCCTAGCTCAATAAAAACTAAAAGACATCTATACAGAAAAAGCATAACAATGATTACATTAGGTATGACCTTTTCTTCTCACTCTTTTATGGTACATCATTAAAAGGTGCATTCCTACATAGAGAGAGAAAACACTTTTTTTTATTTTAAATAACTTTTAAAGTAACATAACTGTATTTAATTTAGGGTACTTCAGCAACTTGTATACCATCACTTTCATCTTCTAAGAATATACATTTCAACAGTCTAATAATAATTAAAGAAAGATAATAATTAATGATAACTGAAGAAGAGCAAAAGTTACTTATGGATGCAAGAAACTTGGGTTTTGTCAAACAAAGAGAACAATATATTACGAAATTTTGAACTCAGGTTCATCAGAACTTGTGAACCTTTTAAAGAAAATAACCCATGAACATTAAAATACAATCAAGAACTAGGAAAATTAATTATATAAGAGTAAAGATTATTTTAAGATTTATCAAAGCTAAAATAAAGCAGTAAATAGGACATAAAGAATGAATGAAAAATGCAAATATGCCAAAGAAAATCTCATGAAAGATTTTATATATTAATAAGAAATAAAGATATATAAACATATATGTATATGTATATTAAAGCTATGATGACTGGACCAAGTTTAGGAAGACTTGAAAAAAATGATAGCAAAGAATTGGGGTGAAAGAATAATAGAAAAAAGTAAAAGTGGAGACAAAGCCAAGAAACCTGACAGTAGTTATATAGCTAGAGAAATAGAAGAATTTGAAAGGATGAAATAATTTAATGTTTCGATATGCATGATTAATAAACTGAATGTTTATTGAAAACAATAGTAATTTATAAATTTGGAGGTCAAAATATGAAAATATTCTGTGTATATAACGTTATAAAGAAATATATAAACGAGAAATAAACAATTTTTTGTTCTATTTTTTCAATATTTCTTTTTATAATAAAAAAAATGAATGGATTATAAATATTTATCACCAAGTATCCACACTAAAAATAATTTTATTCCAGTAAAATCATTCAAAAACCATATTTTGTTAATAAAGTAAAGTTAGCTCCCTCGGAAAACCACTCCTTTAACAGACAGCAATCGCTCTCTGTATGGCGTCTTCCATCGGTCACTTCTGGTATGCTGAAAAATGTTCTGGTCTGGTCTGTCCCTGTCATTGCAGTGGCCCCAGGTCTCTTCAAACGACCTTGGCGAGGTTTAGAAGTGACCATCTAAAATGTTTCTTGTCCGGAGAGAAGACTTTCTCTCCTTGTTCTTATTCCCTTCCTGTCAGTCCTGCCCACTTTCTTAATTGACTTGGCGCCTCCTGGAGGCACCTGTGGGATGGGCAGAATCTGGAGCATAAGGGCCTATTGGATTTGGTATAGGCTTTCCTACATCAGGAGGATAAATAACAACAACAACAGAAAAAATATTTTACAAACAAATAATTGAAAAAATGAATTCCTCGTTATATGTGTGAAACTGTATTTGTTTTTAAAATCAATATTGAATTTCAAAATATATATATATAAGAAAATTATTGTATAGATAGATATTAAAACATTTTAAAGAAAGGCTAGCAAAAAATTAAGGAAAATACACCACGATTATTTCCAAAACTTTTTTAATTAGCAACAAATTTTTAATTTAAAAATTTTCTTGTGACCTACCAAAAATATCAAAATTACTACGAATATTAAACACATTTTTGACCTTTTATAGGGGAAAAGCACCAGGAGCTACAATATATATTTTCAGTTCATGGGGCATAAATAACAGAAGAAATTTTTCTTATTTTTCTAAAATTATATCAAGAGCAATTATAAAATAATTGGTATTTATACAATTTTCTTATATGAGAGCAGTTAAAAAAAAGAATAGGGATTGAAAATCTACAGAATGTTGCTGCTAACGTTTTCTGATTATTTTCCTTTTTACAAAAGTACTTTGATTGTCCTAAATTCAAATAAAATGTTGAAAAAACTTTCAAATAGCTTGTTTTAATATTTTTAAAACATGTTTGTAATATTTTTGAACATAGAGGTCATGTTCTTTTTTTTTTTATTGAAATACTGTTATATTAATTTTAAGGAATTTTTTTCAATCTGTACTAAATTCAATTTAAAACCATTTGAGTGCTGAAGAGTTTTCTTATGTATATGCTAAAAGTGCGGAATGAAATGCGTAGTAATTTAATTAACAAAACAAGAGAAGCGTGCTAGCCCTTCTCCGCATTTTTGGCGCATAACAAGCGAAGCGCGATAGCGCTTCGCCGCACTCAAACGGTTAATGTAGAAAACATATGACCACATGTTTATTTCTTTCTCCTGAAATTTAGAATCTCAACTATTTGTAAATAGGAATGTCTAATGTTATAATTATTACGTAATAATGCTGACTCATTATTTATTTTTTTGAAATTTTTCCGATTAAAACAAACATTTTAAGCATCTCATTAACAATTTCATATTTTGAAGCTGATGTGTTTTATTTTTGTCTACGCAGCAAACTTTAAAAAGGAAAAATTCCACAGCAAGCATTAAGTGTTTTAAATAAATAACTGCTTCTAGGCTTAAAAAATAAATTCCCACATTTTAGAACAATCATTTATGTTATTTCAGATGACGCAACTACTTAAAGATCTAAATGATATGTTGAATTCAATTCAATTTATCCTTTAAAACGCTTTTTTTAAAACTTGTATTTAATATCCTCTTAAAACTATTTTTATATAACTTTTAAATACTATTTATGGTCCGAAAACTAGCATTTACAGATATTATACGTTCTAAATTTTGTTTTTACATAGGAATTAAATTCCTTTCAATTTAATTGAAATTTTCGTTTAAACTATTCATAAAAGAGTGTAATTATTTCGCAAGGAAAATTATTTATTTGAAATAAAGTATTTAAATGAGCAGAAATATAATTCAAAGATCAGGGAGTAAACATATTTATTTATATTATCGTTTAAAATTCATTATTATTATTATTATTTTGCGTGAAGGGGAACTCACATCGATGTAATTGATAAGATGATTTGTGACAACCAATTTAAGAAAAACCTCTATAAAATATAGAAAAATGGATAGGAGAAGAGATGTTCTTGTTATTGAAAGATAGATTCTCTTCCCTATCCAGGCACAGACCTGTCTTTCTTACTAATAAGGGCTGAGGCATGTAAAATAGTTCGTGGTCGTAATATTCTCAAGTGAAATGATACCTCTGGAAGTGACAGGCTCTGTCTGAGTTTTTCTACTTGGTCCCTGCTTCTGAATCAGAAAAACCCATTTTCCAGAGTAAAATCAGGGTTCTATCTTAGAGTGCTCTACATCATATGATGAACAGAAATTCTACTATCCAACCCTTCAGCCATGGATGTTAAAGAGTCATGGAACTTGCCTAGCTCAGTCACTAACTAGTAGGAATAGCCATAACAACAACAAATACAGAAAATCGTTCTAAAAAAATGATAAAATGTGTAAAAATGTGTAAAAATTGAAAAAATGTGTAAAAATTTTACTTATTTATTTATTTTACAAATGCCAAACAGTAGCGCTTAAGCTATCAAGTTCGCGGGCCCTCCAAAACTTCTTCATAATGTCCTCATACTGAGAAAGTACTGTACAACTATTTAAATGTTCAAAAATCAGTGGTTGATTAGAGTCACACAAAACACAGTTTGGGGAATCCACCATTCTAATTTTATGACGATGGTCTGTCAACCAGTCATGTCCAGCAGCCCTCTAAGCAGAACTACCTCAATCTTTCTTGGAAAACTAGGAACAGTTCTCTCCTTTCCTAGAATCTTCCATATCTTATCACTTGCGCATTGAATCATGCCCAGTTTAAGAGTTTTTCTAACAGTCAACTAAATAAAAAATTTAGTCGTATGAAAAGAAAGCGGACGAAAATTACATGCTGTTCTATCAATGCTCCTTTCTTAGCCAGTTCATCAAATTTTTCATTGCCCATAATTCCACGATGGGCAGGAATTCATTGGAATGAAATTCTGTGTGCTAGTACTTCAAGCAAAAGTCTACATTCTAAAATTCTTTGGGACCTATTTTGATTATTCAAAAGAACTAGAAGCGCATTTTTCAATCTGATAATATGACAGCTCTTACAAAAAAGTGGCCGCGAATCCACAGTTGTTGAATAGCTTCGATTTCACTGACGAAGGCAGTAGAAAGAGATCTGATTGGTAAGTTAAAACTAAAAATGACCTAAAAATTTTGAAAGGGAAAACTATTTTATAATATCGAAATAAAAAATTCGACTGAAATAAAATTTGAAGGTTAAAATTAACGATGAGAACGAACATTTATTCACAATACGAAAAATCTTCAATTTTTATTTGTGTGAGTGGGAAACTCAAACATCGCTAAAGTTAACAAAACGTTTTACAGTAACTCTTCTTTTACTTGTGAAAGAACCCCATAAAATATGAAAATCTTTCTAAAGGAAATAATTAGTAAACACTACTAAACAATTGTGCAGTAGTGACTTTGAATCAAATGTACATTTAAATGGTTAGAAATATACTGCATTTGGACATTTCTGACATTAAAATACTTAAATCGGATTGTAAATAACTGTTTTTAATATTATTAAATTACTAAACGGTTGTATTTTAAAATTACCCACTTGTTGTATTTTGACATTACTGACCTATTGTATTACAGAAATGAGTTTCTAATATTACAAATATATTGTTAAATTCACCATTTTTAAATTTATTAAATTATTAAACTATTAAATTTTTAATACTAAAACTCTGAATCCCAGAAATAAATTCAATATTCTCTGTAACAATATACAAAATTTTAATTTAAAATTAACAAATACATAAAAATGATTTTATTTTGTTTACAATGATTATTGATGAAAATTATCTTATCTAATATTACCTGTTCGAACTCCATTTAGATCTAATGCGCAATGTCTCAAAATAATGGAACATTCGTGCACTTATTGTAAAGTGCTTATAAATATGAGACCAAACATAACGTCTTAATATAAAATTTTCTCATAAATAAAAGAAATTATAAAATTAAAAATATTTTAACGTTGATAATTATATGATTATATTTATATATGTTTTATATATAAATGTATTTATATTATATTTTAAATGAATATTTAGAATATTATATTTGAAATAAAAGGATGAAATTCATTTAAAAATTTATTTTTTTTAGTAAAAAATTAATTTTTCAAATTTTTTTCTCCAATCTTTGAAATGGAAAGAACAAATAAAGAAAATCAAATTTCTCATTACAAATATTGAATTCTTTATTAAGTTTAACTTTTCTTTGTTATAATTAATGACTTACTCATTTTCATTTGACACAATTAACTGATAATTTTATTTTCTTAGAAAAATTATCGATTGAATGTATGAATTTATCTTTTATGTTTGGGAATCTTCATTTTAGCATGGCAATTTATTCTAACAGCATTGCAAGTATTCTCAAGAAAAAAAAAATTAGGATATGAAAATTATTAGGATTTATCCTAGTAGAGTCAAGATTTGCTTTTGTAAAAAAGTGTTTTGTTTGTATTATGAAATGTAGCCAAAATATTAAAAAAATATTTTTAATATTTTAAGTGTACAGCTGTAAATTAGCACACATTTTTGAAAATATAAAAATCAACTTGCTATATCCAAGGAGTCAAGATTTCAAACATTCTCTTTCCCAACGTGCCTGAATAAGAATATTGCTTTCAAATTTATGCTGGTAATTGCACATTATTTACCACGAGTAAAAGATGTGGCTGTGAAATCAATAAAAATAAAAATTGAAATTTTGATTATGAAAAATTATAGTCTTAGTATCAAATGTGTTTACTCATTAAAAAGAAAGTATTATCCAAAAAGATGAAAAAAATGTTAGCTTTCTATAACTAAATCATGGGGTTACATTTAAATCATTAATGCAATTATGCTTTAAGTAAAAAATATCGCAAGCAAAACGCAATAAATTATGTAACGACCCGGATATTCACGCAATCTTTGCAGCGATGTCTCATGTTTCAAACGTGATTAATCAACCTCAACAGATTATAATAATGGTTACTCTTCCATTACAATAGTTTTCAGCTACAAGATGTTGAACTTGCAAACAGACATTTAATGCGCTAACGATTGTATTATTATTATTGATAATTATTTTTTTATTAATATAAATTTAAAATTTCGCTTTATTTTAAGTTTTGATAGTTTGTGTGATTAATTAATAACTATGTAAGATTAATTAATGTGAGTATTTAAGCTGTTGTGAAGTTTATTTAATCCAAAGTATTCACTAAGGGTTTTTTTTTTTTTTTTTTTTTTTTTTTTTAAATAAATATTTTGCTTTGTTAGTTTCTTTGGTTGTTTTTCTGAATAACAAATAAAGAAATAGAAAAAAACCTACACTGACTTAGAAATTAGTTTATTTTTAATAATTGTAAATGAAAATGAATTAAATTTATGATTTACTTCATTATACCCTGGTACTAAAAAAATTTCGGTAAAAAAATTTCGCTTATATCTTTATTTAATATGAAACTTACAATATCCTTTAATTGTTTTGAGCAGAGTGTATAATGAAATATCAAACTAAATTAAAGCATTTTTAATTTTTCTAAGGAAAATGAATTGTAGTCCACAAAATTGCATGTTTATGAAAATTCTTGAAAAAATACCATTTCCATTTTAAAAATTAATTTTATAAAATCATTATCAACTTTATGTGTCTTTTAAATGTATGCAAGTGATCCTGAATTTCGAAAACACAATCCATCTGCACCCATGTCTTTTTAATTCTGTTTTATTTTGTTGAAAATATTTGCTAAAAATTGAAACGCTACTTCTTAAACAAACGGTCGTTTTTAAAAAAAATTAAAATTGCTGTATGGCTGTAATGGGAGAATTTCATTTAAGAGTAAGATTTATGACAATAATGGAAAATCTAAATTTTCTAATAATTATCTCTTTTTTTTATTTCTTATTATCTATTTTATAAGTAAAAGCATTATACATGTAATTTAAGCAATATATATTCAACAAATAATTTTATGAAATTCCTATATTTAAAAATTTTTATTTTAGAGAATAATATAATAAGTTTAAATAATAGGTCCAACTTTACTAAGATAATCAGTTGGTAATAAACATGATTTAAAATAGTATTTATATTCTGATCTTATTAATTATACATCACCACAAACGTGTACTGAAGGGTTTAATCTGGAGCAATTACATCATTACAAACGTGTACTGAAGAGTTTAATCAACAGCAAGATTTTGCAATTATATCTAAAGATTGCATTGAGATAGGATGTATTTATAAACTAGGAATTTTTAATGAATAAGTTATTTTTATGGTTGTAATATCAGCCTCTGATGGTCCTTTAGGGAGCTAAATAAGAAAAACAATTAGTAATTAGTTGAAAAATATTCTGTTGTGTTATAAAGAAAGTGTACTTTAGTTGCTTACAAGACAACAAGTATTTTTGTAGCTTTGACTAAAAAAAATTGCATGTTTCCATTTTTAATAAAAAAAAAAACTGTGGAAAACTTATAGGTTTTAAAAAATTGTATGTTGGTAGATATACCTGGGTAAAATTAAATGTTATCAGATATAACTATGTAAATTACTCACTAAATTGATACTTAAAATTAAATCTTACATTCTTTTCCAATTATCATAAATAACTTTTTGGACCCCTAGAAAGTTTACATGCGTATTTTTCACATAAATGTATGACTCTTTAAACAAACATTGTAATTACTGCTCAGCAACTTTCAGAAACAAGTTGGTTTTGCTCATTATTATGCTGTTAAGCTTGTATTTGAGTCATTTAAAAAAATTGGCATTGAGAAAATGTGTGATTCTTTGAGAATGAACGAAACCAGTGGAATAACTTTAATTATATAGTTAATTTAAATCAGGGGTTGCCAAAGTGGTCTATATAGACCCCATGGGGACTATTTAACAACAGTAGGGGTCTATCTGACCAAAGGGGTAGAATGGGGGTCTATTGGGACTCGAAGGAAAAACAGTTCTTAATGCGCAAATCACACATATCTAACTGCGTACGTAAAAATTTAAAATATTTTTATAATTGACTTAATATTATATTCTTTATAGAAAATAAAATAATAAATCAGTAAAACAATCTGTAGCTACTTTACTTACTGTTTCTGATTTATTAAATATTTAGGCTAATATATAGTTTTATTTTAATTACCTGAAAATTACCTTTGTGGGGGTCTATGGAGATTTCGAAAAATTATATAGGAGGTGATGGTCAAAAACATTTGGCGATCCCTGAATTAAACAAATATTATTGTAAATTACAACATTATTTACTTTAATTCATTTTAAACTAAAGAATTTCTGAAAAAAAAATGGATTTTATGCGGTTTTTGACATGTATTTTTGTACAACCAAATAGATTAGAAGAGCGAATTAATTAATATGTGTAATTTCTGAGCATATCATTTTTCTAAGATAGTGATATATTATTATTTATTGAGCAAAGTACACGCAAAGTTCACTCTCATTATTTTAAAATGATGATAAATAATACTTTATTTTATTATATTATAAGCTCTTGGGCATATTCAACTATTATCAATTCAACAACCCATTTGTAACTGTAGATACTTTTGTTATGTATTTTACTTTTTAACGTTTTGACGATTTTATTATTACCGACTTTCTATGATTCTATAATCCAGTGAATAATGCATGCGCTAAATTGCTAACAGTATTCAATAAAATAATTGAAACAATGGAGTTTTATTGCTACATTACTTGGAACTAGTAATTAATCCTTTTTATATTTTATTTGCTGTTATTGTATTGTTCAAATGTGATATCTTAAATAATATAATATTTATTCAGATGATGTTAATGTCAGAAAAAAAATTTAGTGGTTTTTAAAATCGAAAAAGAAAACAAGAATAAGAAAAAGAAGTTCAGAAACATAGAATGATGAGGAAATCATATTTAGCGAAAGAATCGTAAAAGGATAAACCAGAAAATAATGATGAAGAAGCAAAACCTGATTCTGATTGTACCCCTTCTGCTGCTAAACTTTCATGTGACAACATATCGCAACAAATACAAGATTCTGAAGATAATGAAGATAGGCATCCAAGTACATCAGAAGTTCCCAATACAATAAAACATATTGAATATCCATATACAATTAAAAATATGGAAAGTGCAACAGAAAGTTACTTTCTAATAAACTTAATAGTAAACTAGAGCTGTATATACAATGTAAAGAGATTATTGAGGAATATTTACGATTAGGTATCATCGAAAGGGTTGAGGAAGAAAGTGAGCCTCTCGATCCCTCTACTTATCCCATAGAGCTATAATAAAAGAATTAAGTTTGACCACTAAAATTAGAATAGTGTTTGATGCAAGTTCACATCTAAACAATAGGCTTTCTCTAAATGACTGTTTTACACAGGACTAAACTTTAATCGAAATTTACTTGAATTGTTAATTAAGTTCAAACTATCGAAAATCACCGTTGTAGCTGACATAGAAAAGGCATTTCTTCAAATAGCTATTGCAGATGATCGAAAAGATGCAGTTCACTTCTTGTGGTTCAAAAAACAACTGACTGACTATCGAACAAATATCCAAATTTATTGTTACAAACGTGTAATTTTTGGACTGAATGAATATCCATTTTTACTTTCTGTTACAATAAAACACCACATTTCACAGTTACTGAAAAATATCCTGAGACAATTCTATTACTTGACAACTACGTAGACGATTTAATTGCTGGTGGAGATAACATTGAAGAAACTTTAAATTTCTCTCGTCAAGCAAAAAAGATCATGGGTGTTGCTAAAATGTCACCCAGGAAACGATTATCCAACAGCAAAGAAATGTTTGAACATTGGAAAAGAGAACATTTTGATCTACATCCATTAATTTCTACAGATTAGAGAATCTGTGTGCTGGGAATAGACATAAATTTTGTATTAGACATATTTTCCATACAAAATTTTCCAAATATGAGCTTCTCGGATAAACCAACTAAACGAACTGTCCTTAAAACTGTTATAAAAATCTTCGATCCCCTTGGACTTATTACTCCTTTCACTATTCGTGCAAAATGCTTGCTGCAGACACTATGGCAACTGAAGCTACCATGAGACAACGCCTTACCAGCCGAGGTTGAAAGACTATGGTTGCAGTGGTGCTCTGAGATTCCTTATCTGAAACAGATTCAAGTTCCATGAATGGTCCTGGATACTACTGAAGACTGTGATGAGGTCACCGAAATTCATGCTTTCTGCGATGACAGCCAAAAGGCGTATGGAGCTGCAGTCTTCCTGAGGATAAAATAACAAGACATCCGTGAACCTGATAACATCGAAATGCAGAGTTGCTCCAATCGGAAAGCTAACCTTTCCTAGATTATAGTCTTATGAGCTTTATTAGCTGCTCGCCTAAAGAGTAAAATTAAGACTTTAATTGACTCTAGGCAAAAAAGTAAAAATTTTATTTGGACCGATATATAAATTAATTTGTACTGGATAAACGGATCTAGCAAACGCTGGAAAACCTTTGTTCAAAATAGAGTAAATGAAATCTTAACTACTACAGATCCTTGCTCTTGGTGTCACTGCTCTGCCAAGGAAAATCCTGCAGATTATCTCTCACAAGGTTGTAACATTGAAATTTTATTAAATATTTCCTTATGGTGGAATGATCCAGAGTTTTTAAAATCAACTGATAATATAAAAATTGATGAAATACCTTTTGTAAATAAAGAAGATTTTATGTTACTGATTTTAAGAATCTCAATAATGTTAATTTAAACTTAACTTCAAAAAATCACGAAACAATTTTTTCTTATATGTTAACTGTGTTGTTTTTAATTATTACACTATATTATGTATTCTTAGTTTTGTTCTTAGATTTATTAAGAATTGTAAATATCCAAGTAAAATTACAGGTTATTTAAAATCTAAGGAAATCAAAACAGCAGAATTATATCTTATAAGAAATGTATAAAATACAGAGTTTTCTTTAGAATTCGATTCCTTGAAAAAGTCTGGTATGGTATCCCACAAAAGCAAATGTGTTTCCTTGCATCCCTTCATAGATGATCAGGGTTTACTCAGAGTTGGAGGTCGCTTACGACATTCAAATGTAGCTTACTCAAGTAAACACATCCCATACTGCTACCTTCTAACTAAACAAAAATTAACATCTTTAATTATTGATTACTATCATAAAAAAATAACTTACATGTTGGTGCTTAAGCTCTCTTGTATCACATATGTCAAAAATACTGGCCACTAAATAGCAGAATATGTGTTGGATGATAGTACCCAAATGTATTATATATGTTAAATGCAATTCTATACTAACTGAGCAATTGATGGGAGATTTACCTGCTGAAAGAATTAAACCTGATTATCCCTTTAATGCAGTTGGAACCGATCTGCATGGACCCTTTTATATTAAAAGTAAAGGTCAAAGAAAAGGACCATTACATTAAACTTATATTTCCATCTTTGTCTGCCCAGTTACTAAGCCATTACATTTGGAAACAGTCACAGATCTGACATCAGAATCAATGATTTCTTGTTTAAAATGATTTATCTCTCGTAGAGGAAAATACTCTTTAAACATTTCGGACAAAGCTTCTATCTTCGCTGGAGCAAATAAAGAAATTAAAAATGATATAGGCTATTTGTGGCACACAAAAGCGTTAACAAATATTTATGTGAAGAAGGAATTGAATGGAAGTATATTCCACCGTGAGCTCCTAATTTTGGAGGCCTATGGGAAGCGGCTGTTAAAAGTTTTAACTATCATTTTAAACTGGTAGCAAGTAAAACTAACCATACCTATGAAGAATTGCTTGCAATTATGGTACAGGTAAAAGGAATGCTGAATTCACGTCCTTTGACTTCTCTATCTTCAGATATTGATGAACTTGGTGTATTGACACCAGCTCATTTTTTTATTGGTCGACCTATTACAGCACTAATTGAGCAAATTTATTTAAATACAAATGAAACCCATCTAAATAGATGGGAAAGAGCTGTAAAAGCCACGCAATCAATTTGGAAACACTGGAGTCTTAGCTATTTAAATAATTTGCAACAACGAAATAAATGGATTTTTGAAAAGGAAAATAGTAGGAGATAGGTTCTAGTTAAAAAAGAGAATATGCCAACAAATAAATGGTTTATGGGTAAAATAAAAATATACCCTGGAAAGGATGGGAAGTTAAGGGTAGTTGATGTGAAAATGCAATCTGGTATTTTTAAACGATCTGTTTCCAAACTGTACCCGTTATCTGTTGATGCATAAAATTATAGACTTGGCGTAAACTTTTTCAAATATTTTTATAAAATTTGTTTTATTAAAATTGATATCCTTACACATTTTGTACGTCAACAATATTCTCATGAAAATGTTTTTGTTCGTTCTTTTATTTACTTTGTTTCTCAAAAGGTATATTATTATATAATGTAACCATCTTGTATAGAACTGTTTGTAAAGCAAGGTGGGGTGGGATGTTGGCGCAAGCATAGAAACCAAAAGAATAGCGCCCTCTTTGTAAACGAGATGATTCCGCCTCTGACCACAAAGGGGAATCGAGCTTCACTAACTGCCAGCTCGTTACTTATACACTTACTTACATTGTTTTAAAATAAAATTAATAAAAATCTACACGAGATCCGTTGTACTTTATACAACATACAACACTACAAACATTTGAATTTATGGATTAACAGATGGGTCAAAGTATATAAAATTTATCTTTCCCCTTTAATTGCATTCCATCTTTTCGCCCATCTTTTTCCTTTGGAACTATTGCCGTAACATAAGCTTCTCATATTTTCTGATTTTAATAACAATTTTGAGATAATGCCTAACCAGTAGATCTTTTAATAAAAAGAAAACCCATGAAATGTTGTTATGTAAAATTGAAAAATGTTGTATTCGAATCTTCCTTCTGATTGATTTGTTTGTCCACAAATACAAATATTTGTAGTGTTATAAATAGCTTACATAAGGGCGGACCTTGTGTAGATTTTTGTTAATTTCAGTTTAAAACAATAACAATTAAAAAAGTAGTAAATAGTAAGTAAGTATAAGTAATGAACTGACAGTCAGTCAAGCTCCATTCTCCTCAGTAGTAAGAAGCGGAATCACCTCGTTTACAAAGAAAGCACTGATCTTGGAGTTTCTACGCTTGTGCCAAAATGATCATTGAATTTATATCTTGTTTCTTATTCAAACATTATCATTTAGAGGACAGATTAGTTATTTTATTGTCAAATAAAAATATATTACCAGATAAAGATCTCTTTTAATTAAAATTTTCTCATCTGATTCAGATGTAATTTGTACAAAAGAAGTATCGACTGCTTAAATGATTGAGAATATAATAAATAATAAAATATACATTTTGCATTTTTATTTTATATGTATTTTTTATTCGGTGCATATTAAATATTTTTTTCTAATAGTGTTTTATTTATAAAAATAGAAGGAACAATATGACAAAAATTAGTTTCTAAACTTTAATTAAATAAAATTAGTTTCTAAGAATAATATTTTCGGAACTTTCGATTTTAAGAACTATATAGGCTTCTATAAATTCGTAAAAATGAGTGTCTACTTTATTTTATTGCATAGTTTTATTGTAATCGCTAAAATCACAATGTTTTCTACATAACAATTAATGAAACGAACAAATATTTTTGCAAAACAATTGAAAAAGATAAAAAGTTTAAAAAAAAAAAAAACACTCCTGCCACACAACACATTATAAAAATTATCGATGCTTAGCTATAGATTTTTTTTCTATAAGAATAAACCTTGTAAACTATATCACAGCCACAATCCAAATAATCTGAAAAACGTTATTGGTCAAATAAGGCATCTTTTAATCTTACCTCTCTTTAATAAAAGTAAAAAAAGTTTTTTAAATCTTGAGCCTGCGGGCAAGAATTTCTCATTTGCTATTGTATGTTCATGTAATATCCACTTCTCACAACTTTCATTCATGTCTGATGTGAATCTCAAAATATAGGAATGATCAAAAGCCTGTTCATTGTACTGGACACGAAAGTGATAAGACAGTCAAATGTCTCGTGATTTCCAACCGTAAGTAGCTGACACAGTCAACACTTGAGCTGGTACTTTTTCTTAACTCACACCACACCACAGCTGGTCATTATCCAGCCATCATTTAACTGTAGTAAAATTTTTTGAAAAAATAATTGTTGATGTTTTTTAATACTATTATAAAATTTAACTAATCA
Organism: Latrodectus geometricus; assembly: GCA_026290005.1. Classification (NCBI taxonomy): domain Eukaryota; kingdom Metazoa; phylum Arthropoda; class Arachnida; order Araneae; family Theridiidae; genus Latrodectus; species Latrodectus geometricus. The sequence goes on along the minus strand of JAPDSC010016600.1, from coordinate 1,984,230 downwards.
ATTCAAGTTTTGATTACTTATTATTATTTTTTTACTGGATCAAGTCTAATTTAAGCACAGCAAATTACTATATTAATTTTCCTCATGCAAACTTTTCCCATCATCTTCTCCTATCTCCCCACTCTCTTTTCATTGTATCTGTAATTTTATTATTAAATAATTATATGATTCATGCTTTTCTCAGAAATATGATTTGTTTGAAAATTTATAGCCATAAATTCCATTTAAAACTTGATGTTCGTCTTTATTTCTGAAAGAGAATTTTTTGTAATAAGTTTTTACTAAATTTTGATTAAAATATTATTGTTGTAAAAGTGAAAAGAGCCTTGACAGCCAGCTGATTTTATTTTAATTAATGGAGTGGTGAGTATCTTCTCTAGATTTCACTAGTACATAATTCATATTAAAATTTATTTTTGGATGCATAAACGATTCATATATTTTAGTATTTTAGAAGTTTATTACTCGCAGTGCGTTTTATTTTTTATTTAATTATTATTTTTACGTTTAAAGTTCTATTGTATCACTTGATATTTGCTAAAAATTTCTTAATCATTTCCTTAAATATTAGTTAATAAGTGATAGTTTACTCAAGTGCAATTTTTATGTGCTTATGACTGAAATTATACTCCTGTTTCTTTATATTTGTACATATGCTTGGAATTGTTTTCAAACATTATTATTCATAGTTTTCCTTAGTACTGAGTGACTCTTGAGAATCATTGGGATTTAATAAAATTCCATATTGTCAAAATCAAATTTTGGAAGGATGTCTGTATATAAATGTGGATTTTTTTACAGCTTGGAATTTATTGTTTAATTCAGTCAAATTTAATTTATATTTTAAGGAGGTTTAAAAATTATCTTTTTTTCTTATTGTTCAAATTAAGATGTATATTGAACTGCTATTTAAAAACATGCTAAAATTCAATGAAAGTTTATCGCTTTAACATTTTACTTTATTTTATTATGCAAAATTATAGACTAATAGGTACAAGGTTAAATTTTTATTTTTAATACTTTTCAATATAAGAAATTATAAAAAGAAGAAACAAATGAAATTTTTAGAGCATCATTTGATACTTTGACTCCTTATGGAATTGAAATGAAAATATCAAAGGAGTTAAATTTCTATTATGTCATTGAAAAGTCACTTAACTGACAATATTCAATCATTTGAATTATGTAAATTAATTAAGAGTTATAAATTTTGCTTACAATTTTTAATTAAATTGTATGCAAATCAGAATAAACTTTGGATGCAATTTTCATTAAGTTGAATTTTATTTTACTTTTTAAACATTTTATATTGTAAATTCATATTTTTCCACTCCATAAAGTAATTCTATTGTATAAATTCACTTCCAAAACATTTTTGATGTTCATGTCATTCTTTTGTCAGTTAATAAAAAATTTAATTTGATCATTGCACAAATAAAAACTATATAAAACAGACTTAATTCAATTAAGGTCAGACTGCCAAATTCTTAAGGTTTAAATTAAATCTTCTAAAATCCTTAAAACTCTTATAATATACGTTCTTTCTTAAAAATTGTATAATTGATTTTGTTATCTTTTGAAAGACTTTTTATACCTTGATGATATAAATAAAGTTAATAATAAATGCCTGTTATTGTATACAAGTTCAGTTTGAAATTTTGTTATTATTAATTCATTACACCTAATCTCTTCTAATCTTATGTCTTTGCATTTTAGCAATTCTATAATTAACAAATTAAAATTATTGTATTATAAGTATAGAAAGGAAATTGAACATTTTTATATGTTTAATTTATTTAATTAGAAAAAAATCGGATTATTAATGTAAAAAGCAAACCAAACCGTAAATTGACATAGCTTTTAAAAATCTTCATCCGAATTCTTATTTTAGTAAATTAAATTGCCAAGCTTATTATATATATAAGATTCAGTTTATTATAATTTCTTTGAGAATGAACTCTTAAGTTTATTGATTTAACAGTCTTATAGTTTAAATGTCTGGTAAGTTTTCAATCATGTGTAAGGAAAGACATGAGTTTGTATGTATTCTTAATGTTTTGGGATTTTGTAACAATTTAAAATGTTTTCTTTAATTTTCAAGTATAAAATTAATATAATATATTTGAATTGACAAAATACTTTTGATAAGTTTTTGATTTCTGTGAGTACTCATTATAACATTAATATCTTTTAAATGACTTTTTTCTGCACATAATATATGTATTATTTATTCATGATATATTTTTCCTTTTTTAAATTTAGCAAGAAATGAGTTGGAATATAATAAATGTATTTTGAAAGGAGTAACAAGCTAGGTTTTTTATATTAACTTGGAACCAATATTCTGATTATACTTTAATTTTTAAATAATATGCTTTATATTACATAAAGATTAAATTTAATGATATATTTTTTGCTAAAATTATACCATCAGAAAAATCATCTTTCATATTTAAAAGAGCATATAAAACTTTTTAAAACTAAATGTTTTTGTTTTCAATGAATGTTTAATGGTAAAACCCTAACCACTGATGCTTGAAAAATTTATTTAATGAATGGAATTGAAGGTGGTGTACTTCTTACCATTTTAAATTTATTGAAAATAATATTTTGACTGTTTTATTTAAAATAATTCCTCTGGTTATCTTATAACAAGAGAGCATCATGAAATGTTAAGAGTTTTAATATATGTAATAATTATAAAAATATATAAAGTGTAAAATAAAAAATATAGTGTTAGTTACTGTCACTAAATCAGTAAAATCTATAGTGTTATGTGGTAAGCACACTGCTCATGATTATTTACATTTGCAGTCTATTAAAATTCAAAAACTACAATTGTTTAAATAATAACAAGGTAGTGAAGCTGTAGTAGATCTGTGTTCCCAACAGTTGTAATACAAGATCTCAAGCTAAGAGAAGGTTTGTATTACAACCAGTTATGCTGATATTCTAAAAAATCGCATTATTTTTAAAATTTATTTTTAGTTGGTCAATCATTAGTACAGAAAAACTTTATTTAGTGCTACAAGATTAGCCATTTATGCAGCAATAACAAAAATCTTTGTATAACATCCTATGTAGTATTACTGCAAAATATCATTCTAACTTCACTGTTTTGCTCTATGATCCTTGTAAGATTTTCGATCTCCTTTGCCAAACAATTCTACTTTTCTAACCTTTGTCTTTCAATTAATTATCTTCATCCACATCACTCATTTGCTCCACGTGTCTGACCCATTTTATTTTTTTGTTTTCGTATCTATAACTATATCTTTTATCTATATCTTTTTTTATATAGAGCTTACTTACTCTAAATTACACCTTATCCTCCATATATCTCCATCTGTTATTGGTCAATATATTTTCCTTAAAATTTTTCTTTCATAAGTAATAAACAATTTTTCTTCTTTTTGAGTAGTAGTCTATGTTTCTGCTGCAAAATTACTAAAGATCTATTTGTAGTTTTAATTAGATTTATTTTTAACATTCTTGAGAGCAAGCTTAATCATAGAAAAGTAACATCTGTTTCCACCAACCAGTTTAAATTTTATCGCTGGTTATTTAATTTTTTTCAGTGATTGATAGTTCAGCAGACATATTTAAATTTAGTCACTCTTTTAAAACTGAGATCAGTGTTTACTGCACTGGTGACCAAATCACATCTTTCATCCCATTATTGTATATACTTAGTTTTTCTTCTATTAATCAAAAGTCTCATAGTCTTTGCCTCCCTTTCCAGTTTTTATAGTTTTTAATTAGATATTTTTCAATTCTAGACATCATTTGCTGAGGCAAAAATTTGCAACAATTGGTTTATTATTGTGACCCCCCCCCCCCAGTTAGAGTAAACTATTCTTATGATACCTTTTATATTCCTTTTGTCTCCCTCTCTTAATCTTGTATTGACTCTGAAATTTCTTGAAAACCTTCCTTACATATTATAACTTTATCTTCCATGGTTCTCAGCAACATTTTTACAAGCCTTATATTAATTTTCCTAGTGTTCTAAATTCATTCAAAATGTAATTTCTTTCTATGGATTTCAAGAAACAATTTCTTTTTATAGTCATATGCTTGCTTAAAATCAATCAAAGAATTGGCATAATTTGATGTTTTGTTTATAGAACTTCTCCAAAACAGTTCTTACACTAAAAATCTGGTCCATAGTGGACCTAGCAGTTCTGAACACATACCGATTGTCACTGATCATTTTTTCTGCATAATGTTATTAAATTTGTAAATTCTCAAGGGTACTTTAACATTGAAAAGTTACATCATGTAGTCTAAAGTGAGAGTCCATACTATAAAGTTCCCCTCCATATTTCAGAACTCAAGTCTTCACCTAGTTCTTTTTAATTTTTTATAACTTGTTTTATTTCTTCAATGGTTAGAGGTTTGTAGTATATGTCATCAACCGCATAGTATTCATTTATCACAATTTCTTTATTTGTTGTATCTCCTTTATTTAGTAGGTCTTCAAAATACTTTGTCCATCTTTCAATTATTTTTATAATTTCTCTATTTTTACAGAAATTTATTTTGGGTTTATATCCCTTGATGTTTTTAATTTTTGAATACAATCTATTGTAATCTTCTCTCTCGGATAAGTTTTCCCACTTCCTATAGTCTATTTCTTTCTTAGTCTCTCTTTTTACAATATAATACTTTTGATGTGATCTTCCTTTTTTCTTTATAGACCTTTTCATTTTGTCTAATGCATGAGAAAATATTTTTTCCTTATGAGTTCCCTACACTCACTATCAAATCATTCATTTCCTAATGTCTCTCTTGTCATAATTGCACTCTGCTATTCAATTGGTATTGATTTTTTAATCAATACACTTTCCAAGAGGCCATATAACAATCTTAATAAGTTTCCTCTCCATATTTCAGCTGCTTGGTAGGACATCCTTTGAAGTATTTGGACAAAATAGCATAAATTCATTAATTTGAATTGTATCAATTTTAACTATATATATATATATATATATATATATATATATATATATATATATATATATATATACCAAAAATAAATTAAGTATATAATTGTAATTTTGTTATATCTGAACAAACAAAATATGGTCTTAAAAATCACTATGAAATCTAATTTTTATAATCCTTAATGTATTCTTAACATACACATGTAATTTTTAACATGTATATACATTTAAGAGAGCAAAGTAAATTTCTGCAGCTAATCTTATGTTAACTCCAAAATAGTGATTTAAATTTATGTGTATGTAACTTTGTAAGGATTCCAAATTCCAGTTTCCTTTAAAATTTAAAAACAAGCTGTATTTGGAAATAATTTATTACTAATTTGTAATGGAATCTGATAAAATGTAAGATGAACTGCCTACTGAATGGTTATCACTTTAGCTTTCGGTTCAACAGTTCATGGGCTCAAATCTTACCTTGGATGTAATTGTCAGTCACATCCTAATTAGACATCTTGTTCAAAAAAAAGTAAATGACTAGCAAACTAAATTAAACTGAACTGATAAAATGCAAGGGTCCTATTAATAACCATAAATGAACTTATATGCAGCTTGTTTGTTTATTTTTTTAATAAAAGAATCCATTTTTGTATATTAATCTTTTATTCAGTAAATGATTTAACACATTTGGGAATTATTTCTACAGGTTTTTCAATTAAGTGTTACTATACATCGCCTATAAAATTTTACTGGTAATTTTTACCATCCATTAAACATAATATTTGTACCTATTTTTTTATTTTCAAATATTTTTTCTCAATTCAATAATGGTTAGAATATAATATTTATTGATGCCTTTCTTCTTTATAATTACAATGAAAGGACTTTTTTAATCTCTAATGAGATATCCTGATGGTATAAGTTTAATAGTTAACCATTTAAATTTACACTTACTAACCATTTATTTTGGTTTGATATTTTATTACAATCAGTGCATTATATGCAATTAATGCTCTTAGGTTCAGAAATGAATAGTAAGTCTATTATATATTTTGATTTCATTTTATATTCACTGCAATTCTTATCACATATATCAAACAAGTTTTCTTTTGTAATTTTTCCTCAGAATAATCATGAGCAAAGTTGACATTAAAATTTGCCTTCTTGGAAAAGAGTATTCTGGAAAAACCAGTCTTGTCGAACGTTTTGTATATGATCAATTTATTGGGGAGAATTCTTATCAAAATGTAAGTATTGATCATATAATTTATTTATATAATTTTAATAATTTAAAAAAGTATATGGTGCATGTGATCTTTCCTTTATTTTTCCAAAACATTAATAGCAATGAAATTTCCAACTTCACTGTAATGTACAATGTTTCTGATTATAATTGGATATTTAAACCTTTCTAATAATTTAATAATTATAAAACTATTAACTCTTTTAGCTAGCTTTGATTAGTATTTAGTTTATTCAGCAGTGATTTAAGAAATAATAAAAATGTTAATGATGATAAAGTAATTTTATGATTTGAAAAGGAAATAGATAGAAATTATTTTTTAGTTTAAATTGATAACTATCAAGTCTCTAATTTATTCCTTGTGCCATAAAATTTGAACCAAACTATCTTTTTAGACTTAATTTTAAAAAATCCAAATGGTAAAATCCTATTAGTCTGAACAATTTTTGTGTTAAGTGCTTTTCAGTTATCTTGCCAACCTGAATTACATCATTTTGTGCAATGTATGGTTTCCAAAATTCCAATCATGCTCAAACATGGACTTTGAACATCAGTCTCATACTGTTTGAGATTTCAAATATTTCATTATAATTACTACAGAAATATTACAAAATTAATAACTAGAAACTGATTTCACAAAGATTACATACCAAATAAAAGAAAATCTAAATATCAATACCATTCTTATTAGCTCAATAAACATAGTTAACCTCTTACCTGTTAAGGAAAACTTACGAGATTTGCTCCCCAGTGCCACCGGTTTTCACACAGGCACTCACAGTCATTCGGTGTATCTGTTAAAAGAAGAGGCACGATTTCCATTCTAATTTTTCACTTTCACAAAACAAAAAAGAAAAAACTATGGAAGCAAAAGAAAAAAAGTTACAAAGTACTCGAAAAGAAACACAAATAATAACTGCAAAGTATGGAACAAAAGCAACAGCTTCCCCCATTCCAAGAAATATTGCCCTCTCCAAATCGCCCCTTCTTTAAAATAGATGTAACATCATCACAAGAGATCTTTTAAACAATTTCAAGGTCATTTATTGCATTCCAAAGCCATGGGTCTACCTTTACTGATAGCAAAGCATTGCAGAGAAGCGTATTTCAGAAAACCGTATATATACGCCCAGGGAAGTAAACGGATCGGCTTAGCACAGTGTATATGTCCACCCGCGGCAAGCAAGGGGTCAATTTTTAAATTTTTCTTTTAATGAATGAAAAGAATAAAAATATGCAGTATTAGCAACTTTTTTTTTTAAATCTGAATCAATAATGTTAATGACTTAGTTTTAAGAAAACTCAAATTTTAATTAACTGGGCAGCAGGGCCACCTTAAGAATCATCAGTGTAAACATAATATAGAACAGGAGACAACCAGTTATAAAGCTAAATCAATGACATAAATAACATACATTTTTATGAAAACTCAACATTTCCGGCCAAAATAGTTGAGGTCATGAATATGGTAATCAAGAATGCTAACAGCATCGTATCGAAAGCACTCTACCATCATCAGTTTAAAGATTTGTCAAACGGAATGGAGACTCAGTACTCCTTCTTCAAAATAAACTGCAATGGTTTTCCAAAGGTAAGGTGTTGAAACGTTTAGCTTTGTGTTTAAATGAAATAAATATATTCTTAAATGGAAAAGGCATTAGTCTAATCAAGGTGATCCCTAAATTAAAGAACTGCTAATAATTAAAAAAAAAATTTTTTCTTTATGGTGGATATCACAGTTAAATTAAAGGAGCTGAATCTAAAACTTCAAAGAAATTAAAACTCAGCCTATGTTTTAAAAGAAGAATTGATTTGTTTTGAAGAAAAATGAATTCTTTTTGCAGAAGATATCTAGAGTAGAAAATTACTTCGTTTTCAATTGCAAAAGCAATATCGTGATTAAACCAGTGCAACTGTTAACATGAATTACTTCAGTTATAAAAAAGAATTAAAGATAAATTTGCTGTTAAAAATGAGCAATTCAAAACCAACAAAACCTCTCTAACATTCATAGTAAATCCCCTCAACACAAATAGTAACGAAATCCACGCTGAGCCATCTGAAATTGATACTGGATTTCTAAAAATGTAATTTATCGATTTAAAAAGTAAAGCTTTATGGAGTGGAAAATTTATAGAGTTTAAAACCAAGTTGAAAGAGTTGAGGTCCAGAAATGTATGTATGTAATGCAACAAAAGTGGACATCTTTAAAAAATATATTGCAAGCTGATTCACTTATATTCAACACATGGAATAATCTTCCAGATTGCTACAGTGAGGTGAAGTTGGCATTTGGAGTTCTGACTATCATCAGAACATATTTGTGCAAATAAGTGTTCTCTTGCATGAATATAATTAAAAGTAAAATAAGAAGCTAACTGGCAAATGAAAATTTAGAGTTGTGTTATAACTTAAAACAACAAGTTATGATCCAAATTTATCCAAACTTTCTAAAACCATGCAAAGCAAATGCTCCATTGAATTTGTTTGTTCAATTGTTAATGAAGTACAAGTTAGTGTTCTAAGTAAATCTTTAATTGTTTTAATTTTTTGCTTAAATAATAATAAGCAATTATCTACTATATATATATATATATATATAAATCTAATTTGTTGTGAAAATACTACTTATATATAAATAAATAGATATTTTTTCTTATGAATAAATAAGACTTTTTTTTTTTTTTTTTTAATCTAAAAACTTATGAAATTTTGTAAATTTTGACTCTTCAAACACAAAAGTTTGCCGACTCCTGGCCTAGCCTACTAATTATTATGGGAAGCCTTAACTATTTTTACAATGTGGGGATCATTATATTTCTAATAGATTTTATGGTTGTATAAAGTTCTCCACATATATTATTTTTATATAGTGGTCCAAAAGTTTTCCTCAAGATTTATCTTTCAAAATTCAGTAGTAGATTTTTTCCTGCCTTGTTAAGCACCCAGCATTCAGATCCGTAAAGGGCCACACGTCTTCTCAAGGTTTTGTATAGATGTATTTTGGTTTTTATACCAATTGGTTTAGATTTGAGTTGACTTCTAAGTACAAAAAACATCTGTTGGCCATAGATAACCTATTTGTCTTTATAATTTTATTGGTGTTGCTTCAGATTATTATGCCCAGATATTTAAATTGCTGAACAATATCAAATGTGTAATTGGTTATCTTTAGAGGGGATAAATTCATGTGTCTATTTCAGGGGTGGCCATGCTTCTTGTTAGTCCTATAAATTTTTGAAAATTTAAAATTTTGATTTAAATTGTTGGGTCATAGTTATATTGGAAATAGAAAACTCATCTTGAATTATGTTGATTGATAAAAATTAATGTTCTTTTAAAAAGTTGTAATTTTGCCTGAAACTAAATACACATTGTGTAAAGTTAAATATTATTTTAGCTTTCCCCTGCAACTCTCTGTAAATTCAATGATTGCAAATGTTTCTCAACATCAGTCAAAAACATCAAATCTCATAACAACTCATCATTGTCTAATTCTGAATAAGTTATTTTCTCTTCATTTAAAAGTGTGCAGTTATCAGATCAAACAAATTAACTAATCGATTTAATATGTTGTAACTAGATAACCATCTAACAATGCAAAAGAAACTAATGTCATTTGTAAGTTCTTTGTCCTTTAATTCTTTAATTAAATTTTTGAGTTGTTGATGATTTTTTACATTGGTGCGAATGTTATTTACAACGTGTAACACTTTTCATAACATCGGGATATTTTAAATATTTTGTTACGAGATGTTCTTAGTGAATTGGGGAATTTGACAATCGTTTCTTAAAAGCCCAATGAGACTGACTTTTTTACCCAGCAGTATTGGAGCTCCATCAGTTGCAATGTTTACAAGTTTATTAAGAGGCACATCAAAAGTTTTCTTTATGGAATCTAATACATTTTTAATATTGACACTACGAGTTGAATCTTGAAGTGCTTCTAAATCTTATAACTCTTCTTTAACAACAAAGTCAAATTAAACAAAACATATCAAAAATGCCAATTGCAGAAGATCTGTGTTACCTGTCCATTCATTAAGGGCTAAGCTGAATGCAAAACAGTTCAAACCATTTTTTAAATTATATTCAAGAGTTGTAATAATTTCAGTTATGCGTCGTTCGGTTCTGTGTCTCAAGATGGGAATTTGTGAAACAGTTTTGTTCATTGCTGCCTTATTTGGATCTAAAACTTTAATTACATCCTCCAAATTTTTTTAATAAACTTTTCCACTCCACATGGATGTTTTGCACTAGCAGTATTCCAGGCTATAACAAAACTGGCTTCAGCCACATTATTAGCTTGATAGCTAAGAGGCATAAAAATTGACTGTTGTTTATTTAAATTTGATTTTAGAGAAGCAAGTTTATATGATCTTAATTTGGAATTTAAAGCTTACTGATTAGAAAACTGAGGTTGATTTGTTTCATAATTTTGATGTAAATTGCTAGCTTCACAATTTTTGACCGTGGAATTACAAATAGCACATAAAGATTCTCCATTTTTGTCAGTATAAAAGAAATTCTCTTCCCACTCATTATTCAAACTTCAATTTTCCTGCTCATATTTTTAAAAGAACTGAGAATAAATAAATTTACAAAATACAAATTTTGTGTTCACAACATGTATTGCATTTTAAGAAACAGTTTACAGTTAACATACCAAAAATTCTAGATTACAAACTATATTCATAGCAAGAGTGATATAAATTGTTGCCTCCAATGCAATATGTCAACTATCCATTGCAATATAAGTTTACAAATTCAAAATCAGTCTGGATTTGGAGGATTAAGTTACTGTTTATGTTTGTTCACATATTTTTCGATGAATCATATCATTCTTAACTTGGACAGAAAGGAAATTTGTCACAACATTGCATTTAGTCTTTTATATTTGTTGTCAATAATTTAAAAGACATTTTGAAACATATATAGAACGATAATAATTTTTTAAAATATAATAACAAAAATGAAAAGAGAATTCTGGTACATATATCAAGAGCCACAATTAATCAGCAATTATTTTTTATTCAGCATTCTAATTGTAATGTTTATTTTATTATTATGTCATTGATTAATAGCATTTAGTTTACACACATACACCTATTTTTTTTTTTTTTTTTTTTTTTTTTTTTTTTTTTTTTTTTTTTT
>JAPDSC010016600.1:1924664-1972790 GCA_026290005.1 Latrodectus geometricus | reverse complement strand
TTTTTTTTTTTTTTTTTTTTTTTTTTTTTTTTTTTTTATCAATTCTTATACGAATAATAAATTTGAGATTTGCCATTCAGCTTTTTTATTTTCTGATTACTTTTTTCACATTTGGGTTCTAGAATCACTTTTTCATTGTGAATATTTAAGTATTAAATTAACATTTGATCTCAAATGTCAGTAACTTGTTTGTATTGATTTTTATGCTGTTCTAAAAGCTTTCTAGGTTGTGATTGCACTATCATTATCACGAATGCCACTCTTTACCCTAGGGACCGATTTTTTTTTTTTTTTCTTTTGAAAACATAAGTCTTTAAATTTTAACAATTTATGTTTGAAAAGTCAGGAAATCAGATTTTTTTCTTTTTTTTCCATACAAGTGATAGTTACATAAATAATTTAATAATGTGGTAATATGTCTAACTTATTTGATATCTCAAGAATGGCATCATCAGGACTGATATATTGTAGTTTATACTAAAAATTGAACTTTATTTTAGTTATACAATCTATAGTCCCTTTAAATTAATCTGCTATAATTAACTAGTATTGATCAGTTAAAATATTAATTTAATTCAGTTACATAATATTAAGAGTTAAGTAACTGAGCATGAGAGCAAGAGTGTTTATTTATCAGCAAAAATTTGTTAGCAATCTATGTGTTTAAATTTTTTAAATTATATTGATGTTCATTTATTGTTTTGATGTATGTAAATAAATAATTTAAGCATTAAATAAAATCATGTTAACTATATTTACTATTTAAAACTGATATGTTTACTTTTTTCCATCGGCATAATTTTAAAAAACACATTATGAAGCATTTAAAAAAAAACTATTTTTATATTTGCATTTTGTTATGCATAGTTTTTATTTCAGTTTTAAGAAACTTTTTATATTAAGTTAATGATTTAATTTTGAACATATCTCTTGTATAAGTAAGTAGGAAAAAATTTTGATTTGTCCTGTAGATAATATTTTAATAATATTAAATAATAATATTAAAATATTATAGATAATATTTTAATATTATACCATTTTTTATTTGGAAAAAAGTTATTGCTTGAAATTGCTAAATTCAAAATATTTTTCAAACAATTTTTAGGAGCTATTTTTAAATAAAATATTAACATGAAATTAATTTAAAGTAGCTTAATTTTCGTATACCTTAACTAAACTCTGTGGCACAACAGCCCTTCAGCCTACCATGCCTATATTTGTATTTTTTTCTTTTCTTTATGACTGGGGCCTCTGGGGTGTGAAGTATATTGTCCCTGTTGGGTGGTCAGCCTAATGTGAGACCTCTAGTGTTTAGTTCCCAAGCATGCTTGGTACTAAATTTTATCGACCCATTTAAGGAATGGAAGGTTCTAATTTTTATATACAATTTTTATTTACTAATTGCATTATGTATATCAATATTTTATATATTCATTTATATTTACTATTTGCAAGTAACTCAATGAAAAAAAATCACTACTTTATTAATATTTGAAATTTAAATAACAGTTTTGTTCATTGCATGAAATTCGTACTTCTATAAGTGAAAATTCACAAGGCTATGTTATGATTTGTATCCTATAGGTAAATTCACCAATTGTTCAAATATTAGGTAGGGGAAAAAGAATCCTTAATTTTTAAATGAAATTCAAGGATGTGTTTACATGTTTTTGATTATCTTTGTGCATATGATTTGTGGCCGATTTTGAGCTTCTGGGCTGCTAACGTTCTTATCAACTTCAATGTCTGAAGTTGATTAGATAACAGTTGATTGAAGTTGATAAAATAACAAAAATGTCTTTTGTTATTTTATCGATATTTTCGACGATCGGCCTGCCTGTAGGTGCATTTTTAACATCAAATGTACCTGAATGGAATCGATGAAATCAAAATCACATGATTATCTGTTACAGTATCGAAACAATAAACATCTTTCCCGATTTTCAACTACTTGGCTTGGGAGTATTTTCGCTTTATATTATATGTGTTTAATTATAAATATATATTTCAACTGTAACTATATTAATATATTTTTATAAAGATAAAAAATTCAACAATGTTAAAACAGGTTTTTTTTTTTTTTTTTTTTTTTTTTTGTAAGGAGTGAATAAAAAAATTTTAACTTATAATGAGGGGCATAAAATCTATGGTTAAAATGATTAACTATAAATTTATTTATTTTCTGGTTCAAAACTTCACTTATAATTACTTTTTATTAATGACATCAAAAAAATTTTAACACAGATTACAATTTTCAGCTTGAAGTTCATTATTGTTTGCTAAATCCTAAAACATACCTTTAGATTTATGTCTTTGAGTGAATAATTGTGTACATTTATTTTTCTATCTCATTTCTTTGTCTATAAAAATAGCCTGTAAAATAATTTAGGATTACTAAGAATCCCAAAAGAAATGTTCGTTTTCTTGTTTATTAAGTATCAATTAAAATGTGTGATTAATAAAAATTCAAAAATGTGGTACCTCAATATATTTAATTTTCAAAGCACCATATTTTCTTGTATATAATCCGCGGATTATGTGTTAAAAAAGTTCCGAATTTCGTTGTGCATATTATACACCTCTGCGGATAATCTGATAAAAAAACATTCTCCATCAGAAAAGCTTTCAAGAAAGTTTTGAAAGAAATACTGTTTATGTTTCATAAAATAAATAACAGATACACCTGAGTTATTTAAGCTATAATCAGCTTTGTCCAATTACGTTCATAAAAGAATTCGGTTCCTCGTAAAGATATTACAGTTGTAAATTTGCCTTGACATGAGCTGTTTCGTTTTGAAAATATTCACATTTGTATATCGTCATATGGAAGCTAACACTTTTAAGTTACATAGCAGATTTTAAATTAAAAGCTACAGCGAAAGCAAATAAAAAAAATAATGAGAAACATGTTAAGTGAAGTGAAAAATAAAGCACGCGTTGTATAAAAGAAAAACATATAAAATACGCACTTTGTAAATTATTCAATTTTTTTCATTTAAATATTAACGAAGCAAATATATATTTTTTAAATATGTTTAACATCGTTTTAAAAGTTATTAGAAGTCAAGTATCGATAAGTTTTACAAGAATCTTCTCAAAATTATCGTTCTTGATCAATCTCGTGCTTTCATCTCAAGTTAATCGCACTTTGCGATGAGGTGGATGTAGACTGATATTTTTCATAATAAATGCTTTTTTTTCTATACAATTTATTAAAGTTTTAATCATTCCATGCACTTTTTTTATTTTATGTGACACCCATATTATCAGCAATACATATTTTAGATTATTCGCCGGGAAAAAATTGCCGCGGATTATCGACGTTTTGTTTTCTTTTTTTCCCCCTTTTACTCGAAAAAAAGGCCGTGCGGATAATACGCCGCTGAGGATTATATACAGGAAAATACGGCACATTGTAACAGTTTGTTTTGCATTCTAAATGTTAGAAATTATATGCAAGAGAAATTTTCATTGAGAAATCAAAACTTAAATTGTTTTTTATTAGCATCATGATTCCTGAAAACACATTTCAAAATAGCAGAAGTAGTTATAATTATCATTTTAATGTGAAATTTAATGAATTATTTTTTGCAGCAGCAGAATTATTAAATTAAAAAAAATGTAACTGAGAAATAAATTTATATGCAATTTATTTTTAATGGTAAAAAATTAACAAAAATAAATTAAATATGCTCTCGTCATTTCTGTACTACGGCTATTTATTAGAAATATGCTGAGATAATTTCATAATTGAATGCTGATTTAAATATTTATTCGGTGTTAAATTATTTTTGAGGCTATACATTAATTTGTTAATAACTGGTACCACTCCTTGACATATTATGGCCTAGTATTAAGGCAGTGCTCTTTTATATGGAATGTAATAGGTTCAATCCTTCTTAAATAATGGAAAATTTATGTTAATTTGCATTTCC
Organism: Latrodectus geometricus; assembly: GCA_026290005.1. Lineage (NCBI taxonomy): Eukaryota > Metazoa > Arthropoda > Arachnida > Araneae > Theridiidae > Latrodectus > Latrodectus geometricus. The sequence continues at coordinate 1,968,855 of JAPDSC010016600.1, read as the reverse complement.
TGGGCACACATCTGTGAATGGCCATTAAAAATTTTTCCATGTTTTTTATTGTGTGATAAATGAATATGACCATAAATCTATGAAAAATCCTGCTGGAAACCAAGACACAGATCTTTCAGTTATTAGACTATGCATTATGTGATAACAAAATCGTACTATATTATAAAATTATTCTAATTTATTTATAAAGATTGTATCATGTGTAGCCTTATGAGTTTAATTAACAAACTTTCATTAATAAATTTCATAATTATCAACACATTAAATAAAAATATCATAAATGCTCATACATTGTAAATAGGAGAAATTTACAGATTTTTGATAAAAGTCAAAAAGCAAGATGTTTCTTTGTTCAAATAAGTCAATTATTTTTATTTTGTATTAGAAAAGTTATCTTTGCTGGAATATTTTGTACCACTTTTGCATACCAAATTTCAAATTCGTATTATCTTATAAAATATCTTTTCTAACCCCTAACTCAAATTTACCTCTGTTTTAAGAACTTTAGAGGATGTTGAACCACTGTTTTTAATTATATTAAATTATTTACGAAATATATATATGTATATATATATATATATATATATATATATATATATATATATATATATATATATATATATATATATATATGTATCTTATGCAGCTCTAAATAACTATTTTTTTTTCTTATTTAATGATTTATATTTTGTTTTTTATATATATTAAGTATGTTTATAAATTATTTAAAATTTCTTGAAGTTCATTTTATTATCATTTGTGCATTTAAGTTTTACTAATTGCTTGTATATTATTACAGACTATTGGAGCTGCATTTGGGGCAAAAAAGTTAGAAATTAATGGAGAAGTGCTAACTTTAGGCTTATGGGTATAGTTTTGCCTATAGTGAATTTCTAAATCCTTATAATTTATATTTACTTTCCATTTTTTTTCTTGTGTATGCTAATTTTGATCTATAAAAACACATGATACTGTTCAAATACCTATTTTTCATAAAGTTTCATGTATATCCTGCTTATCTAAAAAAATTTATAACTTCAAAAATCACATTTTCAAACTTAAATTACTTTTAATGTATATTTTCTTTAATAATACTTTGCTTATGTCCTTAAATCTTTGTTTTAAGGACATAGGCTTAAAAAGAATGTTTCTTTTTTTTTCTGAAATTGTTGAAATAAAAGAGGGAGTTAAATTGTTATGAAATATTTTCAGGGAATTATAAAATCTTGGAAGTATAAAACTACTCATTTACAAAAATTATGTTTTATTTATTAGTTATATAGCTTATAATATTAGCTAATTTTCTTAAAGTTTACCTAATCTGACATCTACTTGTCTATAAAGATATTTTAGTTAAGTGTATTAAAGTATTTTTAAGGAATTTTTAGTTTTTATTTAAAAAAAAATAATAATGATTGCACTTTCTTTAGATTAATCATTCAAATTTCTCGGCTTGTTTGAGAACCATTGACCACATAATATGTAATAAACATTAACACAAAAATTTGTCATTTTATTGTGTAATATTTTATAGCATTTAATAAATATTAGCTATTAATTTGACCATACTAGAGTAAAATTCTCTTAAAATATTTTTTTTCATGTTGCCTGCTATAAGAATATTGTTATTTGAAGCATATTTTGTCTTTAATATTTACTTTAACAAATATTAGAAATTGTTCTCGTGTATGCTAATGCTACAGTATATTTATAATTGTGCTTACAGTATTACAGAAAAGAGTGCACCATAACAAGATTAATTCATATAGTGATTAATGAATATCCTTTAGCCAGAAAAATCAATTATTTTGTGACATTACTGAAGAAAAATGTTTGAAATTTATGATCTTGACATAAATTTAATCGTACCTGCATTATACTTTAAGAAATATTAATTATGTGCAAGTAGTTAAAACTTTTAAACTTTGATCTTTTTACAAAAAGTATAATTTTTTTTACAATAGTTTGCTGCTTATTTTTTTAATAAATTAATAAGGGTTTTGATTTACTATTCTAAGGTATATTGATTATTTTGTATGTCAAGATGGCATTGCTTGTTTTTTCAGAGTTTGTTATTATATTGAATATCAAGACTCATCTAAATTAATACTATTTTTCATTCAGGAAGTTAAAATGGAAAGGGAGTAAAATTATTTTCATCTTTTATATGACTGCTTCATTTACCAAATTGATAAACTCCAGAAAACAAGAAATTGATAAAATAATATATAATGTATAAGATTAACATTTTTTTATGTTCTTTACATATGATTTTCGCTGTATTAATTCTTATTATGAGTGAAATTTGTTCTGAATGTATATAATAATATATTATTTACAGTCTTCTGAATTATAATTTAATAAACTGCAGAAAGCGGAGTTAATTTATTTGACCAGTGTGAAACATCTGTATAGAAGAAAAATCTTACTTTATTAAAAAATTGAACAATTTAAAAGTATTCTTTTTTAACTAATGAATTTTCAGTTTTTTTAATCACTCATATATATTGTTTCCAAGTTATGTAATTTGTCATACTTGTGATTTTGAAATCTGCTATATAAGACCTTTTATTTGTTTTATAAGATTTTTTTATTGTTATTATAATTTTATACTACAAACTGTAGATTGTAGTATAAAATTATTTAAATATATCTTTATTCAAAACTGAGGTCAATAGCATTTACTGTGGAAAATTGCTATTTTTCACATAGCTTATCAAAATAGTAAAGAAACTTCAGTACTATTGGAGCAATATGCAGCAATATTAATTTTGTTTGAATATTTTAGGATACAGCTGGTAGTGAGAGATATGAATCAATTGGACGAATATATTACCGCAACTCACATGCCTCAGTTGTTTGCTATGATGTAACTGATGTTGATAGTTTTGAAAGGGCTAAATTTTGGGTTAAAGAACTTTTTAAGTCTGAAGAAGTATGTTTTTTAAACAAAAAATAGTATCATAATTAGAAATCAAAAATCCTTATATTATACTTTATTTCATTTAAATGCATTTTCATAGTTTTATTTAACTTTTTAGAAGAATGATTGATATTGGGTATAGAGGAAATTGAAGAGTAATATCTCAATTAGAAAATAAAATTCTTGCATTATATGCTACTCACTTTCAAATAACTTCTCATATTTTGAATGTGAACTCTTGTCTTCTCCATTTTTAATTAAACCTTTACTCATGCCAGTTTTTTTTGCCAAGTTTTAACTAAACAGTATGTGTCAATTGTTAATAAATATTTTTAGACTCTTGTGTTTTTTTTTCAGTATGTTTGTAAGGTTTCTAAGATTACATTATTTATTTGTTTTTGTTTTTGTTTAGTATTCTAAAATGACTGATAAAGGAAAAATGTTATACAAAATTATCAGTCAATTACACTGCTGGCCACCAAAATTGGAACACCAAGAAAGACTAGATATCACAACAAAATTTATTTTGTAGATAACATGTTGACCAAATGATTAAATTTATAGACTTCTGTAAAGTGTGGTTCCTGCCAAAATTAGTAGCCAGAGTAGTCACCATTGTTGGAGATTACTGCTGCCACACACCTCGGCATTGAATCAAAGAGATTTTGGATGTGTTCTATGGATACAGCAGACTGAGCATCTTCCAATCTTTGCCAAAGTTCATCTGGTGTGGCAGCTGTTGATGTAATCTGGGTCAATCGTTAAGTAACCATGGATCACATTTTCTATTGGTGAAAGACCCGGAAAACGAGCCTGCCATGGAAGTAATTCAATCTAGTGATTGACAAAGAACCCTTGGACAATGAGTGCCACATGTGGTCACGCATTATCCTGTTGAAGTATGGCTGTGGACCATATTTCAATATGGCCACAGCCATACTTCAACAGCCTGAAGGTAAGGAAGGACAACTGTCTCCAACACCTCAGAGATATAGCGGTGGCTACTTATAGTGCTGGCAATGAGTACTAGAGGATTGCAAAAGTAATATCTGATACTGTCCTATACCATAATTCCCGGTGCAGGACCAGTGTGGTGGTGCATAACTCAGCTGTTCAGCTTCTCTCCACAGTGTCCAAATGTGATCCTCATGGTAATACAGACAGATGTGTGACTAGTCAGTAAAGGCAATTTCATTCCATTCTGCCATCCTCATCCTTCTTTCATTGCACCATTGGCGGCGGAGATGTCTGTCGCTCTGTGTCAAGGGTAAACGAAGTAATGGATGCCTTGTGATCAGACCACTCTGCTGTAAACGGCGTCAAATGGTACATGCAGACATTGCATTATGCGTTACAGACTGAATGTGGTGTGCTATGATTCATGATGTGGCTGAACGATCTGTCACTGCCATGCGCACAATTTGCCTGTCATCATGTGAAGTGGCACACTGAGGTGGATGCGATTGAATATGCAGTCCTTTGTATCCTCCAGCATCCAATGATCACAGGTTTGCATTTCAGTTGTTTGGTTTTATCCAACACAACTTCCGATTTCTCTGAAAAATAATCCACAATCTCGGTAGGTCTATATTCTTCTCTGTCAAACCTACTTGATCAAAAAATGATATCTGTTTTCTACAGGTCATGAATGATTTTTTTAAAAATACCACAATAAAAACACGATTGCCTTACTTGAAATCGTCAAAATCTTTAAGCCTTAAATAGCGCTTTGAGGTAGCGCCACAGGCGCGCATGATGTGCGTCTGCGCTGAAATTCTAATCATTTGCATATCTCACCTCCACTAGTGCATGTTATAAACTTCATGTTATTTGGATGCTTCCTTCAGGGTGTTGCATTTACAGGGCCAGTATTGTATTTTATTAATAAAAATAAATACAATTATTGAACTAATTGAAAAGATTTTGTAAATTTTACTTGCCATTGTCATCTACCTTAGAATTTATTGCTTAATATTGTGAATACTGTTGATTTATCTTAATAAAGAGTAATAAATTATTTTCAACAGTTTACATGTTGTTTTAAAAGTAACAGTGATATTAAATAATTAAGATTTTAAGTTAATCTGTTGGCATAAAAAATATCTTATAACAGAACTTTTAAATGCAATTTTTCCTTTTATTATAAAAGTAAAATTAAATTTCTGAAATAAAGGCAAATTTAAAAAATTAAGATATAATGTACATCATAATATATTATCTCACATAACTTTCAATTTGTTTCTAATTTTGATGAGGCTACACTTAATATTTGAATTTTAAATAAATCTCTCTCTAACTTTGTAAAAAAAAAAAAAAAAATTCTTTTAAATTGTGCATTTTTTACTAGTTATTTTAAGCCCAGTAGCAAAGAACATTGTACATTGTGAGGCTTAATAGTAATAATATTCTTATTATTTGCATTTTTTTTTCGTTTTATTTTAGCATTAATGGAATTAAAAATGCATTAAGAAATTGGTTTTACTAACTGTCCAAACTTAGTAGATATGCATTATCATCTGAGAAACAAGAATATCTCAGAAGAACAACAAATCAAGAAAAAGAATATTAAATAGAAATCAAGCTTATTATAAAAGTATATAGAAAATATGTTTTAAAATATTGCAGTTGGATTTTTCACTTTATTTTCTTTCTTTCTTAGTTTTATTTCAGCTGTCATTTATAATTAAAATATTATTATTTGTTCTCAGTATACTAATCACAGTAATAATCAGATTTTATATACCAGTTTGAATGTTAAAGAATTGTAAATATTTTTTCATAACATTTTAATTATGTATTTGTTTCATGAAATAAATCATTAAGTTTACATGCCATTATAATTATTGAAATAATATTCTTCATTATTACTAGTTTAAAGAATTCATACTGAACTTTTGTCTCCAAATAAAATTTATATTCCTTGCAATTAGGAATGAAATTCTTTAATAATTATATAAATGTGAGCTTTCTTGTTCTCTTTTTGTTTTTATAGCCAAAGAGTTATGAAACAAATGAAATTTTTTTCTTAGCATACATTACATAAATGGTATTTTTTAAAAGAATGAAATGTAGAAGTAATTTATCAAGAGAATCTCATTAAAATTATAAAAGTGAGAAAGAAAAATTCGTCCCACTACAAAAGCATTAGGACTGATTTCATTATCTAGAATAACCAATTATAAATAGTAGGTAAAGAAAAATGGGGTGTGGTTATTAATCTTAAACCTTTTTATACAATGTAACATTCAAGAAATTCATTATATACTTGGATTTTTTTTTTTTTACTAGTAATTGTATTTTTCATTGATGTTAATAATTTTTAATGCATAATTATTGTCTCATTAAATTTTTAGAAATGCAGAGTGTATTTATGTGGAACAAAAAAGGACTTGGTTGTAATCGATCGTAAACGCAGAGCTGTAGATTATTATAATGTTATGGATTATGCTGAAGAAATTTCAGCAGAAGTTTTTGAAACTTCTAGTAAAACAGGAGAAGGAGTCAGTAAGTTTTTAAAAAATTATTAAATTATTTGTAGGAATATAAAATTGAAATCTTTTACATTGTAAAATTTTTCATCTATAAATAAATGAATATTGTGCTATCGGTAAAATTGTCTTTATACCAAGCAATCTATTTAAAAATAAAATTTTTAGATGCATTATAATTTAATGTTCTATAATGATTTCTGTGGTAATGTAAAATGAAAGATTCATTTTGCTACATGCACTGCTGCAGTTTCAAATTCAAAAACTTGAATTATATTTTCTATATGATTTTTTTTTATACATGCAATTTAAGCACAGTTGCACCAGAAGAGGACTCAAGACATCCCTATCTGATTTTAATTTTATTTGAAGTTTTCACAATTTTGAAATGAATGAGAGGGATAGACATCCAAATGTCATTTCACCAATGATCAAATTAGTTTTAAAACTTCAAAGTGGGGGAGTGCTAAACTTGTTCTAAACCTTAACATACTGATTCTGTACCTTATTTAATAAATTTAAGCCCCTGGATTTCTCTATATTATCAATATATTGACCTGCTAAATCTTTCTCGTTATTTTTTTTTACTTCCAGCTGTCCTTTTCTCACCTTCAATAGTAATTATCAATCATCTTTTAGCCATATTTTAACAGAACATTGTGTGCTGTCTGTTTGCATGGAATGTCTAGCTTCTTTCTAATTCAATAATTATCAGTGTATTCAACTAACTTGTGGACAACGCATTACTCAGCTTGAAAAAAGATTGTGGTTACTTCTTACCACTCATATTGTCTACTGGGGAATTGCTTTTACATCTCATTCCACATTACATATACAAATTTCTTTGCTGCAATATAAATTTTTCTTAAGTTATATTAATTTTACTGTTTGTTGCTAATTTTTGAGACAATGGTTTTTTTATGGTAAGGATTGTGAAATTATATATGAAAAAAAAATTTCATATTATTTAATGACATCTGTATAGATTTTTCTATAATTACTAATATTGCACATAAATGACACCTAACTTTATAAGTTGATAGTTGCATTTTTTTGATAAATTTCATCAGCTTTTTGCAATTTTTCTGAATTTTGTTGTCTCTAAATAAGTAAATTGAAAAAATTACTTTAATTTTGTGTTTTATCATAAAATCTTATTGATTATCGAGGCATAAATAATAATACAACCATTCTTAACAATGTATAATAAATATGTTTAGTGATATGTAAGTAAATATGTTGACAGTAAGTATATAAATAAATATTAAACATATGGTATTAAAATTTATTTCAAGAGCTTGTTACTTTAATTTTTGTCTTCATGTTCTTTTACTTTTCCCTTATATAAGCACATCTTTTAACAAATTTCCTGTCCTTAATAAATCAATTTTTTTTCTTTTTTTTCCCTCTTCCTTGTACGCTATTATTTAGGCATTATATATGTTACATCAAAGGAAATAGATTTCTTAAAATTCTTATTTTTACTCAATTGATAATTATTATATCAGAAAATGCATTGATAATTCTTCTGTAAGTTAGGTATTTGTTATTCAAAACTAAACAGAATTTGTCATTACATAATTCTAAACTGATATCTTCAATTTAATTGCTTATTTTTTTATTGGTGCACTTTGTAGTTTAAGACTTGAGCGAATTATTTACAATTTTCTTATGCTTTATTAAAACCAATTTTAAATAAGAAATCATCAGTAAAGGTAGACTTATGCATGAATTTTAATTTTATACATTATCTAACTAAAAGTATTTGGATACCTCTTTGAAAAATGATTCTTTCTAGCAACACAATTAGATATGCAATCAAAAGCTATAAAAGTGTTGGTAGGGGATTGTGATGTTATATTAATGCATTTGTGAGACAATGAGTAAATTAAAAGAGCTTATTGAGTTTGATTGTGGCTTGTATAGTGGGATGCCACCTTTGTGGGAAATCAAGTTGTGAGCTTTAGGAGATTCTATAGAATCCAAAATCCACTGTGAGTGATATAATTATAAAATGAAACTGCAGAAAAATTGAGTGGTAGGCCGAATAAACTTAGTGAGCACAGCCACAGAACTCTGAAAATGTTAGTGAAGCAAAGTATCAAGTCTTCAGTGGTGGAAATTTCTCAGGAGTTCTAAAGTTCATCAGAGGATAGTGTTAATGGCAGGACTTTAAACAGCTTGGGATTCATGCAGCCACTCACAAACTGAACATCATTGTACGGAATGCAAGGCATCGATTGCATGGGTGCAAAGCTCATCATCATTAGACTGTGGACATGTGGACCACCATTCTTTGATGTGATAAATATTATTTACAGTCTGACATTAAATACATGTGTTTGGGTTTTGTGGATGCCCAGCAAAAGTTTCTTTAGTTACTGCATTGTGCCAACTGTTAAATATGGTGCTGGCAGTATTATGATGTGAGAGTATTTCTTGTGGTTAGCGTTGATCCATTAGTTACTGTGGTTAAAAACATTAACTCTGAGATGTATGTGGGTATTCTTGGCACTGTTGTATGCTCATTTCTATGGCAATATCTTGGGTAAGGCCCATTTCTCTTCCAGCTGGATAACTGTTCCATTGATGCTTGCACAAACTGGATTTTATGAAATGGGTCTTCAAAAACAGGACTGGCCTTAATTTAAATCCCATAAAACACTTTTGTTATGAATTAGAGGGCAGATAACATATCCAGCCAAATTGACCATCCTTGCTGCAAACATTCATTTCAGCTATGATGAACGCCTAGAAGTCCATTCCTATGAACACCTATGAAAATCTCATGGGAAGTCTTCACAGGCCTGTGCAGGTGTTCATTGTTGCAAAAGGGAGGCCAGCATCATATTAATATATTCCTCAGGATACTTTTGGCACAGATAGATATATATACTTTTGTACAGATAGTTATGTAAATATGATGATTTTCCATATTTACATAACACAATTTTACACACATATTACATTAGATATCATAATTTTATGCACATATTTTGTAAAGTACTGAAAATTAATAAATGATAAACTACATTAATGAAAACTACTTAAAAATTTTAATAGAGCTGACTGATTTATACCAAAATTGTTTGCAATGTTTAAAATTGTGACCATTAATTTTTAGTTTATCAATCGTTTAATATATATTACTTATTAATTCATTCCTATTGGATGGATAAATATATTTTTATTTAAAAGTTTCATATTTAAAATATTTATTTCAATGCCAAGTCTTGCAAATTAAAATAATGATTAAAACACTTTTCATTGTGTTTTTTAAAAATTAAAAGGCATAAAATGCAATATTGAAAAATAAAACATTGAATTCTCTAATAGTTATTTCATAATTTAACATGTACGTTTTTTTGCCATATAGCATGCACAGAAAATTATTTCTGTATTCTTAGTGACCAATTTATATATAAAATATTATATATATATATATATATATATATATATATATATATATATATATATAAAATCTGAAAAGTAAATCTAGTTTTTAAATAAATTTCATTTAAAAGTAAAAATCTCACTTATTTTATCTGAAATACTGCTAGTTACTCCAATTTCATCATCAGAGCTCTTAATCACTCTCAGCTAACTGCAGAAAGTGTTGTTCATTTACGGTAATGACTCTTACTCATCCATGTATATTTATGGTGGTTTAGAGTTTATTTTAACTGTGCCCCATCAAATTAGATTTCTTTTATGTTTATGTTTCCTTTCCTATTTCAGGTGAACTTTTCTATAGAATCGCTGAGAATTTTCTGAAAGAAAAAGTAGTTGAAGATACTGGAACTGGTATTTACTATTATTATTATTATATATATATATAATTTTCAATGCATATTGTTTTATTTGTTTACCAATTAAAATTCTTTTGTAAGAAAATCATTCCTTTGAATTTTGATTGGTTATGAAAGGTTGGTATATTTCCAACCAAGTGATTTCTATTATTGCAACATTCTGGCCTTTATTTAATTTTAATACATCTATAAGTTACATCATTATATTTTAATCAATAATGTATCTTTATCCAAGACTATAAGAATGTTCATTAATTATGCATCAGAATATCTCAGTGTACCTAGTAACTATGAGATAAATATAATATATTTGACAAACCTCATAACCCAGCGTTTAATTCCCTCTTGCTGTTCAACTCAACTCAAATCAAATTCAAAGTAGTTTGTAGATACTAAACTCAAAAAAGTAATTTGAGCTTTTTTTTCTTTTGTTAAGTTTAAACATTTTACTATCACTATAATTCTTTAATATTTTGTACCATTTGACATACAAATTAAACCAGTCTTATTCTTTCGCATTTGTGTTATCAAAATACCTCAATTTATCATCTGTTCTTGTTAATTATATACATAAGCTTCATATTATTGTATTTCTTTTTTAAAAAAATTATGCTCTTAATTGTGTGTTAGTGCACAAATTGCTATTTATTTTCTATCCTTATCATTTGCTTTATTATACTAATGAATGCTTTAAAAACTTCCAAATGTAATGAAGAATTTTTTGAAGTTTTAAAATTAACTATAAATTTGCTTTTATTTAGTAAATTCTTTTTTCAGGGTTTGGCCTGTTATCTGTTGAGGAGAAAAAGGAGAAAAAATGCTGCTTTTAAACAATTTTTTCATTATTTTATTTAGTGTAGTTAAAAAAGTTAAGTTTTAAAATAACAGACTATTTTTTAATGAAAAAAAACTATATAAGTAACTGTTTTATCAATATTCAAGCTTCTTGTTTCAATTCTTAATAACTGGTATGCTGTAACAAGTTTTATCATTGTTTTTATTGTTTCCCATAAGAAATTCTCTTACATTTTTTTTATCATTTTTTTGCAAATATAATTTTTTTACATCAGTTTTCATCATTGTTTAAGCAGAGCTCTGTTTTACAAACATATGTACCATGATGTTTATTTTTAAATGTTACATGTACACTATATAGTTTTGTTTCTTGTAATGGTTTTACTTACAATCTTTTTCACTGTATAAAAATATTGAACTCCTATGTTCTTAAGTTTTTCAGTAAAAAAAGCTTCGATTTTACATTTATTTGCTCATGAATTTGAAAACTTCAGTATAACAGAATTCCTTTATTTCTAAATATAGGCAAAGTATATCATTATTGCTATTTTCAATGAATTTGTTTTAACTTATTTCTTCTATTCTGAATATATTTTTAACATTTTTGATAACAAGCCTGTAGTTTTGTTGTTCATATCCTAAATATATGTGCAACATCAGCAGAGTATGGTCTATTTGGTGCTATGTTTGTATAAAATTAAACGATTTTTGCAATGAGTTTTATAAAAACGTGGAAATGTGCTGCTTCTAGTCTCTAGAAAATAATGCTGATATGTAGGATATTTTCTTGTCTTCGATATAAAATTCTGTTTGGAATTTATGATTAAATATATTTGATATTAAATTCAGATGTTATTTTCTGTATTTTGATAATTTATCGCTTATACATTTATATAATGTAAGATTTTAAAGTATTATATTATTATTTTTGTATATAAAAATATTTGTTTGTATTTTGAATATCCAAAAAGTTATTTTATATTTGTTAACAAAAATAAAAAACTAATTTTAAAAATTAATGTTAATATGTTAATTATAACAGTAAAATCCTACCCATCCTGTACAGATTGTACACTAATTTCCAATTAATGCACCAAGCACTGTTATGTTTCCAATGTAAGTTTTGTCACTGTGCACTACATCCTGTTTTCAAAATCTCAACCGCCCTGAAACTCAAACTTTAAACATTGGAATCCTGCACTGTTTTAGATTTCAAATATCAAAATTTTATATATTTCATAATTACTTACTACAGAAATATTACAAAAAAATATGAACTCTAAATATCAATACTACTATTCTTACTAGATCAATAATATCTACATAATCAATTTTTTAATCATTTTCTTTAATGAATGGAAAGAATAAAACACTTTAAAAATACACAGTAAATAACAGTACCAAGCAGATACTAACAACTGAGCTACAATCTAAATAACATAATTTTAAGAAAACTTCGATTTTAATTAACCGGGCAGGGGCAGTCACCTTAAAAAGATCAACAGTGTAAACGCATCTAGAATAGGAGACAACTAGGCAATAAGACTAAATAAATAATATGTATTTGTATGAAAATTCTAATTTCTTATTAATAAGCCTTACATTTCTCAGTAATTCTAAATACATATTTGCCAAGTGTTTCTAAACAGCACTTCATATGTTATATAAATTAAAAGTATTCAACCATTACTTGCAAAATCATCATCATCAGTTAAGCAATAGACAGATTTTATGGCTTTCAAAATTTCTGCGAATGTTATTTGATTACATCTCCATGTGTACTTAGCGAAATATAAATCAAATTGACCTGATACACGAATTAAATCCTGAAGAGTTATCTTAATTACTGACTAAGTGCTTGCAATGGTATTTGTATGAGCACCTGTATCTGAGTTTTTAAATGCAAACTATGATTAACTGTCAAGTGTACAAAGCCCTAATCTGAGAGACAATCATGCGCTTTTTGGCCTTTAGCCCTTGTGTGAAAAACTGATCTGTTGAGTGACAAACAACCAAACCAGCACTCTGATCTCAACAACACAGAAAAAAAAACAGTTATTCAATTCCTTCAAACAACCACCTTCAACTCTCACATTTACCTTTAAGTTTCCTCTTACCAAACATCTTCAACTTTCATCAATCTTAAATTCAATATCCATTTTAATAATCATTTCATTTTCACATACATATTCATCAGTCAGTTTTTGTAAATCCAAATCATTCATAATAAATTCATCTATAGTTCCTTCTACCCACATAAGTCATTAAAAAACAAACACTGATTTCAAATCAAACATATATTTTCTTGTATATAATCTATGGATTATGTGTTAAAAAAAAAAAAGCTTCCATTGGTCATATTACTCATTGATGTGGATAATCTGGTAAGAAAAACATTCTCCATTTCAAAAACTTAAAAGTTTTGAAAGAAATGCAATTTATGTTTTATAAAATAAATAACAGTTGGGGCCATGACTAGACTGACTCATTTAAATTATAATCAATTTTGTCTAAGTTCAACAACAAATTCGGTTCCTCGGAAAGATTACAGTTGTCAATTGCTATCATCATTTTGTCTTGATCTGAGTTATTTCATTCTGAAAATATTCAAGTTTGTATATCATCATGTTGAAGCAAAAGCTTGCAAGTTATACAGAAAAAGCTTGGCAAATAAAGAAATGGTGTCAAACATATTACTGTGATGTAAAAAAAACAAAAAAAAAAAAAAAAAAAAAAAAAAAGCAAGCAATACAAAAAGAAAAATGTAACCAATTTGCAGTTATTCTCACATTTAATTATTTACAAAAGAAATATATTTTATTTTTAAAACATATCTAATGTCATTTTAAAAATTGTGATAAACTAAAAGTTGATAATTTTAATAGAATCTTGGTTTATTGAAATAGGCGATAAAATGTATGCAATCAGACGTTTTTAATCATAAATGCTTTTTCTATACAATTTATATTTTTAATCATGCTATGTATTTTTTGTTTTATGTGACACCACATTATCAGCAGCACATATTTTCAACTATTCGCTGAAATAATTGCTGCATATTTATTAAGCACCATTGTAGATTATATTCATGAAAATATGGGATCAAATCATGATTTTTTATGTACAGACCTCTTAACATAATGCTCATTCTCACCTTTTCGACATACACAAACGTACATCTCTTATATCACATATTGTTCGTATCATGCAAAACCATATTGTACTACCACACTTAACACATACTTATCAAAAATCAAACCAACTATTAAGCACTATTCAATTACTTTATTTCCCTGACGCTCCAAATTAAAAAAATTCAAATTATATTTATAACCATCCATAATTTTCTTTCACTACCAACACACAAATACTCAAATTGAAATTTTGCAATCATACAGTTTCAAAATAAATTTCCTTTCACACTTTCAAAATATATTTCACTTTATAAATTTAAAATCCAATTTGATAAATTTGATAAAAAAGTGAAGAAGACAACACATCAAAAGCTTCAAGAGTTATTAACACTCTAAATAAAATGTACAATACAGTAATGTCATAAAATTGTAGGTTACATGATAAAATTACAAAAATCTATTCTGCCACATTAATCCACTGTTTAGCCATTTAGCAACTGTACTGGCTCATAGGATTTAGCCATTACAACTTCATTTTCATTTACTCATTTGTGTTTTCTGTTGAAACTATGTCACAATACTGATAAAAACTAAATCATAAGAACATTTTTTAACAATGATTATTGTTGTAATGGATGATATATTAATATTTAAACTTTTTCTTTAAAATTAATGTTTATTTGCAATTCTTTCTATTATTGAGTTTTCCATTATTAGGATAACATATTTCCAAGAAGAAAAAAATTTGAATTTTTAGTACTCATGAAGTGCATTTAAATCATTTGATAAATATTCTTATTCCACTTTTTTTTCTTTTTACTTTAAAACAATAAGTTATGTGTGGATGTATATTTTTAATGTTAGTTCCTATGATATTTCTGATTTGTTTTTATACTGCTTTAATTATAAAAATATTTTTATCTTTATTAAAGAATTGTATAAATTGTTGAAAAATATGTTTAATATATATATATATATTTCATAGAATTAAATATCTTATGTTATGTGAGAAAATTCATATTGATATTTAGCACTTGAGAAATTTGCAATTTTTTTTAGTGTAATAAAAATAATGCTGCCAAAGAAACCAGTGTATGTGATATTACATGTTTGTTCTGCGTGACATTTCCTGAAACTGTAAAATTCATTTATTTTATTTACTATTTCTTATTCTTGTTTCATTTGAATAACATACTTCTGTATTCCATAAATGATTGAATTTAAATATGTCTGAAATTATATTTTTCATAAGTATCTTCACTTTCCATGCATTACTGCTAGCCATATTTTAGAAAGCATTTTCATAATGTAAATAATATGATTTTTTTCCCAAATCATTATATTTTTAAAGTGGCTCAATGAATGAATCAATTAATGTAAAAATTGCATTGTACAATAACTAATTTTGTATTCTATGCATTATTACACTAGTATGGAACAAAAAAAAATAATAAGTGCCTCATACCAAATGTACATATATTTTGTATTTTTTTTAGAAAATAAACATGCATATTTTTCTTTAATTCTGGTGTTTCAATAAATTTTCTGGATAAAATTGGTTTAGCCATTGAGTATTTTTCTTATTGTATTATTCTCTTAAAATCAAATGTGGTTTTTAATATTTCTGGATATTAAAATAATTATTTATTAATTATAAATAAAATTTGATAATAAATATTTAGGGGTCTGTAATTATAACACCATACATTTTTATTATATTAAAATGTGGAAAAGTAAATTTCTGTTCTACTGTAATAGTTTTGCTACATCTTGAAAATTGTTTTTGTTTTGAAAAATGGAAATATATATTAATTATATTTTAAATTGCTTAAGTTATGATTGATTTTTCTATTGTTTTAGTTGTTCTTTATATACATAAGTTTGAATTGTAGGGTTGAATGATTCAAATTATACAATCATAAAAATTTGATGTATAATTGTATAATTTGAAACTTGCACATTCTGTGTAGTTAATTTTTATTACTTTTTTATTTGCATACTAAAAACTTAGTTTTTGTTTTGTTGCATTTAATTATGCATTCAGAAATTTAAATATCTTTTTGTTACCCTTGTAAATTTCCATTGTTTTTGTTTTTACAATTTCCTAAAAATTTTTAAATATTTATGTAAGGGAATACTCTAACTTCACTTTTGATTCTAATGTTTTTTGTGGTTAAAGTTTTAATTAGTCCTCTAATTTCCATTTCTTTAAAACTAAAAGAAGGAACTGTTCTATAGATTTGTATTTTATAATCATTTGTAAATCAAAATTACCACAGTATGTCTTGATATATTATATAATATACTCAGTTGTCTAACTTCAAAACAGGAATCTTTGTCTGACTAGGAGTTAACAATGGTTGTACCCATGATAAAATACTTAAAATTATTGCCTTTATAATGAAGAAAACTGTTGTAGTTTTGAAAGCCTTATATGTGCATTTTGAAAAAAAAAATGGTGTTATATACTTAACATTATTTCTCATGTGTGAACGAGTGAACCAAATAATGTGCAAGATTCAAATTAGGTTAAAATGGAACCATTCAAATCGAATATTTATTGCACTTCCAAAGACAATCAGACACATTTTATCCTTATGTCATTCAAGTATATTGGCATCCTATAAAATAAACTGGTAACTGATTTGTATAACAAATAACAATACAGTAGATTGCATTTGCAAAATACTGCAATATTATTTATTTTCTCATTCGCAACCATGAAGAGTGTTCTACATTTTGTAATAATTCCAACCCTAAACAACACTCATTCTCAACTTTAGTGGACATTGTCTAAAAATAAGCATGCCTGTGTTGCAATTTCAAGTTTCCAGTATGCGCCCTGTTTATGACTATCATACTCCCAGTATATCTAACTTTATTCTGTAAACAACACATAACTCCGATTATTATGGTTCCATAATAGTACTGTTGCACCCTATTGTATCAAACTAAACAACATTGTGTATGTATATTGATCCGATCTAAATGTGCTCCTGATACAAGCCTTTTTTAAGGCCAAATTATTTCAGAAGTTTATTGTTCTTTCCTTGATAATTATATCTAGTGTTCATTTGCTGATCTTATCACATAAAATTGACCAAATCTGTCCTTGTCTGATTATATGTTGATTGATAACAAATTCACATTTATCCTATGGATAAAAAACAGGTAACCATGGTTAAACATCCTATGGATATTTAACCTTGTCAGGTTACCTGCCCTATTCACAGCTTTCTATACTAATGTAGTTATACATATTTCATTTTTGCATATTCTACCCAGCAATGTTAGCCATTATGGAAAATACCAGAAACTTCTAATACATCCTAATTAATATACATAATCACCAAAAGAAGCAGATTTCTCTTAGACTGCACTTTTGTTTTATGGGATTTTTAAAGCATTAATATTATCCTTTGCATGCTGTCTATACAAGAGCATTTGCATTCTGAATCTTATTAGGTTAAATTTGTTTCTGAAATACATATTTTTTTAATTTAAAAAAGTCTAAACCTTTTTGATATGTGCATTTTATTACAAAACAAGATTGTTATGTGAAAAATGTTTGCAATTTTTTTATGAATTGGAAGGTACACCATCTAAAAATAAACTTACCCCCCCCCCCCAGAAGACTCATGAAATTTAGAGATCGTGTATTTGTAATGATGAGTTTGGTTGACATATTTGGAAAAATTAAGTGATTTGTATCCTTAACACCAAGTAACAAATAAATGAGTGATAAAGTTAATTTGTTTTGTAAAAAAATGAATTTGGGGAAAAGAAAGCAAAAGTAAAAAAAAAATATTTGTAAATGTGGACCCTTGTATTAAATCTTACTGTGTAAAAAAAAAAAAAAAAAAAAAAAAAACATGTAAAAGATTATAATAATTTATTAATTATTAAAAGCTATTTACCCATGCTGTCAGTTAATTGTAAAAATATCTTCTTGTGACTACTATTTTGCAGTAAATCTCAAGGAATTTAAGTATCTATCACAAAATACTCCTGAATGAGCTTTGGAATGAATTAAATTAGTTTGAGTTTCGGGTAAAATTGGATGACTAGTTTCTTTGGACAAAAAAAAAAAGTATTTCATATACTTTTGGCATTTTCAACCTCCTCTGTTTGGGAAACAGGATTTTCTGTGGCTTTTGCTTTTAGAATACAAAAGCTATTTTATATAAAAGCAATTAATAGTTTATATTTGTATGTTGAACTATAAGTAAAACTTAAGTTCAACATACAAATATACATTCTATATGCAGAATAAGAATTTTATTCACATTTGCCAGTTCCTTAAGGAGATTTTTGCATTCTATTACAATTTTTTATTTGACTTGGAATAAGTAGGGAGCCTTCAATGCAGCTTGACTGTCGCTGAAAATAAGAATACGCTTACCTTGGTAACTCTTCTTTAAATTTATCTGCAGACAGTTGGCGATAGCAAGAACCTCCTCCTGAAAGACAGTGGCATGTTCCCCAAGCCCTTTATAAAGGCTGAATCTTGGTGCCATGCCATAGACCCCAGTCCTGAGAGGTTGCCTTTTTTTTTATCCATCAGTAAACCAGATAAGATCATTGCTTTTTATTTCAATTGTGTTGTTTTTCCATTCTTCTCTGGTAGGAAAAACTACCTCGAATGGTCTTTCACACACGTATGTTCTTTCTATGCTGTCTGAAGGCATTTGGAGAGTTGGGTGGTTGATTTTTTTGGTAATAGTATGACCTCCAGAAGAGGGCTTATCACACCACTGATTTTGCAATTTCATTCTATATGCAGTTATTCTGGCAGTGCTGCATATGAAGATATCTAGTGGAGGCAGGTCCAGAATTGTCTCTAGTGCTCTGGTAGGTGCTGTGGACTTCTGTGACAATTCTGGACTTTTGTGGCCCGCTGTGATACACAAGCAGGCCAGTCTTTGCAGACTTCCTAGTTTGTCCTTCACAGTTTTCTGTTCTACCTTACACCACCATATCACAGATGCATATGTAAAAGTAGGCCTGACAATTGCTGTATACATCCAAAGCATAATTTTTGGCTGTAGACCCCAGTTTTTACCAAGCATGTGTCTGCATGTCATTATGCATTTTTTTGCCTGATTGATTTCGTAGTCAACATGTTTATTCCAGGTGAGTTTTTGGTCGAGAATTAAGCCCAGAAATTTCACCTCAGAAGCAACGTTGATTTCAACCTCAAAAAAGTTTTGGGATAAAGAATCCCTCCCTTTTTATTTCTCTTGTGAATGGTATAAAGTTGGTCTTCTGTGGATTTATATCCAGATTCCTTTCCCTACACCATTTGCCTACATAACTTAGAGCATTTTGCATTAATTGACAAGTTATGTAAAAGTCTTTACCAAGGATAAGTATGACAATATCATCAGCATACCCCTGGGTATAGTAACCTATAGAATTAAGATGTTTTAATAGGCTATTTACAACCAGATTCCTAAGTAATGGTGATAATACACCTCCTTGTGGACAGCCTCTGGTTGTCTTCTTTTCAAATGTCTCATTGAAGATTTTCATTTGTATAACTCTATCCGAAAGTAGGGTCCTTGTCCATGAACAAATTGCATAGTCAATCCCTGTATCTCTTAATGCACTAAGGATGGATAGATGAGAGGTGTTATCAAATGCACCTTGGATATCTTGGAAAGTGACTAAGGCGATTTCCTTTCTCTCCAGGGTGTCTTCAATCTTAGATACAAGCTTGTGTAGCGGTGTCTCTGTAGATTTGCCGGGTTGGTAGGCAAACTGTAGATTATGCAAGGGACTATTACTACCCAGGTAGTCTCTGATGTGCCTATCAATGATTTTCTCCATATTTTTGAGAAAGAATGCAGATAAGCTTATTGGCCTAAAAGACAGCCTGGTCATTGTTTTTTCCAGGTTTAGGAATGAAAACAATCCTCGTCTTTTGCCATAGCTTTGGAATACATCCCAATGCACTCTGTATATTCTAGTTAGCACAGGGATAATAAGATCCCCTGCTTTTTTAATCATTACAGGCATGATTCCGTCAGGTCCAGGACTCTTGAGTGGTTTGAAGGTGGAAATAGCCCACCTGACTTTATCATGATTGATAATGCTTTTAGCATAGGTCCATTGATTTCTCTGAATTCTTTTTACAGAACCAATGAAATGCTGCCTTTCGTTGCTATCAATATCAATGGCTCCCGGAAAGTGAGTTTTGGTCATAACTTCCATTACTTCTTTTCTAGTACTAGCAAATTTGCCATCCTCATCCTTTAAGGTTCCAACCATTATAGGTTCATCCCTTCTAAGGATTCTTTGGAGTCTAGCTCCTTCAGAGATTGATTTAACCTCTTCACAGAACTTTCTCCAGGATTCTTGTTTGCTTTTCCTAACATTTTTGTTATAGTTAGTGAGAGCTCTCTTGTAGTTGTCCCATTCACCATGTTTCTTTGCTTTGTTAAAAAGTTTTATAACATTTGCCCTTTCAGTTTCCAAAGAGTTATTCCACCAAGGACACTGTGGCTTTGCTCTTTTGGTATGCATTGGGCAATTTTTATTGTATGAGCCTAGAATTTCACTCTCTTTTGGGAACTTAATCTCTGTGACATTAAACAATTTTACTAAGTCTCTTGTCGTGTCTTATGTCAATACCCTCAACAAAATCATTATTTTAAGGACAATGTCGAAGAAGCCGTACAAGGCTTATTTTTTCTCGTGACTCAAATTAAGTCAATTTTTATGAAGTTTTGAGTCTCACTCAAATTTTAAAAGTTAAACAAGAATTATTTACATTTTCAGTTTCTTCATGCAAAAATTCGTCCACATGTATATGGTAATTTAATTCTAATCTGGAGGATGAAGATAAATATGTATTTTGAGAGTGTGTTTTATTAAAAGTTGCTATATTTTACGATGGTTGTGTGTTAAAAAGCAGAATGAAAATATACTTATATATATTTTTAGTCATTCTGCATCGCACACACACTTTCCAAACTTAAATTTGTGGATCTAAGATGAATAAGCCCTCTTATGCAAAAAAGTAACCGTAGAGAAATCAATCTAAATTCACACTTTACATATTTACCTTTTCAGTCTGTCCTATCATCACATACCCTACTGTTGAAACGAATGTGTTTTCTTTGATGTTTAGAAAAATGATAGTTAAAGCAGTAAATGCTTGACTTTATTGCTATTTTGTATTTGTTGTATAATTGTTTCTTCTACTATTTTTAATTACAAAAACGAAAAATATAAAATAGAGTTGCATTCAATATTTTAGAAAGCTTACTCTTAGAAAAGTAATAAAATAATGAATTCAGACAAATTTTGTACGATGATGTTAAATCACGGAAACATTTACGAAAAAAGCTTATTAATTTCTCTAAATAGCATTTGTAACAACTTTGGAAAAAAAACGCTAGTTTTTTTTTTTTTTAAAAAAAAGTTCTAATTGGAGTCTAATGGAAACCTTTTCATGTGAGGATTAATTCAATAAGGACCTAAAATTTAATGTCGATTCCGAACGACTACAAACATTCGAACCATGACAAACATGCTTGAAATAGGAGTCGACTCCTTAAACGACTGAATAGAAGGACAAAATACTGACTAGCTGTTTAGAAGTTCTGAAGATTTTCACAAAATAAGCTTTAAGGAAACTAAAAATCAAAATTAATTTAATGTATAATAAATAACTTTTAATTTACAAAATAAAGTGAAATTTAGTTTTCTATTATTAAAAATATATAAACCAGTAGAATTAAATTCAATGCTTAAAATAATTCGAAATTCTACTTCTATCCTTATATTTTGTATTTTTAAAAGTTTTGCAATATTTTTTGTTAGAAAACGAAGTATATATTAGTCTATACTTTTTAGAAATGGAAGAGAATTGAAGTGTAAACATTTCGTAAATTTTCGCTGTATGAAAGTTATGTCAATATGTAGGACGAACAAATATTTGTATAATCATTTTTATATTGTGAGTTGTAAAATGACAGTAATTTGATGACATTTATCAAAAGTAACTTCACAACTTTAAAATTTTGAGTATTCCATGAATATTTGTACTAATTGAATAAGGATACCTAAAGAATTTATATCCACTTATACAAAATTAAGCTGTGACGCATATATTTATTATATGATTCAATGTTATTGTTTTATAGATGATTCAATATCATTACTTTAACAAATACTTAAAAAGAGTAGTGAAACATTAATAATGTCGAAGTTTAAAAAAAATATCCATCCGTATAACTATGGCAACTGAACAACGTATTTAAGACGGTAGAGATTTCGTGAAATTTCTGACGTTTCGAAATTTTAATCTTCTTTATTTTAACCTGGAATTATATCTGCTTGAAATTATGTGTTACATTAGTATTTTCTTTTCATGTATATTTGTCAGATTTCAAATTTTCTTTGTGATTTGTTCTTTGCGATGGTTTTATCATTAATAAGCATTCTTCCTCCCCCTCTCCACTGGTAAATAAAGAATCAAGAAGTGAATATTTTTAGAAATGATATTTTGAATTACCAATAGCAACTAATAAGCGCAAAATACACTTTTTATTATAACTTATTCTTATTAACAGATGCATCCTATTTTTGAGTGGATTGAATTAATATTACTTGCGGCTTTAATGACAAAATGTTAATTTCGAGTAAAACATTTCTCATAATGCTCTGCTAATGTTATTATTTTTAATGGATTCCAGAAAAATGTAAATAATTCCTGAAGCAATTTTTTTCAAGAATATGAATCCTTTGATTTGCTACATTTGTCAGAGCTAAACCTATTACTTCACATTAGAAAAGAATCAGCAAGGTGAGGTATACTTTCCTATGAAGTATTTTTACATGTATTGTGTGTTTCACTTTTACCACATGACCCCTAAAGTATTTTTTGACAAGGAATATGTAGTTTAGCAATATCACTTGGGTTCTTAAACCTCTTTGCTAAAATAGAGTATGCAGTCAACGAACGAATGCAGTAAAAAACGAGTTAACTGCAAAGTTTTAATTAATTTTTTAAAGTCTAAATCCCCCTTACAATAGAAGTCCGATAATCCGGCACGTTCGGGACCGGCTCGGTGCCGGACTACCAAAAATTCCGGTCTATCGGGCGGTAATTATAAGAACAATTAGGTTAATATTTAAACTGCAAATACATACAACAATGTTTATTTTACATTTCATATAATGTATGTACACGTACTGTAAAACATATTTCACTTAGATTTAAAAAATTCACGAATGTCTTTTTGTTTTCTTGACTTTTGGCGTTTAGTATAAAATTTATTTCTAACGATGTGGAAATCAATAATTTCTGAAGCACTGTAGCTAGTACTAGCCTCAGATAAGCTAGTACTAGCTATCTGAGGCTAGTACTAGCTACAGTATAAGGTATTAATATTAGTTAGTGATTCTGCAGCTTCTGTCCAGCTGATTTTTTCCTTTTCTACCGTTTCGGCATCTGAGTCACTTTCTTCATGATTTTGAGTAAGCTAAGGGTTTACTACAATGTTGATAATGTCCTCATTGGTTAGTTCTTGTTCATCAGGATCTTTCTCGTCTGTTAGAAACCATTCCTCTACCTCATCTTCAGGCAGGTTTTTCAAGGGATTGTCAGCATTTCTAACAACATCCAAAACTTTAGTCAGAGAGTCTTAATGGTTTTCTTCCTCATCAGTCTTTAGAGTTAGGTCAGATGGTCCTTTTTTTAACCGTTTGATGATTTCTAGTTTCTAATTGAGAGTCAGTGTGACGTGTTTTCGTTTCTCTCCTTTTGAACTCGAAGGCTTAGGTTTTGAAAACATGATCAATGTACAGTTAGAACGAAAATCACTTTTTTTTATAAACAGTTTCAAAAGTTACGTTTACTGCGATGTGAAAGGACACAAAACAACAACGCACAAAAAATGACGAAGACGCTTCGTGATTGATTAACGGAGCAGCACTGCACATGAATTTATTGTTTGAATTTGTACGGTAACTGAGACTAGCCGGCTGCTAATTGTTTCCGAACAATACCGAGCGCTTACAGATGATCTCGAACTACCCCGAAAACTTCCGAATAGCTCACGAGCGTTTTTATTTGCTTTAAAGACACACTTTTGGAGAAAACCAAAATTTTTATAATTTTCCGGAGCGATGCCGGACTATCGGGCATTCCGGACTGTTGGATGCCGGACTAAAGGACTTCTACTGTATATGATTTAAACTAACTCTAATTGGTCTTTGAAACTTAGATGAAATAATTAACTTATCTGTTGAATCATTCTTGTATTATGCCTCCTATTATGGATAGCCCAACAGTTCCGAGCTATTGCAAGTTTCTGGGGACATGGGTTTTACTTAATTTCCTGAATGGGCTTTCCGAGGCTATCAAATGGCGCAGCTTGTCCAATTTGGACCTTGCGCCATAAAACCTAACCAACCGAGACTATCAACCTATTGTTTTGAATCATAAGGAAGCTAACTTAAAAATATTTCACTTACCCTGTCAAATGTGAATGTAAAAAGCATGAATATAACAATATTTTATTCAAGATTTAGTTAAGTTCTAATCTAAGCAGAAAGATTTGTATTATGTACAGCTTATTCAAAATATGAACAGGTTTATATACAAAACAATGAAAGTGAAATTCAATGATTTTAATAATTGGGCATTTCAATAAGTATTGCTGACTTAACACCCATTTTCTTTATATATATATATATATATATCATCAGCTTCACTCTTTATTTTGCTTGGATTATAGCGAATATTCTTCATATTTCATGCTTGACACTTGAAGGATATTCACTACAATCCAAACAAAATAAAAAATTAGCGATATCAATGACGAAATAGTGATGATGAAAGATTCAGCTTTTCCGAAAATGGCAAAATGTTAGCCTCAAGCAGAAACAAGTAGAAATAAAATAAGACCTAATTGTGTAAATGAGACAATAGAAAATGAGTTGGAAGCGGGAAATATTCGTGTGATTATTTTAGGAATCTCAATCAATAATATTAAGTTGATAAGGCAAAGCAGTGAAAACGTATATTGGATGATGTGATGAACTGAATCAGATTGATGTAAGAGATATTAAAAAATAATATGAATCGTGTAAAATTCGTGAATTCTTTTTCCAAAATAATAAAACTATTCACAATTGAAAAAATTCTCCCAATTATTAATATGAATTTGCTTATTTTAAAACGAAAACTTTAAAACGAAACCTCATTTGGAAGACCCTACCAGAGCCGGCGCTAGCAGCTTCGCCGCCCCGGGCAAAGAGATAAAATGCCGCCCCTTTATAACAAAAATTAAAAGAGATAACCTAAACCCTTTCCACAAGTAATGGTAAAATAAAACGAGTAAAAAAATTGCAATCATCAGCAATGTTGAAGTTTTGATACATGTTTCGACAAATTAAGACACATGGTTAAAAATTCTATTATTGTGTCCCTTTGATTAAATTATAAAAAAATTATTTCTTTAAGTTTTAAGCTATTTTTAAGTGGGAATTTCTTATGCTTGTGAGTTTTCTTGCATTTCAAATATTTTGACATTTCAAATAGTTTAAAGTTCATACATTATTAATATATATAGGGTGTTTATTAAACATGCGCCAAAAATTCAAGGGTTTGTTCCCTCGACTATTCTAAGAATATTTTTTCCTTTGATAATTTTTGTGAACTCGCTTTGTTTCGAAGATACAGGGCGAACATAGTTTTCGTCAAATCCATTTTTATAATTTTTAAAATCATTAAATTTCTTGCATTCTTATTCTAGCTGGAGGTCGTTATTTTCAACAGTTCTTGTAGATTAAAAAACTTTGCCTGTAATTTTCGGTAATAAAATGTTGTTATAATGTCAAAAATTTTGTTCGCCCTTTATCTTCGAAACAAATTTTTGCTGTATGTTTAAAAAACACCCTGTATATATAAAGGTCGTTAGGGGTTTGATTCCAAATATCTTAATGCATAAAAATATTATTCATTTTGAACAAAAAAAGTTTAGTATATCATGGGTCAAAACTCAATTATTTTAGAAAGAGAAAATGCTTAAAAGTTTGAGAAATTTAATTTTAGGGCCAATTTGCCGCCCCGGGCAAGGGCCCGGCTTGCCCACCCCTAGCACCAGCCCTGACCCTACAAACTGTTGAACTGAGGAGTAGAGTGCTAACCATCCAGCAACCAGTTCTCTTATCGGTAAGGGAAGGTAGTGTTAATAAACAACCATCAGCTTAAGTATCCCAATTTACAGTCATGTGTGAAAGCTAAGATAAATTACATTTGAAATGTCTTTTAGAGTTTAAAAGTTTAAAATTATTCAGAAGATGCCAGAATTAATATGAAAATGGTACGCAATTTCAAAAATATGGCGTATGAAATTACGGCAATCGTAAGCCAATTGATCATAAGAGAATGAATATTTTTGGAAAATTTTAGATGTGTGTGTGTGTGTGAATTCCGAAACACTTTTCCTTATATTACATAATCTACTCAATACATTGCCTAAAATACAAAACGAATTTAAAAGAATATTGATTAACATAGTAAATTTATTTATATTGTTCTCCGATTCCTGTATTATAAATTCTTACACATTCTAAATCATGTTTTTCTATTATATATGATGCAACCATAAATATATGATGAAACCATCATTGATGGACAATGATAGAACAAACATCTTTATGTACAAGATTTGTAAAATGTAAGGAGAACATATATTCATTATTTGTTATTTTTTATAGTCTGCCACTAATTTCATCACGTGGCGAAGATACAAATAACAAAATTTAAATCACTTTCTAGTCATTAGAATTGGATTTAAAATGCATATGGACCAAAGATTTTAGAGCTGTATCCATCATCCATTTAAGAAGCATTGAGAAAAACCATTTCGATATGTTAATTAGTTATCTTCTTCAGCCTCTGTTTTATAATCTTGAATTAAATGGGAAGTGGCTTGATAAGAAAGAGTTAGTCTATTGGAGTCTACATTCTCTTAAATTCATTAAGAGTATCGCTTTTTCTATTACTTACTTTATTGTCGAAGGAGAAAGATTTTCCAAACATTACCCTTATCAAAGGATTTTATAATCTAAAGATGACACGTTACTTCAACTGATCTGTGTGGCAACATTTTAAAATGAATGGAGGTCAATCAAAAACGTTTCTTAATATTATTTTTCTGAAGTTGGAATTCGTTTTAAGGCAAAAAATAGTGGACGACTATAAAATTGTTCTTCCATGAAAAACGAGAAAATAATCACTTCATTCAAATATTACACTAAAATCACCCGAAAATTATTTTAGGATAACAACTTTCAACTTTTTTCTGGACTCTGTAACTTTACACCTGGCAGAAAGATTCTTAAAATGCAAAGCAATTCCAAGTTGATTAAGTATTTGAATTACAACGAATACTGACCCAATACCTATTCATGAAAATAAATTAGAAATTTTAAAAGAAATATTTTTTAAGATTTGTTGACTGTTTACAAGATTAACTGCAATGGAAGCTTTATAAAAGTGCAATATATTTTCTAAAATTTTCATAAACTTAAAAAAAAAAAAAAATTATTTAAACATCCCAGTTATAACATGTGCAACTGAAAGATCGTTTTCAGCTATGTAATACACTACTGGTCATTAAAATTGCTACACCAGGACGAAATGCAGATAACAAAATGATATTTATTGGACAAATATATTATACTAGAAATAACAAGTGATTAAAATTTAAAAAAATTTGGCTGGATAGATCCTGAGAAATCAGTACCCAGAACAACCACTTCTGGCAGTAATAACAGCAGTTATACGCCTGGGCATTGAGTCAAACAGAGATTGGATTGCATGTACAGGTACAGATGCCCATGCAGCTTCAACACGATGCCACAGTTCATCAACCGTAGTGACTGGCGTTTGGTGACGAGCCAGTCGCTCGGCAACCATTGACAAGACGTTTTCTATTGCTGAAAGATCTAGAGAACGTGCTGGCCAGGGCAACAGCCGAACATGTTCTGTATCAAGGAAGGTCCGTACAATACCGGCAACATGCGGTCGGGCATTATCCTGCTGAAACGTAGGGTTTCGCAGGGCTCGAATAAAGGGTAGAGCCACGGATCGTAACACACCAGAAATGTAACGTGCACTGTTCAAAGCACCGTCAATGCGAACAAGAGGTGACCGAGACGTGTATCCAATGGCACCCCATACCATCACGTCAGGTGATGGACCAGTATGACGATGACGAATGCACGCTGACAGTGTGCGTTCACCACGATGCCGCCAAACACTGATGCGACCATCATGATGCTGTACACAGAACCTGGATTCATCTGAAAAGATGACGTCTCGCCATTCGTGCGCCCATGTTCGTCGTTGATCACACCATTGAAGGCGCTCTTGTCTATGACGCAGCGTCAGGGGAAGCCGCAACCATGGTCTCCGAGCTGAGAGTCCATGCTGCTGCAAACGTCGTCGAACTGTTCATGCAGACACTTGTTGTCTTCCAAACGACCCCGTTTCTTGACTCACGGCTCGTGGCGTGTTTGCACGATCCATTACGGCCATGCGGATACTATGCCTGTCTTCTCGGCTGCTAGTGATAGGTGGCCGTTGAGATTCCGCATGGCGTTCCGTATTACCGTCCTGAACCCATCGATTCCATATTCTGCTAACAGTCATTGGATCTCGACCGACGCGAGCAGCAATACTGCGATAAGATAAACCGCAATCCCGGTACGCTACAATTCGACCTTTATCAAAGTCAGAAATGTGCTGGTACGCATTTCTCCTTCTTAGACGAGGCATCACAACAACTTTCCACCAGGCAACAACGTTCAAATGCAATTTGTGTATGAGGATCCGGCTGAACAATTTCCTCATTTAAACACAATGTAGGTGTCGCTACTGGCGCTTGCTTTGTCTGAATGCGCTGAAAAGCTAATCATTTGCATATCACAGCACCTTCTTCCTTTTGTATAAATTTCACGTCTGTAGCATGTCGCCTTCTTGGTGTAGCAATTTTAATGGTTAGTAGTGTATTTAGAAATTTACTTGAAAAACAATACTTCTGAATGCCTTTAAATATATGGTCTCGGTTTTTATTATATATATTATTAGATATTCCATTTTCTTTCATCAGACGATGAGTAGCTTAGGTTGGGAAGGAAGAAGTTCTTTGCTAATATTCAAAGATTTATTTACAATTAGGATTATTATGCAGACATCTCATAGCAAGCTCCTTCATAGCGAGTTCCTTCGCACATTCTCTGTTCAGTTACATATATCTTAACATGACATATTAACTACTGCCATCTAGTGGCCACTCATTATTCTTTAAGTATTATTACAGCTTAATGTTGACATTTGACCAGATTGACCGATTAATCTCCTGATTAATACAAACAATACTACTAGACATTAATAAACTAAAAATAATACATACTAATATGACAAAATAAACATAATAATTCTTCAGTAGACATACTTACTATTTTTTAACCATCAAATTTAACGAAATTTTAGAAAAATTATGCTAATTTTACATGTACTAACCAACTTATAAAAAGAAAAGAAATAATTAATACATAATCAAAATTATACACAATATTCAATAGAAAATACTATAAAAAGTTCTGATTTTTTTTAAAGTTCAATTGAGTACGAAAAATGTTTAATTAAATGAAAGTTCATTAAGCTCAGAGTTTAATTTCATTATACTTGGAATCACTTGTGTCTGTGTAAATTCTCCAAGGTTTTAGTTAACTTACATGGGCGGTGGTTGTGTAAAAGGAAAGTGTCCTTTTCTTTTCTTGTAACGTAATCACTCTATAAGTATCATCTGACAATATTTGAGTAATTATCCATGGTTTCCCCCTGTATTTTGGCTGAGTTTTCAAAGGTTGACCTGTTGCTTGAGATTTTTTCTTCATGACTACTATTTCACCTTTTACGTAGTTGATTGTTTTACATTTTTTTTTTCCCAAAATATGATTTCCTTCTTTTTTTTTTTTTTCTTTTTTTTGCTTATTTTCTATATTTTGAATTGCTTTTTTTCGTACTTTTTCAGAATTCTTACATTCTTTGGCTTCATCATCTGCTAATTTGCTTATTTGTCTATTATAAAATCTAGGAGAGTTACCCTGTAGCAATTAAAATGGAGTAATATTGGTTGTTTTATTAACTGAATTATTTAAATTCCGTTCGACATCTTTAATTTTCAAGTCCCAATCTTTTTGTGTTTTAGATCTTCCATACTTGTAGAAATTGTAGCTAATAGATCTCTATGGCATCTTTCGACCATTCCGTTTCCCCCAAGATAATCTGTAGAGTTCAAAGTGTGCTTAATCTCATTTGTGGTACAAAACTCTTCAAATAGATGAGAAGTGAAACATGAACCTCGATCACTTATCAACCTGTCCGGTAAATCGAATTCGTTGATGAAATTCTGTAAAGCTTTCAGTACATTTTGAGTTGAAGTATTTCTTACAGGTGTAGCTCTGACAAATCTAGTTAAATTATCTATTATTACAAGTAGTTTTTGATTTCCTCTGGTGCAATTGTGTTAAAAAAAAAACTCCTGTTTTTTTCCTCCGGGAAATTTGTGCAACAAACACTCAAAACACATCGAAATATGTTTTTATTTATGTTACACTTCATAGATGCAAATCAATGTAATTCTTTTATTTTAGTTATAGTTTAGTTTTCTTTTATTTTAATTTTACTAACAATTTGGTCAACAGAAAAATGTCCCCATGAGGTCGTGGAATCTATAATTACTATACTTCTCCTCATTGGTTTAGGTATTACATGAGTGAAATTTTTTTTATCCTCAATCTTGTGTTTTCTGTAAATCTTATTCTGCTTGAAAACATAACCTTCAATCATTTCCATTTCAGATTCAGACCTGTCATCTTCATTCTTCTTGAATATCTCTATTAATTTATAGCTCCATGTTTGAATTAGGATCATTAAAACTTGTTCTTCTGTAGTCAAGGTAGTACAAACTTCAAATTTTCTCTCAATAATACTGTGCAAAGTATCTTTTGGCTCTTCAACAGCTACTCTGCTTTGTGCATCTACGTGTTTCATTTGTTGTCCTGATCTATGATGGATCTCAAAATCGAATTATTGCATTAGGTTAAACCCTCTTGCCATCTGAAGATTTGATGACTTTTTAGCGTTTAAATACACGATTAATTGACAGTCTATGTGAAATCTTTATTTTTATCAAAAATTGCCTTAACCTTTCTTATGTCCACACAATTGACATCAACTCCAATTTACTCGAATGGTACTTTTGTTCAGTTTCCGTAGCTTTCTTACTAACGCAATGAACCATCCTCCAATTCCTTTTATTAAAACAATAAATTGACTCAAGAAACAACTCTTTGAAACAATAAATATTCCGGCCAATCCATTTTAACCTGCGTCACAATGTATCTCAGTTTCACTTTGAGCAAGAATTTCTGCTTTAATAAGATTACTTTTAAGTTTATCGAAAGCCTCACTTTGCTTTTTTTCCCAAACAAACCTTGAATCTTTTTTTGTAAGTTCAGACAGTGGTGCTGCCTTGAGAGAATACTTAGGAACAAATTTTCTAAAGAAACTAGTAAGTCCTAAATATCTTTGAATGTCGTGCGTATATTTCGGAACAGGAAATTTTTCAATAGCTGCTACTTTACGTGGTCCAGGTTTTAAACCATCTCTACTAAGTTTGAAACCAAGATATACAGTCTGTAATTTTCGAAATTCACATTTTGATAGTTTTAAAGTTTAATTGGCTCTTCTTAACCACTCAAATACTCAGTAAGGTTCTGTTTCATTTTGGTCCATTTTTTTTAGTTGGAATGAATATATCGTCTAAGTAACACGGTACTTTTTTGTTTAACAATGGACCCAAAACAAGATTCATGAGTCTTTGGAATTCTTCTGGAACATTCGCCAATCCAAAGATCATTCGCTCGAATTGACCTATATCGTCTGAAATTAAGAAATAAATTTCCAGTTTGGCTTCTTCAGTCAATGGTAACTGTAAATAACCACTAGCTAAATTCAAAGTAGTATAAAATTGGCTTCCTCCTAGACATTCTAAAATGTCATCAATTTTGGGTAATGCAAATTTATCCTTAACTGTCTGAGAGTTTAATTCTGTAGTCTGTAACCAATCTCTGTTCCCCTATCTTTTTCTTAACTAATAATGTCTTTTTCTTAACTAATTAGAATAAGGAGATAAAATGTATCTGAAACTATTCCATACCTCTTTCATTTGGATATAATTTCTTTTATGTGTTTCCTATCTTCAGAATTGAATTTATATGGTTTTTGAAAACTTAGCTTACTGACACCTACTTCTTTAATGTCCATTTTGCATAAATTCGTGAAACTTAACTCGCTTATGTTTAAAGCAAAACAGTTTCGATATTTATTTGAATTCAAAAGTTCCAATTTTTTATCACTTTCTAAGGATTTGTCGAAACTAATATCTTTCATTAAAATAGGAGACTTCTCTTTGTTAATTGTTTTAACTTAAATTTTTTCATTATCACTTTTAACTTTATTAGACAGGGTTAAGCTGCCCTCACTTACCTCCATTCCCCTACATAAGCACTGACCTTTCCTAATTCACCATTCATCACTTCAAGAATAGAATCGAAATTCTGTCGTGTACTTTTGACTAAAATTGCCCCATCAACTATGAAATTTTCGGTTTCTTCAATTTTCGCCCAAATTAACTCAATTGATTTACTTTCGATTTCTGTCTCATTTAATGTTTTTAATTTAACTGCATTTTCCTTTATATCTACTTGAATTTCAGAGAAAACGTTGTTATTTGAGTACCTAAATTTTAAATTACCTTTAATGCACGTAAAAGCAATGTATAGTAAATCTAACCATGTTCTACCTAAAATTAAATCACATGATTTGGAATTCTATTCAACAATTAATAAAGGAATACATTTTCCAACTACATCATCTACACGAATACGTACTACTACTTTTCCAAGTGCCTTAGTTACTAGATTATTTTGATTTCCAAAACCGAATTTACTGCTATCTGGTGTCATATTCAGATTCATTTTTATTGCGATACTTTCTTTTAAAAGACAACAGCTACTTTCTCTCTCTGTGTGTGTGTGTGTATCAGTTAATGAAATCAATTTATTTCCATAAATATAAGCATCCTTTAAGTAGTTCGTAGGTGCCAAAGACGGGCTTGAATCCGAATTGTTTTAACTGTCGAGTAAATTATTCCCCTCGAGCTTTTGATAGGTTTCAAATTTATACCTTCGCTGAGAACGACCATGCCTTTTTACCTTTCTTATGGTAAGCTAAAGTCTTCGGCGCCGGACATTCACAAGGTATACGACCATAATCACCCAGTACAATTAAAACACTTAAACTTTCCTTTTTCATTTAGAATATCCGAGCTAACTAACATTTTTCGATTAATACTTTTATTTTCACTAAACGGAAATGGTTTTTTTCTACCTGAAATTTAACATTACGAGTATTATAATTCGATGAGTTTCTTAATTTAAAACTGTTAACAGATCGAACATTATCATAATTATCCAATTTATCTGCTAACTGATCTGAGGTATTAATTTTAGAGCATTCGTCCACAAAATGTTCCCGAGTTGTTGAATTTATTTGTTTATTCAATTATTCAGTAATAATTAAATTTTTTAAACTATTAAAACCCGAAATCTCGAGTCCCATTATCCATTTCTCAAAATGTTTTGTAGTTCGAATGAATAACCCTTCCATGTACTTTCTGGATTTTCATCATGATTTAAAAACTTAAATCTAAACTTATCAGCACTTAACTTATATCTCTTAAGCAATAATGATTTTTTGCATACTTATAATTATTTACAATATCTTCATCTTCATGTGCGATTAGTTGTATAATTTCATACGGAAACAGTCCCAATTATTGTGACACCCAATACTCTTCACTTAACCCTAATACGTTGGGCCTGTCGTTCAAATAAAACTAAATGAAAATTTATATCCCCCCACCTTTGATTTTATATTCCTGCATTAACTTCTAAATCTGTGTGTACGTTTTTACTTTCATCATTACTATTTAAATCCGAAGTATTTACATTTTGGATTCTATTTTCGATACGTAAGCATTCAAGTTCATCCCTACGATCGGCCAACGTTTTGGCGGATATTTCTGATGAAATTCGATCTTCAATAATCGTACTTAATAAACTCTTCATCATACGTCCGTTACAATACGTTTTAAATAAATTATTTTAGCATCCTCGGGTCACTTTACACATAAAAATACATTATCTATAACGAAATCATTACTTCCACTTCGCCCAAAACGAAGCTAATTGTTTCTCTAAAAATTTATTTATTACTATTTGCAAACGAAATTAAGAAAATACTTTATAAATTTATAAATTATTTAGAATACGCTACAAAGTGAAACAATTAGAATTCGCCTACTTGAATTAAGAAAGCGTCGTTATCCCACTTCTGACTGATTAGATATTCCGTTTTCGTTTATCAGATGACGAGTAGCTTAGGTGGGGAAGGAAGAAGTTCTTTATTAATATTCAAAGATTTATTTACAATTAGGATTATTATACAGACATCTTTTACTGCTCCCTTCACATACTCTCTTTGCTCAATTACATATCTCTTAAAATGACATATTAACTACTGCCATTAAGCGGCCACTCATTAGTTTTTAAGTAGTATTACAGCTGAATGTTAACAATATATATATACATAACAGCTTGAAGCTTTTCCACAGGCTAAAAACCAATACAGTTTTTATAGTACTACATAAAAACATCATAGTTTTCAGATCTGATGACTCAAGTGTCCAACTGACTCCTTGCTTCATTCTCAACTTATTCACGGCTTCGCTGAATCCTATATTTGTAACCTCTCATTATCATAAGGTCCTGGATGTTTCCCAGAACATTCCTACTGTAACCCTATGATAATTTTTGATTTCTTTATTCTCACGTCATTTATTCATTTTCTTAAAAAATTGTGAATGTTTGACCAATTATTGTACGTAAATGATTTTCATAAGTTTTTCGCCATCGATTGTATCAAATAGAAGCAGTCATTATCATTGTATTTTTAATATATTAATATTCTTAAATTATATATATATATGACTAATGCAGTATTCATTAAGTATAATATTATTATTTATCAGTGTCATTAATTTAAAATAATTAAAATGTGGAATTATTGATACAGGACTTATTAATATACTTAATAAATCCTATATTTGGAGAATTTAACACAAGAGAAATGAGTTTAGTATGAGATACTGTTTAGTTCTTTCTTTGCTACAAAATAAGTCAATTCTTTCAAAGCAATAGCAAAAAGCGCAACCCAATTTCTTTTTCTTTTTTCTTTCTTTTTTTTCCGCAGGTATTTCATAACGTTACTTATTTACAAATAGCTTATTCTTTTAAAAAGAAATATGAAATATTTGTTAAAAATATATAAATATTTGTGTAACTGACTGCGGAAAAAAGGTACGTAAAACATTATTTTGTCAACAAAAGAGTTGTTAGATTTTTTTAAATATATTTGTGGAATGTAAAACAAGGGCATAATCACACTTATTTTCATTAGGTTTACGTATCAAATGCGTTTTTAATGCCGTAGTAATATTTATAACAGTTGTATTCAGAAATGATATGAATCTATAATGATGCAATGAATCCCTTACAATGTGACTATAGAGACTGTATTTTTATTCAATGACAGTTGGTGTATTAGCCCAGCAGAAATAAAGCACCTTGACCGCAGCCTTTCGAAAAATATCCCAATGAATTTATGAAAAAATAAGCTTTCCTTTACGCGACACGCGACTTTTTACTGTTTAGTCTGAAAGAATTCCTGAAAATACATTACTGGCCATTAAAACTGCTACACCAAGAGGGCGACATGCTACAGACGTGAAATTTATACGAAAGGAAGAAGGTGCTGTGATATGCAAATGATTAGCTTTTCAGCGCATTCAGACAAAGCAGGTGCCAGTAGCGACACCTACATTGTGTTTAAATGAGGAAATTGTTCAGCCGGTTCCTCATACACAAATTGCATTTGAACGTTGTTGCCTGGTGAAAAGTTGTTGTGATGCCTCGTGTAAGAAGGAGAAATGCGTACCAGCACGTTTTTGACTTTGATAAAGGTCGAATTGTAGCGTACCGGGATTGCGGTTTATCTTATCGCAGTATTGCTGCTCGCGTCGGTCGAGATCCAATGACTGTTAGCAGAATCGATAAGTTCAAGATGGTAATACGGAACGCCATGCGGGATCTCAACGGCCACCTATCACTAGCAGCCGAGAAGACAAGCATATTATCTGCATGGCCGTAATGGATCGTGCAACCACGCCACGAGCCGTGAGTCAAGAAACGGGGTCGTTTGGAAGACAACAAGTGTCTTCACGAACAGTTCGACGACGTATGCAGCAGCATGGACTCTCAGCTCGGAGACCATGGCTGCGACTTCCCTTGACGCTGCGTCATAGACAAGAGCGCCTTCAATGGTGTGATCAACGACGAACCTGGGCGCACGAATGGCGAGACGTCATCTTTTCAGGTGAATCCAGGTTCTGTGTACAGCATGATGATAGCCGCATCCGTGTTTGGCGCCATCGTGGTGAACGCACACTGGCAGCGTGCATTCGTCATCGTCATACTGGCCCATCACCTGGCGTGATGGTATGGGGTGCCATTGGATACACGTCTCGGTCACCTCTTGTTCGCATTGACGGTGCTTTGAACAGTGCACGTTATATTTCTGGTGTGTTACGACCCGTGGCTCTACCCTTTATTCGAGCCCTGCGAAACCCTACGTTTCAGCAGGATAATGCCCGACCGCTTGTTGCCGGTATTGTACGGACCTTCCTTGATACAGAACATGTTCGGCTGTTGCCCTGGCCAGCACGTTCTCCAGATCTTTCACCAATAGAAAACGTCTGGTCAATGGTTGCCGAGTGACTGGCTCGTCACCAAACTCCAGTCACTACGGTTGATCAACTGTGGCATCGTGTTGAAGCTGCATGGGCATCTGTACCTGTACATCTAATCCAATCTCTGTTTATTAGCTTGCATTTGCAGCTTTCAGAAACGGGATTTTTTTCTTGCTATTAGATTTGGTGTAGGCTACAAAAGGAGTAGCAGAACTGTACGTATGGAAGAAATGGTTCTGAAGATAGTGATAAGTCAACCACCTACTAGCATAAAGCTATAACCTAATACATTCGTATGCTACACTTCAAGACATGGTTAGTGATGAAGGGTGGCCGCTTGTATCCAAACAGATTCCAACGAATCCAAACATTGGGGAAGGCATTATTCATTGTTTAATAAAACAGAGTGATGTAAGTTTAAATTTTGAGGGAACTTTCCCTCATGATGACTCATGTAATCCCATAATAAGCATACCTGAGTTTCGGTAAATCTACACATCCAAATCAGCATCAGCGACACTTCTCAATTAATATTTAAATAGGATGCATCGGTTATTACCCTGTGTCGAATTTTCTAATGGAATGCATTAACAAGGACAAAATTGAATCGACTGTCTTGGAGAGACTAGCCATACCACCGGCATCGCGGAGCAACGGCACGTCAGGTAAGGCACTCGGCTGCTGGAACGGTTGTGTGTTTTCCTTGCCCGATGGATGACTCGGTGCCTACCCGTGTTGGGTTTTCACGCAGCGAACGCTAAAGGCCTTACACTCGCTACGCGAGTAGGCCGTTCGCCTGCGGCGCCTAAATACCTGACATTTCTACAAGAGGAGCTGCTAAACTTTCTTGAGAATATTAAATCAGATTTCCGGTGGTGTATATGGTTCTAACGCAATGGAGATCAAAGCCCTTTTGTGCGATGAATACGGTAGTATCTGAATCATTTTGTGCAATAAGTATAGTATTTTCCAAACCTATGAATTGGACAAGACGGTCCTGAAGGTTGAATACACCACGATTGTCATGGCTTAATTTGTTTTCGCTGAAGAGTTTAACGTATCAGACACTTTTTGACTGTGAAGATCTAATTGCAAGATTTGTTGCTAGTGCTGAGTAGGTTCCCGATACATCCGTAATATTCCACTGAATCCTTCAATGTCTACTTGGCTGCTGTTTTCCTTTCATCACCTTTGATGTTTGTTTTTTCGAACATTTTTAATTTTAGATAATATTAGTATAAACTATACGTTATAAATTGTCTAAATAAAATGTGGATGTACTATACTTATATGACGATTATTATTGGTATGTACTATCATCATTCTTTTTCTTAAAGTGCTTTTTTCTGTTTTTCTAAACACCTTGTATTTATCCTCTTTTTCTGCAGTATCATGACTATAGATTCAAATCCTATTGATTTTGTGAACCTAATTAGGTATCCTTTTCTATACAATTTACTTTTAGTTGAATCGATGTCATATTTTATTCAGTTTATTGCAAATCTTAGACTTTCTTCTATAATTCTAAACAACATAAAATAATCGTTTTCAAAGTATTCAATCATATTAAGGTTTAAATCTCTTATATTACGCGACTGTTAACTTATAACGGCATGTTTGGAATATTAAAGTCCATTCATTGCTTTTGATCAAAATACTAAAATCGATTACTTTTCTGTAATACTTTTTACTGAGATGTACATACGAAACGATTGAAGAATTTTTTTAAATGAAACAGATTAGAATATTCATTTTGTAAGTAATTCAGTATGTGACGTGCATCTCTTAATTCTAAAAATTATTTCATTTATTAGAAAAAATCCTTTCACTGGAAAAAAACGCAAATTTCTAGAGTAAAAGAATACTAAATATTAAAATAGGTGATTTGCTTTAACTTCCGTGACACATATATTTCAATGTCATATTTAATCGATGTAGTTTGTTGTAAAAATCTATCATTATATTTTTCATTATATTATTTATTTATTTATTTTTTTTGAAATTTATAAATAAATCCTTTAGACTATAAATAAAAATTTATAAATAATTTCTTAGGGAGAAAATAATTTTTTATTTTAATACTATTATATATATATATATATATATATATATATATATATATATATATATATTCATACTCTCCAAAAAGAGCAAAGTACTCTGTAAAATTATATTTAGGATAAGTATAATGATATAACTAATAAGTTACAGGAATTGTCAATGTATTTAATTTAAAAATATTATCTTAAAGTTTTCTTAATTTAAAGATATTATCTTATATATAAATAATAATAAAGATATTAATTTAAAGATATTATCTTAAAGTTTTCTTACTTTACTAAAATCTATAATAAATATACTTCTAAATCTTTTTCTTTCTAACATTTCTTCAATTGCTTTGTTTCATATAAAACTAAACTAAACTAAACTCAGGGGCATGACAGCACTCATGAGATCAAAGCCTTCAATGACCAGATGTATTTTCTTGACTGAGGACCCTGGGGTGCGAAGTGTATGTCTCGGTTAAATGGTCAGCATAAATCGAACCCCCTCTCCTTAGTGTTTAGTTCCCAAGCATGTGTGGTATTCAGTTTTATCGACCCTCTGAAGGGATTAAAAGCGGAATTGACCTTGTCAAGACAGAGGATCGAATCTCGGACCTGCGTGTGTGTGCACCTTGAAAGCACAAAGTTTGTTTCATATTACACGGGATGATATTTCCCCTTTTCAAAAGATTTCGATAAAGTTCAGTCAAAGAACCTGAAAATTTTGTTCAATGTTTCATTTTAGTTATTTATTTGTATTCTAACCATGTTGCACCATTAAACGAAGGCAATTTACGCCGTGGCTATTAAAATGCCTTACAACAGCCTTAGGTAGTTATGCTGTCTACTGAGCGGTGTCAAATCCTAAATAAAACTCACCGTAGCCAAGTGGTAGATTATGCTGTTCGGTGTAAATGATTCTGAGTTCGACAACGGGAGACTCCTTTATCGGAGTAGGTGTTTGGGAATTTTCTTTCTTTAGATGAGTGAATACAACCCACTGTGCGAAAACTCTTCCAAAATGGCTATAACCGGTGTATGAGTAAATGCCTTACGACAACATTCTACTGTCCACTTCACGATATTAAACAAAATCCTTTGAATTCTGAATGGAAATTCAGACTTTTAGCAGAAATGCATTAGAATGCGGATAAAAGGAGTCCCCCGATTTTAATATAATAATTTTGTAACTAAAAAGAATTT
Organism: Latrodectus geometricus; assembly: GCA_026290005.1. Taxonomy (NCBI): domain Eukaryota; kingdom Metazoa; phylum Arthropoda; class Arachnida; order Araneae; family Theridiidae; genus Latrodectus; species Latrodectus geometricus. Next base: position 1,928,497 of record JAPDSC010016600.1, on the reverse strand, counting down.
TCATGCGTTCCATATCACATTCGATTTGTTTCTAGCTGATGCATATATGAGACCTCCTTTCCTGGTGTGAAGGAGCGTTTTGAATAAAGCTAAGGATATAATAAATATTAAAAATAGTAAATATCATTATTTTACTAAATTATAATTTCCCACGAAAGTTAGGTACTAGAGAGCTACGTTCTTCCACTAGTTACAGTAGTAACTAGTGGAAGAACGGATCCTTGAAACACTGGCTCGCTTTGACAGTAATATCTTTGCAAAGATATTTTGGAAAAGAGAAAAGGATACTTATTTAGAGTAATAAAATTGCAATAAGTTTATTCGTATTCATAATAATTAAACAATATATACAGATTCCATTGACAAAGAGACAAAGAGTTAGATAAATATGCTTATCTCATGGATCTAAATAAATGATTAGATGGAATTTTTAGTTGAAGATATCTTAAAATGGACTCAATTTCAACAATTGTAGAAGGTCCTTTTACTTAAAAGTAATTTTTTTATCGCTTTCCTAATTTGAATATTAAAATTTCTTCTGCTGATAAAATTCTTTATTCTACTGAATCATTTTTTATTCATTATTAGCCAAATATCGTTGATCTTATGTTCAGAAGCAATTTTTGTTTTTACTCATATGTTCCATATATTTTTAACTAGTTGTGAAACTTTACTTTAAACTTCTTACTTTTACCAATATTAAATTATGGAATTAAAGCCTATATTAAAAAACCTAAAAAAAATATTTTAAAATATAAAAAGCACAAAAAAGGGGAGGGATTTTAAAGGGAAGTAAATTTAATAGTCTCACGGAATCAATAAAGTTCAAATAATTTATTCTAGATATCAAAAAAATTATTTACAAAATGTCTTAGTCTTATTACGTTACTGAATGTTAGTAGAATCAGAATAAAAAATTTTAATTTTCTAGACTTCAATCCTTTCATCATTTGAACACAAAGCAGTAAACATACGTTAATATAAATAATTCCATATGTAGTTAAATTCAATCACCAGAGAAAAGGTGCAAAATACTTTAAACATTTTTAACACATAAAGAAGGAATGTCGTGAGATGTGTGGTTAAGTGTAGTAAATGGCTTTGTTCCATTCTAAATAACAGCGAGTAAAATTTTCCAAAATTGTTCAAATAAATATGATCATGAGAAGAATAAAATAACTAACTCCTAGAAATTTGTGAAGCAGCAAATGAGAGATCATGAAATTCCATTGTGTGAGAGAGAAAATGTTAGTCTTCAATGTTTCCTTTTTTAAATATATTATATGTGAATTTCATTTATTTTAAATCAGTCTTATTTTCTATGTAGATAAGATTATATAGAAAATAAGACTGATTTAAAATATAGATTATTTTGAATGTATATGTGTATACGTGATGAAATTTTTTCCATCTTCTTATATATTTTATCACAAAATATAACTTAAAATATTATTGTTCTTGGTCTGAAATTTTGAATTTCTGGATATCTCTTTTGACAACGCCCCCGTCCTAAGACATTTTCAATAGATCAATGAAAGTGAAGGCTATACGAAATTTGTGTGAGTGTGTGTCTTCGCTGTCTACATAATTATTGTGTGAAAATAAAAAGCGTTACTATCCGTAAGACGAAATTTATCACCAAAAGCTGCATGAAATCAGTGAACTTGAGGTAGAAGAATGCCAATATAGTATTAATTTAAAGAATATGTAAGAATATTAAAATTTCAAGTTAAAGAATATGTTGTGGTCTCATACCAATATATTGATTGAGATGCCACATTAGTTCGTGTCTACGATCAGCTGAGAAATTTAACTCATACTTACCTCAGAAGTGATGTTAGTTTTTTAATGTTTGCCCCTATTGTTATATTCGCACCATCATTACTTTGTCAACATCAAAAAAATGAAGTTCTTATTTGTTATTTAAGTGACAATGATTCACTATTTCTTTTTCGCTATAAAATAACGTATCTGCCTTTTGACAAAGCCGTGCTACAAAACAGTTGGCACGCACTTGTTACGTTTTCCGATTTTTTGGAAATTCTTTTAAAGACAAGAAACCTTCATTAGCAATGGTGAGCTACCTAGTGATAATTATTTATCGCACTTCTTGGAGATTTTTAGAATGAACATACGTAAAATCAACTAAAGGTTTAAAAGATGCACCTAAAATTTCTAGAACACGCACAACTGTAATACTTTTCTATTCAGAATTAATTTTGAATAACAATTTCAGCAAATGTAAAAAATTCATATAAATATTTTATCACTGTTAGCATACCTGCCAACTTTCGGAAAAGAACTTCAGTAAAATTTTTTGCTAGTTAAAATTACATAGACATATATTTTTTAATTTAATTAATATAAATTATTAATTAATTAAAATATAAATTCTAAGAATTTAATTCAACTAAAGATTTAGTAATTAAAATCTTATCTTCAGTTGTATTAAATAAATAGAATCTAGAATGCAATCATAATATACTAGCAATTGTGATTTCTGAATATTAAAAATACTTTCAAGGAAATATTTTGTATGCCTCAGTGAAACTAAATTGCAATCTGTTGAAATATTAATTTCAATCATTTTATCATAAAAGTAAGTTATCTGGACAGAATTATATTACTCATTCACAATAGCTTTTAAATTAAATAAAGTTAATAATTTGAAACAAATCAACAATTAATAAAATTAAAATTCAGAGTTACGCAATTTAAAAAACTCAATAAAATTTTCTTGATTAACCGATTGAGTGCCGAAGAGTTTTCTTATATGTATGCTAAAAGTGCGGAATAAAATGCGTAGTAATTTAATTAACAAAACAAGAGAAGCGCTACCGCGCTTCTCCGCATTTTTGGCACATAACAACGGTTAAAACGCATTTTCGCCACACTCAAACGGTTAAATAAATTTCTTTAATATTTTATACACTGGAAAAGTTCAGTGTCGTAATAGTCGTTTTTAGCTTTTTCTTTAATAAACTCTTACTCATAACAAAATCCATCACTTAAAGAGAAATAAATTTTACAATAAACACATTTTATAAATTATTATTAAATAGTGAGTTTCTAAATTCATTTTTTTTTTCTACGAAACTAAAAATTCTTTCCCACTCTGCATTGTTATAACTAATAAAAGTAACATGAATTTAAATATTCTATCATATTTATCACTTCTATCTACACTCTTTAATTTCACCAATTTGAAACCACAGGGAATCAATGTTTTCATATTTTCAATTTTTAACTTGGATAAATCTTCAATCTCTGCCTCTATCATTTTATGTTCTCATCAATGGCTTTTCAGGCTGGAGCCTGCCTCTCCCCAATTGGAAAAAGAGGTCGGAATATGCATTCTCTGACCGTTCAGAAGACCTCAGACTGGGAAGTTACTTCTCTCCCACAGATAGATTAAAAGGGGGTGCTAAGTTTCGTCTCTGTAACTATATAGTTAAGAAAAAAACGCCACAATGTGATAAAACTTAAAAAATGTTTTCTTTTCAACTTAGCCCAGAAAAACAAAAACGCGTAAAATATTCCATGCTATCACTAAAAGCGTAAAACCTAGCTATCTTGCGTAAAATTTACGCACGGTGCGTAAAAGTTGGCAGGTCTGCCGTTAGCATGTGAACTATAAATGCAGAAATCATTTGTATATACACAAGTTTTCAGTATGTATCTACAAATGATTTCGGCATTCCACATTCTTAAGATGCTGATTTTCACATTCGCTTTCAAGTTTACAACTAACAGTTGTTGACAATGGTAGTTCATTTTAAAACTCTGGAGCAGTGCTCCGCAACCGGTGTGCCACGGCACACCGGTGTGCCGCC
>JAPDSC010016600.1:1806214-1919664 GCA_026290005.1 Latrodectus geometricus | reverse complement strand
AGCCATTACAAACATTCATACCTAAGATAAAATTCGAATCCACAAACTGTTGAATCAAAGACAAGAACGTTAACCATTCGGCTGCCAGCTCATGGGCATGGCTCCTAAGCTGATTATTGAACAATTGATCTATTTTAGAGGTTTTAATCGGAATTTTTAACCCCTACCGAAATTCCTCCAGGAACTTTCAAAATATCTCAGAGAAAAATAGCACAATATTTTTATCATTCAGCACTTGTACGACTCAAATTTCTTACGAATCTAAGTTGTTTTTTACATGATCCTTAAATATATTTTCTAGTGCAATATTTTTTTGCATTTCCATTTATTAAAGGATTTGATAATCATTTTATAACTAAATTGGAGGCAACAATCAAGAATAGACTAGTAAAGTAACAAGTAATATACAATTGTAATAATTAAAATATTTTTATACAGATTACAAGAATAATTGTATTTCTCTTCTTTTTATGTCAATTTGTTTCAACAGTCTCTTAAATAGAAGGAATAAGAGTGCTTTTAGAAAAAATTTAAAAAAATCTCAAAAATTTCAAAATAACTTTTTATTATTTAATACATACAAAGGTTCTTTTTAACATTCAACATACTACATAGTATTCGTGAAATTATTCTTATAAAATGTACAATATTTCCTTTTAAAACCTTAATTTCAAAATAATTTCCCATACATTTTTTGTTTGAATTAAAATAAGTTTAAATAAAATGTAATACATATATATAACAGTTTATTTATTAAGTACTGATTTCTATAATGCAAATCCCGTTTATTCTATTGCCATTTATTTTGTGAAATGAATAAATAATTTGAAAATCAAACTTATTTTTATGATTGATTTACATTTTAAGGGAAGCAGATTCAAAATGTAGTAAATACATTAAAATAATTTTTCCAGAAATAAACTTGCATCATTAAATTATTAGTATTAAGCAGATTTAAAATAGTTTATAAAAGTATTGAAAGACTATTTCAATTTCTCTTCATAATGTACAAAAGGCATAAGCAGATAACACTTTACTGAACTAACACATTTATTTTTCGATTATAATCACAAACTTATTACTTAAACTTATTTAATTACATAAAATTCTTGATCTTTTGAAGTCAAACTTCCTCCTTATTGTCAACAAAATATTTTCATTGAATAGTTCCATAAAAACTAAATTTAATTTTAAAAAAAGGTACAATACACAAAAATGCAAACGAAAGCTAGAGAAGTTTGATCAATTATTGCTCATTAATAGAAGTACAGAGAAAAATGATAAACAAAATTACTACAGCTGCCAAAAAATTTTTTTCCAGATACTACAAATTGATGGAAAAATGATACTTTTAAATAACTCAGGATGTAAACTATTCTTAAATTTGTAAAATTGTAATTAAATTTTTTGCAACAAATAACACAGACAATCAAGCACAAGTACACTTAATTTTACATTAAACTTCATGCCAAAAGTAGCATGTATAATTTAAAAATTTATTTGTTCTCTATGCATAAGATTTCAATAGATAAAATATTACACCATACATAAGTACATTTTAAGCTAGAATTGCATTTTTTCACAGTAAATTCCAGCAATTGTTTCAGAGTATAAATTAAAATAGCTTTAAACTCAAAATAAAATATGCTTTCAATATAAAAAATTTGATCATAAGAAAGGAAAGTATAAAAATTTGAGATTTTTTAAGTATGTTCGAAAGTTTAAACTTTCATCTCAATTCACAAAATGTTTATATTATACTAAGGTATAAAATATGATGTATGTTGATAAATAACTTCAAAAATTATTTATGTAACTGACAAAGCACTATGAATGCAGTTCAAATTGATAAATTCTTTTTATAAATAACAGAAAATAAATAGAAAATAAGAAAATTATGTTCCAGCAAATATTTATTATTATTCTTAATATCTCAGGAATGAGAATCATTTTTAAAAATGTTATTAAAACTTTAATATAAGGAAAATTTAAATTCAAGTTAGTCTATCAATATCAATGGTCCATAATATAGTCAAATGGGTAACAATATGTCATGTAATATATCAAATTTCTCATGGGAGTTTGTTGCAAATAATACTTTTAGGTGGTGGATGTTTAAAGATGAGCACTTGCACTAAATCTGTTAAGTAGCTTGAAAAGATTCTCCTCTTCAGAAGGTATTGAAGAGCACCATAGGGCTTTGTTCTGGTAGTAATCAAGGTGGAATGTTCCATCAAACAGTTATTGGAAATTTCATGTTTCAAAATGCGATTCTGTTTCATTTCTTTTCCCACTAGAGGCGACGTTGTTGAATGTGTCCAGTGACCAGACGGATCGTCTTTTCTTTTCAAGCATCTCGTCAATCGAGTGGCAGTTATCCCAAGTCGCTAAACTATTCATGAAATCTGTGGGATTTTGAAAACTTTCAACTGTAGCTGAAGTGAGTCCTGATAACAAAAATCATAATAAAAATTAACAAAGTTTAAATTTGTATCATGATTTTAAAATATACTAAATGCATATAAACATGCAAATAATAAATCATTTTACATTAATTTGAAATACATAAATTATATATAATAAATAAAGAAATTTAAAGACAAATTTGTATGAAATTGAACAAATTTGTATGAATTGTTTCAGATCAAGCTAATTTTTATATACATAAATCAACTACTATGTAGTTTATTAAAATTGATCATAAGTGTTCTATTATTGTTAGCAACAGAATATACAGGTTCTTAAAACAGAGGAAATTACTTATGCATTAGGTTTCTACTGAAAGATTATATAAATATTAGTTCAAACAGATATAACAAAAAATCACTAGGATGCATTATGATTATCAATTTTATGATTTCTTTGGTGGGTTGCTGTTTGTTAAAGAGAAAAAAAATCGAATCTCAAAGCACATTTGTGTTTGGCATTGTGATTAAATTTATTTCAATATTTTTAACAGAAGTAAAATAATTTTTTTTAAGGATGTCAGATATGGAATACCAGATGACGCTTCTCAACATTATGACATCTTAACATTTACTGCTTCCACTGCGATCCAGGTGTCAAGGGTTAGAAAAAGAGTAGATGAAAGACGAAAGATGGTCTAGTAAAGAAGTATTGAGTTTTGACGGTTCCCAAACCAATATTGTTGTTATTGTAAATTTCTTTAATTGTTTAATATACTAGACTTAAAATTCCGATTAGTTGTATTAGTTAGTTATTAAACTAAACCACATTTATATGCATATAAAAATAAATTAATCTTAATACTTTGATAAATTATTCCTGTTAAACAATTTTGTCTAAACATTATGTATTTAAAAACAGAACATGAAGAGAACACAAAAAATATCTATATATTATAAATCGTAATGTAAAAGAATGAAGAAAATAGCTACATAATGTACGTTAAAAACGTGGAATTCTGTATGCTTTGTTTTCCTTCATGAAACAAACATTTTTCAAAGTTCTTTTACCCTGCTATTATTTGATTCCGTTAAATCCTGATGTTATATCGAAGGATCCTAAAAATTATCAAAAATAAACCTAAATTTAATTTTGTTCTTGATGAATATTAATTACGAGAGAGTAGGCTTCATTGTTAACGATCCTTTTACAAAACTAATGTAAATAGCTTTTTAATATTTATTTTGGTACTCACTTTCTATGTAATAAACGTTTAATTTAATGGAGAAAATACACGTGTTTGAAATAGTTTAAATCTTGACCTGGACTTCATAGATTTGCGAGATATAATTGGCAATATTTATATTTCATAACTGCTTTCGGGAGGAGATGCATTATAACAAAAATAAAATCAAAGAATAAAAACATAACTGGCACATTTCTAAATGTATATAGCAAAGATGTTGCAGCAATTACATCTGCAGTGCATATTGATTTTTGCTTCCATTTGAAGTGATGCATGCTTAAATTCTTTTGCTTTCGCACATGCAAAAAATTATGTGTGAAACACTCACTCACAAACCACACCACACACACATAGTTTTGAAAAATTTAATCCATATGTAATGTTTTAAAATAAATGACTGAGAGAATAGTATTTATATTTAAATACTATTTGATACTATAAATACTATTTAATACTAATACTATTAATACTATTTATATTTAAATATTTTACTTTTAATTAGAGAAAATTAATTTTGGTTATTAAATGACAAATTGAATGTTCTTTATTGTTAAAAGACAATTTTTTCTAATATTGAAATCTAGTAGCATATTTTCTTATTACTATATTTATATGGATTTAACAAATCTGAACAAAACGTTAATCAAATACAGTTTAATTTTAATCGAAGACAATTCAAAGAAAAATTATCGGAATACTCATTATTTTGTTAAATCAGTTATAATTAACTAGGATTTAGAATGAAAGCTTATACTAAAAAAAAAAAAAAAAAAAAAAAAAAAAAAAAAAAAAAAAAAACAAAAAAAAAAAAAAAAAAAAAAAAAAAAAAAAAAAAAAAAAAAAAAAAGATCTCAAGTATAAAAACACAAATCTGAGTAATTACGAATACAAGACTGGTCAACGATAGCTTTAAAAAAAAAATTTCAAGATAAGTAAAATAAATCACTTTACTGAATGCAATCTCAACCGCTTCCCCCCCCCCCCCAATGAGCACTACAGATGTTGAAGCTTACTTTGCAGCGAAGGAAGACTTGTAAGAAAGAGGCCCAACAAAGGAACAGTTACATCTCCACTGCAAACAGCTGCTCTTGAAGGCATAAAAGCAAACGTCACATGTTTCCGCACAATGTGAGACAGCCGTATTATAAAAAATGTATTCCGGCTTTGGAAGACTCCTTATGAAGCATTAGAAAGCTCCAAGATTGGGGATTTTGACATAAATGCTTTGTACTGATTATTTTGTTTTAATAAAATGCAAGTTGAAAAGTATTAACGCGATAAATTTAAATTACAACAAAAGGAAATTTAACTTAAATGTGAACTCAGAAATACTCTAATAAGAAATCACAAAATTATTTTGAGTGATTAACAAAATGAAACTTTTCGAATTTAGAAATAGTAAAGCAATGTATCACATAATAAATTCGATGCACCTTTACTAATAAGAATATGAGATAACATAGTCGATTTTTTCCCTTCCTAGAGATAGATGGAAGACTGATAATTTTGACAATGTTTAAAGTTGACAACGAATAAAGTTTATTTTGATGCAGAACGAATAATTCTTGAAAGTAAATGGCATTTTTATTACTAATATTCAAAAAAAATTTTTTTCAAAAAATCTCTTTCTAATGAAATGATCAAGCAGTTTCATTATGTATATACTAACAGAATAAATTTCACAATTCTAATAAAAAATAGTTTACAAATTCTCAAGTGTTCATTTCAAGAAAAATTTAAACTTTTATTATCAATGTGTTAATCTTTCTTTTCACAGAAATAATGAATTACTGTGAGCTTAAGAAAGGTAACATGTGAAACAGATAAAACAATTGATTTCAAGTTTATTACAAACGGAGACATTTCGACTGCTTTTTGCATAACTTAAAAAAATCAAAAAAGTGTTTGCTCATATAATATCAGGAATTAAATGTCTTATAACCTTTTACAAATTGTAATATTGGTAGAATTACATTCTTGACAATCAGTAGACTTGCGCGGAACAAAATATATTTGACAGCTATGCAAAGAATTCTAACATTTCAATACTAATGGATTAAAAATTACAGGGATATAGATTACAGATTAAATTTTGATTATATTAATATCATATACTGCGACAAATAACTAACGAGCAAAGGATGAAAGGAAGCCGAGTCCGAGACTACAGAGGGGCATCAATAAACTTAATACAGGTTTGGTTAATACTGCAATAGCCATTCAATATTAGAAAAAAAGTTATATCTTCTTATCATGCAAATATTTAAAAATAAGTACTTTTTTTTTTTTTTTTTTTACTAAAATGTGATCAATTTTGGAGAAAAGAGTACTTAGTAAAAAGGAGCAGGGGAAGAGAAAATTAAACTTTTGTAAGGATCATAAATATCAGCAAATTAAGAGGCTTTATTTTTATTCACCAAATAGAAAATTTTCTAGAATACGTTAAAATTTGGAGGATGTGCCTAAATACTAAATAATGAGAAATAAGTTATTACATTACTAATAAAAAAAGCATTCTTGCGTTTAAAAATTTATTAGAAATATATTTTTAATAACAATATATTAAAAATATTAATTTAAAAAATTGAATAATAAGCTAGATTCCAATTTAATAAGGTTTGTTTATCGTTCTACGGTTATTTTTTTGGACACGAGAACTAGTTCGACCAGGACTTAAAAGTGGATTCCGAAGCACTACAGAGGGAATGCACGATATAATAATTGAATATACAAACTTAAGAGATTTTTAATGGTACGGAGTTGGTTGGTTAGTCGCTCAATTGTTTTTTTGCACAGAAGAGCTAATTAGACAGGGATTTGCAGTTTAAAATGAATCCCGAAGCATTGCAAACAACGAAGTTTGAAGTTGGAATCGAAAAAGCGAACTATCAGCTCTATAAATAACCATTCAGCTAGGAAAAAATTTTTTTTCTTAATAATCTAGATACATCTATATTTTATAATATTTCAAAATGAATTTATTTATTTGAACAGAACTTGTAAGGTATCAAAAAAGGGATGGAGATTATTTGAAGCAATAATTCATATGAAAAATGGCTTGTCGCTTTACGGTCATTTTTTGCACACGAAGGCTAATTAAGACCGGAACCTACAATTTAAAGTAAATTCCAAAACATTACAAACAACGATGTCCAGCTAAGACGCGAACACAAGAGTCGAAAGCCATAGAGCAAACCATTCAGCTGACAGCTCAACTAATTCATGTGGAACGAATATTAGAATAGCTAATTGAAAGTGAATAAATTAAATGAATGAAATCGAAAGTTTAAAAATTCAAATATGTATGTGTGTGAACCAGAAAAAAATATTACATCGAATACTCAAAAATTGGATACAAAAAAAAGAAAATTTTAATTAAAAAAAACAATTCATTTGGAGCTGATTTGTTGCACCTGAAATCTAAATTATTAAGAATAAACGGAAAATAGAAATAAAAACCAGATCATATGGTGTAAATTAATACTGTAAAGAAAATCAAAATATAATAAAGGGAGTTTTAACCTTGTTGGCTGCTCAGAAAAATGACAAGTTTAACGAAATAAGACAAAACTGAAGCAAATAAAATGCAGAATGCCGGATTTCTAAAAGCTTAAAGGAATGCTTTCAGTTGCGTGAGCGAAAGATTGGCAAGCTGCCATAGAGGTGGAAGAAATGGAACAGCAAAATGTCCTGTAGTGATTTAGAGCTTCCTAAAGATCAGATAATTCGAACAAATATTGTTGGCTTTTTATTCTTTTCAAAAGAGAAGGGAGAAATATTTAAAGCTTTTTGTAGTGGAATAATGAATAAGATGCAGAAAAGAAAACTTTAAACTAGAAGCGTTTATTTCATGTTGTCAACTAAATTTTTAAGAAATGAGGATTAGGACATAATTTCAAATTAAAATTGATTATTTTTAAACATTTGGGGAAAAAATTCGAGAAAGATTTTGGAAAATAACCCAATGTGACAACTACTGATTAATTCTTGGAAAACAAAGCTGCAGAAAAATAAACGACTAAAATATATTGTACGATAAATTCATCATGGCTAGATTTTTTTAATTGTACACATTAATTGAAAATGGTTTTCATAACATATTTATCTAACGATATTAATAATTAAAATCATATCTAAAAAGCACTATTCTCAGTTATAAGTGCTTTTTTAATCAGAGAATCAAAACTCAGGCTGAAAAAATCAATGAAAAAATTCGTTAACAGAATTTTTTTTAATATATTACTTATATGCAATTTGTTTAATATAAGAGCTGTTAGGTGTTTTAGTAAGCAGATTACATAAATTTTATTATAAAATAGAAGTTCAGAGTATATTAATTCCTATAAATTTAGAATCATGGAAAGCTTCCAAGTCTCCTATTAATAAAATTACTCCCCCCCCCTCGAATTAATGTAGTGTATTAATGGTTTTCAAGATTATATTGACATAAAATTTATAAGTACTATTACATTACTAAGAATTTCTAAACAAGTATGAGTGTATTATATAAATAATTATAGTAAAATAACCAAGGAATTAATTTTATGAAATAAAATGGAAAACTCGTAGCATTTCGATAGAAGTTTAATAAGTAGAAGATAATTAGTTGGTTTGTTGCTATTTACTTTACAAACGAGAAGGCAATTTGACCTACGATTTAGAGTTCCGAATCACAACAAGACACGAACCTGTGAGCTGAACAGCAGGACAAATCGCCGATAAATACCAAATTGGCAGTTGGAGAAGACGTTTTATCGATTTGTGATCATTTTCAGCAAGCGAAGACTAATTCGCTCAGGATGCACGTTTAAAATGAATTTCGAAAACCATACAAACAACAGCCACACCCGAGGTGAGAAAACGAATACATAAATTTTCAAATTAAAAGTCAAAAAAGGTCGACGACAAAAAAAAAAAAAAAAAATCTGGAGTGGCTTTAAAAAATGGATCACCCAAGTGATCCATTTTTTAAAGCCACTCCAGTGAGCGCGAAAATTAGCTACCAAAATTAATTATAAGTGTACAAGTATTCGCACAAATTTATATTTCGAGTTCCGATTGTCTCTATGTCGGCTCTCAAATTCCAACACAACTAAAATATTACGTTCATTTTTTTCTTCGTTTCGTCCCAAATAAAACCAGAGGTTCTTTATTCGTTATGGAATTTAATACTTTTTGTTCACTGATTAAGACCAGTTTTTCCTATCTTTCAAATATAATATACTGAAATTTAATACAATAATTTCGAAACTAAAACTAGTAGGCGTCATTGCAAGACATTTTTCATCCAAAATATTAAATATTACTATTATGAAATTAGATTTCCTAAAATGAGTATTAATACATTTAGAATAAGTTAAAAGTATGTTTTATATAAAAAAAAATGATTAACGCATTTAAAAAAAAACAGCAGAAGTTACTTCAAAATAATCAATAAAATTGTAATTCGTTAAAAAAAATATCGAAATAAGGAAATATTTTCAAGATTTTTTGTATATTTCCTCTTCGATTTTAAATCTAGAGAAAGAATAGTTTTTTGCATTTTATTTAATGATACCTTATTCTGTATATTAGATTGCATAAACTTGCATATACACTAAAAATTGAATTTAATTTTTTACTTAGAATTTTATAAAAGGCATTTGTAAAAACAAAAAAAGGAAATTTCCTTCATTTTTCTCGATTGAATTCAGTGATTTTCATAAATTAAATATATTTTTGCTATTTCAAAGTTGCATACATTCTTAAAAGAAAAGATTTTGTACAACAAAAATCATTAGTAAAATAATGATAGGCACAAAATAATACAGGCAGTGGATGTACGGATGTCAAGAATTGTAGTTATTTTAAACAAAATTTCCAAAAATTGTAAGACTTAGTATTCATAATTTTGAATTTTCGCTTAAAAAGTTTTGGATAAATTAAAGAAAGGGGTACTTAAGAGTTAGGCGCAACCGCAGTTAATTTTTGAACCACAGTAATATTAATAATTATTCAAATAAAAAGTTAGCAATAGTCATTTCTTTGCATTGCTTTCTTCTTTTGTTGTATCTTAACCGTTTGAGTGCGGCGAAGCGCTTGCGCGGCTTCGCTTGTCATACGCCAAAAAATGCGGAGAAGCGCGATAGCGCTTCTCTTGTTTTCTAACGAACACGCTGCTGTTGGTTAGTATAATTTTCGCATCTGTTGAGAGCAGTTGAATTCATATCAATCGCAGTTTTTATTCATTTTACTCAATTGGATTTTTAATAATATACGAATTAAAATAAAATACAGTGGTAAAAAAAGTAAAAAAAATTACTACACATTTCATTCCGCACTTTTAGCATATATATATATATATACAAAACTCTTCAGCACTCAAACGGTTAAGTGCGATTCCGCTTTGTGCAAAATTGACTGCAATAACGCGAATACGGAAGTAACACAAAATCTGTGCAGGTTAAACATAAATTATCTAGATTTGTTTCTTACATGGATTAAATTCTTCCTAAAGATAAGCTACAATTGGGATTTTAGCACTTAGTTTGTTATTTCAACGTGTAAACTATTCCACACTGAAAAGAAACCTCAAAATGAAATCAAATGCTTTAATTGATGCATTTCTTTTTTCATTCATTACAGTGAAATATTTTTCAACCATTCTATGAGTAGTCCTTGATTTTACTATTTTTTTAAAATTCAAGAATATTAAAAAACATAAACATCGTTTAAATAAATATATTACCACACACATTAATGTCTAGGTCAGTTATTTTAAAGACCAGCGGTTTTAAAATTTTCAATACTATCATTGCAGTTTTGCAATCACCATTGCATTTTTGTCCCCAAAAGAAAATGTAATTTAAATCTATCAGCTCTAAAACCATTAAATTAATTGCTTATGAACTTATCTTTTTTTGCACACAAAGTCAACTAGATAAAGGACCTATGGCTTCAGCTCAGTAGTTTGAAATCCACTTGAAGGCCTGAGCGATAACCATTCATCTGACTACACACTCAACCTGTTTCATAAGTTGCACAACTACAATGTTATTAAAACTCATTAGGTACTTAATTATACATCTTTAATATTATCCTATCATTCGTGTAACATGTGAACACATAAATTACAATACTATGGCATCCCCTGCACATATTTTGGTTTGCTTGGGTTTTAACAAGGACGAAGTCCTTCGGGACCCTCAACTGTTATTAGACTTTTTAGACATTTTCGGATGCATGGGGATTGTCTAGCTCTACTAGATGGTACGAGATCAGAAACAACAACACAATGTTACGTATCATTGAATTTATTATTATGCCGATGAAACTATTAAAACTTAACATGATACGTAAAACATTTCGTAGTAAAAAATATTGACACTAGCTGCTAAATTAATTCTACACAGTATGAAATAATGGGAATGATTTATTCCTTGATTATGTTTCTAGATTCAGATTTCATGGGTTTTTGGTTCTCAGTTTTTGAGCACGAAAAGTGGTAAAGAAGAAATTACAAAAAATAAATAAAATATAATATAATAAGAAAGTTTCACCATTGATACCACTCTGCTAATACTTCTGATTGACTTTTTTTAAAGAAAAATCAATGACCATTAGAAGAACAGAATTCGGTGATCCAAAATATACACTTTATCAAAAATATATATTTTGTAAAAATTTAAAGTAAGCGACAAAGCAATTTACTAATAAGCATAGGAGTAAAACAAACCAGAAATTGTTACGTACTGCTAAGTGTAAAGTGAAACTTCGTAACCAATGGGGATAATTTAGAAGACAAGATTCGGAACTGGTTTCGTTTTAAGGACATTTGAGAACAATTCTAAATGTAATGATACTTTTTGAATTATTGAAACACATGTATGATAAAAACTTCAGAAAAACTGATTAACATGTTGCATATATGTTTTTAATTTGCAGTCTACATTCGTCTTTTTTACATCAACGAAGTAACAGGCAATTGTTTTGTTTTTGAGCGCATATGAAGTAATGTATTTAAAGAAAAATATTTACAGAAAATAGCCATATCGATTGAAAAATAAATTTTTAATTCATTCGTGAATTAAAGTTGAATTTGAATTGTTTATCCCAACTTCAGTTTCAAATAACATTTATATTTTTATTGATGTACATTATATAAAAACATATTATATATGCATACATTTCTATGATATTTATGTTCCTAAATTACAAATTACAACAGGCTGAATTCAATTTTAAAAGCTAATTATTATACCAATATATTTTTAATTCATTCCCATACAAATTAGGTTTTGTAATTTCTATTTGTATTATTGCAGATATCTGATTCATAAATATCTTTTTAATAAAAAATTAGTACTAGGTGGATTCTTTAACTAACATGAGATATAGGCACCATTAATTTAAACGCTTTGAGAAGGACTGATTGTTTACAGCATACTTTTTTAAGAAAGAATTATCATCAATTTATAAATTTCAATAAATAAAGTTGCAGACACAGAATGCTAACATTTTTAACTTATCCTGTTGTTTAAGGTATTGTAAATTTACCTTTGAAATTTTGCAATGCGAAAAAGATAAGTTTGGCAACCTCAACCAGGAAACATTAGAAGAGTCAGAGAGTCACTCCATCGCTAAGATTAAAAAAAGATTTATATGGATTCCAGTTAAATTATTTTTGTTCAAAGAGAACTAACTATGTCTAATTCATTAAAGGAGACTATAATTAAAAAGTTGAGAAAATTCCGTTGTCCTTCTTTTGCTGAAGACGATCACGCGCCCACGAGTTTCGAAAGGAGACACAACAAAACACCATTCACCGCGATAAACCACCTATTTGCGCCAGCATTAAAAGTAAGAGATATAATGAGCTTCTTTAATGGAGCATGGGAGTATTTCAATGACATGAACAAAAATGAATTTAGAAACAAACAGGAAAACAAGTACTTTTGGTGCCCCAGTTCCTGGAAATAAATATGGTTTCCTTTTGTATGCTGCTGTTCTGGAAAGTCATAAATTTCGGAGATTTAATAAAGAATCTTTTTTGACCGAAGTTACTGTCCACAATTCACTTTTTTAGTAACATTCAAAAAATATATTATTCATTTTTAATGTACAAAAATCGAAAATAAATATCCACAAGAATTTCCTTGAGAATAAAAAAAATCAATGAAAATTATAAATCAAATGTAATTCCAATGATTTTTCTTAATACAATAAATATGTCTGAATTCGCACATGCAATGAATTTCTATATAATAACCATACGACTTAAAAATTTAATTTAAACGTCAATTAATTTAACCCGTTTTAATAAAAAATTTAACAAACGTATTTTATAAAAGGATTACCTTCAAAATGTTCAGTTATGTTAGTACTAAATGTCCTGTACCATGTGTTACAATGTGTATGGTTTCGCGACAATTAAACTTTTTCGCAAAAATATGTGCTTTTGCGAGTAGCTGCAAATATAACTTAATTTCAAAATAAATCCGTTTGTGAGCAACAAAGAGCAAAAAACATCTCGCAATAGAGAACATGCCAAATCGATGCGGCTTTTACATTACTTTTACATTGTATGGATTAAAGTAAACACATACAGATTAGAGATAATCACTCTTGCTCAATGAATAAATCGATTTCAACGGAGATAAGATTATTAACATATTCATTGATTTATAAAACATTCACAATCTTAATAGCAAGTCTGAAGGAGAATCTATTTCTCTTTTTCCTTCAAGGAGTCTATCTACGTAATGGATTTAATACGTCGGTACTGCGTAGCACGGAATGTTTTCACACATCAACGCAAATGTACGATAAGCCGTACAAGTTTTTTCCCGGAGATTGGATTGCTTAACTTGTAAATAAACGTCAAAATTTTCAGTAAATGATAATACGTTTTGAATTCTTGTGAGAAAAAAGTACAAAGCTGATTTCCAAGATATGTTCCTGCACTTAATAACTGAGAACTCTTCAATAAAAGAAATGTCATCTTAAAGTAAGCACTGATAATTCTGAGTAATAACACAATTAATACAGCCTGCTATATTGTAAACTAGAAGCCTGTCACCGAAGCGGTGAATAAACGTATCAGGCGAAATAATTTACTTTTTAGAAAAACAATTTCGCAAGCCCATACATAACATAAATAACCTTCAGTATTAAGGTAAACTTAATTTAAATATATTTGTATTTTTAAGTAGACTTAAATCCCGATTGAACAGGAAAATATTGCATTTATGTTTTGCAATGGCAAATTTATTGGTGTAGGTACTTCAGAGTTCTCAAACATTCCATTCATGCTATTCAAGTAATTAGTCAACTATCAATGGAATGCAGTAAAATCTTCAGAAAGGTTGGTTTGTCATTCAACAGTTACTGTTGGCACATGTGGCCAAATTAGAATGGAACCTAGTTTAAAAAGTACTCCAATCCACTGCAAACAATTACACCCAAGGTAGAAATCATTCTTCATTATTGATCGGAAGATCAAAACGCAAGCCATTCACTTGCTAGTTTGGATTGGTATGTTTGCAGCTCAACGGTCATTTTCCGCAAAAAGAGCTAATCAGACCAGGGTCTATGACTCAAAGTAGATTTCAAATCACTAGAAACATCCAAGCCAAGGTGGGATTCGAACCCACGAATGTTTAACTGAATTCGAGAGCACTAACCACTCGGCTACCAGCCTGGCATTCACTTGCTACATCAGTACCTTCAAAAAGGCGACAAATGGGTTAAGGAAATACTGCTTAGAGATTGTTTTATATGTCAAAACATCTTTCTAGATTCAAGTTTTCTGTTTTTATGAACTGATAACATAAAATTTTCTCAGCTTTCTACAAAATCAAAATTAGAGTCTAAATAATCATACATGTGAGCCCTTAGTTAATTGGATTGCATATACACAAAGTTATTTTAATGTTTCAAAAAACTAAGACATAAATAGTCTCGAAACTAATAACAAAGTGAAAACTAGTTCCCTGTTAAAGGAATTACCAATAAATTTTAATATAATTACATTTTTTTTTCTTAAAATTTGTTAATTATCATAATCAATTCAGCAAGTATCATGGCCAAAAAATACACATCTACTATTTAATAATATTGGACAATCGTTTCTGGAATCAATTGTTCACTACATAAGTTATGTGTGGCTAGCAAAATATATTTTCATTATCATGTCAACATCTGATATAATTATGATAGTTCAAATTACTTTAAATCTTCAGAAAATTCTTATTTATTGATGTTGGTTGATTAATTATGTCGCTCTACGTCACTTTTGTAAGATTCAGCTGGAACATAAAGGTTAAAAAATAATTCTAAACCTCTACAAACATCCACACTTGAAAATAGTCGAAATCTCCAATTATTAAATCATTATTAGAAATTAATTAATCAGCGAACTAATACTTTACGAATAAAACTAGTTTATATATATATACACACATAAAAAATTTATTAAACTCTACATATTCCTTATGACTGCAAAAGTTATTTTCTGTATTTCCTAGAAGAAATACGTTTAAAAAAAATCTGCCACAGCGACAAGTGATAATGGAAGCCTTAGAAGGCCGCAATTGATTACGAAAGGAAAGAAAACTGGAAAATAATCTTGTGGTAAAATTATAAACACAGATTTATTTCCGAGGTCTCCATTCTGTATTCGATCGAACACTTTGCAATTATGTTACTGTGCAAATCGAATAAATTTTTTACACAAGATCCTGGACCAACATTACATTGAATCTTTTTTCTTTCTTATTTCTTTAGCGATTTTTACGTCAGTATGTAAGAACCAATACTAAAAAAAAAAAAAAAAAAGTAAGTAATTGCATTGGTCAGTGTCAGAACAGTTTCCTTAGAAAATTGTTTGGATTTGTACATTTTTTTTTTCAAAGGCCGCAAATTTATTTTTCAAGCAAAGAATATTTTTCTCGAGATAATTTTCAGTGAACTCTTTTTATTACGGCTTGGGTACCAAAGCTTTTGATATATAATTGTTGATAAAAAAAATTGAATATTCTCAAAATTAATTTTTCAATCAAGTAATCACATCAAATGAAATTCATTGAATTGATAATTTTAAGTTTATATCTTAACTTTACTATCTTAAAGTTAAGAAAAATGGGGAAATTGAATTACAAATAAAGAGATAAAAAATTTCCAGAGTTGAAATATTAATTTTTAAAGACTGAAAAATTAAATTTTAGTGAAGATCATAATGTTTTTTGATAGGCGACTGAATTAAGATAACATTTAGATGAATTAAGACATGTTAAACAAAAATGTTACTATTGAGAATTTTTATTTTCTCATTTTTTTCTACAGAATAAAACTCGGTTTCAAATCTTCCGAGTTGTTTCGCTCTCGTAAGTCTTGAAAGTTTTTGAAAGCGAGCAGGAAAGTTGGTATTTCCTTTCTCTTTAAGTAGGTGCTTGGCTTGCTTTATTTGTAGCGCTTACTTTTTGCGTGAGATTAAATTTGTTTTGTACTGTCGTTCAACAGTAATTTTTTGCACACGAGAGTTAATTAGGCAGGAACTTACAACATAAATTGGATTCCAAACCACTACAAACATCCAAGTCAAGGTGGGGTTCGAACCCACAAACCAAAGAGCTAACCATTCCGTTACCACTTTGGCTTTTACATTGCACCGACTCGATCGGGGAAAGTAAAAAATAACTCCTAACAGTTACAAACATTCATAGGATGTCGAAACTAGGAACTGCTGCTCAGAGGATTAGAGTGCTGTAATCATTTAGTTAGCAACTTTACAACTATATGCTTGTGAATCCTCGTTCATACTCAATAAAGGAGATATATTTAAAACAGATAAATTTACAACTATCTTTCTGAAAAAAAAATTAGATCCATGTAAAATGATAGCAATTGTTAGGTTTAATTTTTCATTAAGTTTTAAATTCCAGAAGACTGCTACAAGATACTATTACATAAAAGGTGCAGTTGAGTTCCATAAATCTTTAAAAATGTATATATGCGTTGTTGTAAAACAATATTGCTTGTAAAAACTGATTAAAGGGAATAATCAAAAATAAGAAAGGGGAACAATAAGTAACATATATTAATGAAATTGCCATTATAAAATAAATATGTGCATTTTCTTACTT
The DNA here is from genome assembly GCA_026290005.1 of Latrodectus geometricus. Taxonomy (NCBI): domain Eukaryota; kingdom Metazoa; phylum Arthropoda; class Arachnida; order Araneae; family Theridiidae; genus Latrodectus; species Latrodectus geometricus. The sequence goes on along the minus strand of JAPDSC010016600.1, from coordinate 1,902,891 downwards.
GAAGTGAGTGTTAAACGAAAGTGAACCAAATATGGAAAATTATTTGAGATAAATGCCGTTTTAAAATCCTATAGCATTGTGAAAATGTGAAAGTTTGTACCGAGAATATCAATCCTTTCATTTTTATCAGACTACAATTTTCTACATGGCTCGTGTCAGCAGTAAGAAACAGTTGCAATGGGAAGCCCTTTGGTTTTATTTATTTTTTTTTTTATACAAGACTTATAAACTTATCATAGGTCATCATTCCACAATCCTTTTAACTATTGTAAGCAATTGCATACTTCCTGGAATTACCACATTTATGATAGGCCATCGAGAAATCGCCAAGGTAGAGTAATTATGTTCACACACTCTCACACAATAGCCACAAGACACTGTTGACCCAAATAACTTCGAATGGGAGCAAAATTCTCTCCAGTCAACAATCGAAAGTATATCGTCTTCACGCTTCGATTCAGGAGAAAATCACGACATAAGCAGACTTTTTTTAATGAGGATATTCGTTACGGTTCTCTCTTTTACCGACTATCGACTCTGACATAGTTGCAAGTTTTACTCGTAGAATGAAAGAGAATGGAATCTTAAACTGCACACCAAAAAATGTTTTTTTTTTTTAACTGAGCAAAGTAGGTACTGACATTTTTAAAACTTTTCCTCGTACAAAAATTTCTATTAAAAATTTTTCCGTTCAATAAAATTTAGAAATATTACATTGACAATTGAAAAGAAAATGTATAATCTAATTTGAATAAAAACTTCCAATTCATGCCTCAGATAAATTGAGGTTAGTGTTTTCCACTTCTATTTTACTGAAAACAACAAAGAATTTCCATGTGCAATATTAAAAGAAATTTTGTTTTGAAGAAAGATATTCGTGTGCGTTAGTCACTTTCTTCAAAACAAAAACGTCAAGTATAGGGTTTCGCTTTTGTCAATAAATTTGCCGGTTAAACAAAGAGTGGAAATTACGCATATTAAATATGAAATGACGACAAGGAAGTTAATAGCTCAACATAATTCATAGGAACGTTCTACACAAACATTGTGTGTGTGTGTTTTATGATTTTCTCTTTAGCATTCAAGATAAAAATTAAGATACTATTCTATCGAAATACCGATTCAGCAGAAATGTTCAGTTACTTAAATATATATATTTATAATTCCGATTTAGGACAGTAAATGAAAAAATACCTGTTAAAAGTGGTTATTTGACAAAGCAATTGATCTCCATTAAAAGAGACTTGTTTAATAAAGATTATAATAAAGATAATTTAATAAAGTGCCCTCTTTTTCATATTCATTATTAAAGACACCCTTTAACACAAATTATATATCCAATAATATGAATAAAGACAGAATGATTTTTACTGCAAAAGAAAAAGTATTTTATAATAATTTTTCGCAGAAGGAAAATTTTCTATATTAATGAATATATATCACAAACAAAGCTATTTGAATAGAAACATTTGTTAGAGAATAGAAAAATAAAAACCATCTACATACCAAAAAATTACATCATACAAATTATTAGAATATAATACAAATTAAATAACTAAAAGCAATTATGAAGAAAAGGATAATCATACATTCGTTGCGATGCTATAGATAAATTACTTGAAAACGAAGAAAACTGCCCGGAATTTTTATATCGCCGACCTACCTGTACCCCTAATACTCCACCAAATACTTTTTTGCTGTTAAATATAATGTAAATACATAATTATATACATGAATATATATTATAATATATAAAAATTTAAATGTGAATAAATAAAACATTGTATAACATAATAATTGCTAAGTTATTTAAGTAATATAGATGCAATGAATTATAGTGTGACCGAATGTGTAATAATTTTCTAGTTTTGAAATTAGGGTCCAAAAAGTAATTAAATATAAGCAAAATGATTAAATAATGTTCAGTTGACAGATTAAAATTAATATTAGTTTATATTATCAAAGTGAATTATAACTTTTTTCAATTAAAAAAGCACAACATATTGCTTACTAAGCATAAAAGAATGAAAACAATCAAATGGAATATTCGACTGAAACAAAAATAGGAAGATTTCTTCAAATACGCTTTTAGAAAGGAAAGTCCATTAAACAGGTTGGGGAAAATGAGATCTCCATAATAAGCTTTCCTATATGACAAGAAGGGGGGGGGGAGAGAAAAGGGAATATTTGGGACTAAAATTTGAAAGTTCTTTTGTATTTTCAGTCACCAATATCTGAATATTCTCAAACCTTTTGAAGAAAAAATATAGCGAATACACGCATGTTTTTTCCTAAACTAGAAGTATATAAAGCAAAATGCAAAAAGAATTTTCCCTGAAATGACGAAACTAATTTTAACCACAATTTCAAAGTGTTTTCTTCGTTACGAAGGAAATTAATAGATTAACTGAGTTTAATTTGTCACACAACGTGGGGATAAATAGCAAATTACTTTAGTAATGTAAAATGAACTATTTATTTACGTATGCTCTCCCTGATAGTCTTTTTATACCATATTAGATTTCATTTCAAATACAAAGGTTATTTGTTAGATAAAAAGCTGAATTTTGTTCTATCTCATCTGCAGTTCTTAAGGTGGAATTTTTAAAGAACGTTTTTTAAGCAAAAACTTTTTATGACACAGTATTCCATTCGAGTAACATTTGGAGACATGTTGGGGGGATATGAACATATTTTACAGACCTCAGCCCGGAGACAACTCTACACTTTGAAGAATATCAAAATACCTTTTTAACTTCTTCGAAGCAAAGATCAAGAAAAATATATAAAATTCATTTTAGTATTTTTTCTCAACTTTCCTTATAAGAATTGTCATCAGTATTCATATAATCATTTTACGAAATAAATTAATAAAGCGTTTTCCAATGATAATTCGTTCCTTTTATGGGAATCGTTTAAATACACCTGGGTTTCAGCAATTGTGATGTTTTCAACAATTTTTTTATGTACACTTTTCATGATTATCTACATTTTGCCAATAAAGAATTGAACACGTATTTTTTAATTTAATTCAAATTTTTATTAATTATTTCCCGTATAATTGTGATGTGGAAATAATTTATAATTCTTTATATTCAATAATTTATAATAATTCTTTGGATATAGATTCGAGGCCATGAATCGTTGAACTGAAAGAAACACCGCGAACCAATCGGCGGTTGCATGTCATTTTCAGATATTATTTATATTTTGGTACTTTTTCAATCAAAAAGTTAATTATTTTACATTCATTACATGACTTGTTTTAGGAGTTGAAGTTACAAAACTGTGTTTTACAATGTTTTTTAAATATGGAATATGGGCATTTATCTTCATAATGTGATATTATATGTCATTCAAGCTAAAATTTTATACATTTTAATAATAGAAAGCTATTTATTGAAGATTTTTCCATTTTCAAACATTTAACACATTTTTTAAAGTAATCTTTTGATTTTATAATATGAAAATACCCTTGGTCAAACATATTACGTTAAAATTGGAAGAGATGTTAATAAATTTGTATCAAATACTAAGAATACTATCTTATTAACTCGTAGCTCACAAAGTAAATAATCTCATTGATACGATTTAATTGGAAAAAAATTTTAATTTATAAAACATTTCTATTAACATTAGTAATTTTGTAAAATACACATTTTTTTAATGAAATAAATATAGTATATTTATTTCATTAAATATTAAAATGTAAACTTTATCTAAAATTATTAACCCTTTCCATACAGCTGTCGCCGATAATGCGATGAATAGCACATTAAATCCATTAAACCAGAGTGCAGATGGTTACATTAGATATTTCCTTGAATGAGATAATTCAAAAAAAAAAAAAAAAAAAAAAAAAAAAAAATATAACATGTCCTAATCTCAACTTAAAAATCATAAGACAAGAGCTTTGAATGCATGGTTTAATTAAAAACACTGAAATTGGCGTTTAAAATTGTTTAACTAAATGAACAAATGTGTTAATATTAATTTTTGCATTCTTCCCTAAATTGAAATTGTAGTTAAAAATTCGTATGTATTCTTGTTAATATACATTTATATATATAGTGTGTTTCAATATAAAACAGTTAAACTGAATGTTAAAGGAAATTACCATATATGCACCTATTTCTATAAAATAAAGAGAAAGGAAAATAAGACTTATAAAAAAGGAAAAGAAGGCTTAAAATTCGTCTCATCAATATTCATTAATTGTAATCTCGCTCAAATGTAATCATTCGCGGCACAAATAGTCGAAGTTGATAGGCTTATTAGTTGCTGTAAGTCATTTCTGCACAAGAGAATTTATTCAAGCAGGACATAGAGTTTAAAGTAAATTACGAATTATTATAAACATCAACGACAAAAGTGGAAGTTAAACTCAATATGAAAACTAAAAAAATGAGTTAAGCTGAAAATCAAAGCACTGTCAGATTTCTGTTAACACAGCAGAATTCGCCGAGGCATGTTGTCTATAATTAATATATTGAAGTGTTTTCATACTATAAAGTAAACGTTGTTAGTTTAAATTGATTGCACACGCTACAAAACAGAACATTTAAATTACAGCATTTTATATAATAAAAAACAAAAAATATGTGTATATCTCAACCTTGATGTTAATTAACACTAGAAACGAGAAATCCAAATGACTTTACAAATATGCGGAATAATACACACATATTTATGTATTTATATATAAACTTTAACTATCTTTCAAAAAAATTTTTAATATTTGTAAAACATTCTAAGAATTAACAAAGAACGTTTTTAATAAATTATTACGCGAAAAAAGTTTTATTTCTAAGAGTATTTAATAATAATAAACAATTTAAGAAAATTAGATAAAGGAGTGCCGCTGTCTACCAGAGTCTCCCACTTGTCCAGACTGTTGACCGGGTCTTAAGTTCACTCTCTTACAGAAGCATGTGGGCGAAGTTAACTAATTTCAGCATACTCTACTGAATCATTCATAAATTTAAATGGCTCACTCGTAAACAGTCTAGCATAGCTAAGTAGTTTCTAAAGTATCGACATTTTTGCCGGAAATTATATTATGTGAAGATTCTTCCAAAGCAAAAAATATCTTGTCAATTTTAGGATACACTTAAATCAACTTCGTAGAAATTAATAAAAAATTCTAACTGCTTTAGAATTTTAATAATAAAAAAAAGAAACAAAGTCCTGTTGAGCGCACATACAGGCGCGCGCATGTAAGTTATATTTTTATTTGAATTAAAAACAAAAAATTAAACTTTGGCTATATACACATGTAAACTATTTTCAATCATATCCAACAAAATTAAGCTTCACATTAGATATCCATAAAAAAAATTCGTTTATTGATTAAAAATTAAAACAATTTATAAGCCTTGAAATAAAACAGTTTAGAATATTGATTATAGTCCCTAACTTTTTAACTGCTAAAGATACATATACAAATTCGAAATTCAGTCCAGAATTAAAATTTTGATACATACAGAAATTGAACTCTAAACTGCTTAACAAGCGCAAAAATAACTGCATTTTTGACAAAAACTTAAAATTTGTGTGAGTGCTTTATATATATATATATATATAAGTTTCTAGAAGAAAATCAACATTTAAATATTGAATGAGCAATTTTATCTTTGTTTTAATGGTTCACATGTGTTCACACATTATAGCACTGCAAATAACAGGTAAATTCCTTTAAAATTCTTCAATCACTTTTCTAATCGGTCATAATCTACTTGTATCAGAAGATTCCATTTTATCTGATAGAAGTTTATTTGCTGCACCAAAAAATTTTGCTAAACGAATAAATATAAACAAAAACTTTCTCAATACTTGGATATCAATATTAGTGATGCATTTATGCTATGTAAAAAAAGAGGTTGAAAAACAATCATTAAAAAAAGTAATTGTAAGAGATGTAAATTATAGATATTTAAAATGTTTTAAACTTCTTTTCAATCCATCTAATATTATAGAGGTGAAATAATTTTAATAACTTATTTATTGCATTTTGTACTCTTAAACTATTGATATTTTTTCCAAAGTTCATAAAAATACTGATATAAAAAATATTTAAGTGAAATATAACATTTTTTGCAATACAAGCATCTGATATCAAATCGTTTTAAATAATTGAAATTTCTAGGTATTTCTGAGGATTCCTTTTTTAGCCAGTGGTTGAAGAAAATGACTAAAAACAAATTACATTAAAAATTTAAGAACTTAAAAATTTAAAAATTTAAAAAAAAAACATTAATAAATAAAATTAAAAAGAAATCATTTTCAGATAGAAAAGCTATAATTTGATAGAAATTGCAGTGTCATTTGAAAATGCATAAAGTTGAGTGACTAAAATAAGTAGCGATAAAAATTCTAAGCAATATGATGACTGATACAAAAGTTTCTTTTTTTCAGCAATTGAATCCAAGGAAAAAACCAAATTTTAAAATTAAAGAAGCAATAGATATATGCACGCAGGTGTCAATTATAAATAGGATATAAATTTCTGGAAAATAAGTACATATACAAAAATAGAGGAACACCATAACAGCTTTGTGATAAAAAAAGCTGAAACAGTTTAATATTGTTTTTCTGTGAAACATTATAAATGTGTTAGTGGTGGTCTAACAGAACATATCTGCTTATAGAATAGACAATTTTGTATTTATACATCCCTGAATCATTTTGTATGTTTGAATAAATTCAAGATTAAATTTGGGCTCAGAGCTTACAAATCCAATCATAGAAAATTTGTAGAATGAATCATCAGCAACAAATTACAATATTTTTTAAAAGGAATGATATACAATTTTATGTAAATGAAAATTTAGCAATATCAATGAACAAATCATGAAATTTTACATATGAAAAAGGAAACCAAAGAAACATTTTCAATATTATTAAAGGGTTGACTTCAGTAAGCTGAAAACTTATTTTCCCCACATTTTTAAAATGGTTCACTACTTATAAAGCACTTTACATATATCAGCTACTCTGATTAGTCAAAATAAATATCAATTAATAGTAATATATAATGTAGTACATACTATTGATTTTTATGACAAAGGTTTATTTTATATCCAATTTGTGATTGGTTGGTTGGTTGGGTTTTGTGGCGCAAGGTCCAAAAAGGACAAGCTGCGCCAATCCAATTTGTGAAATCTGGTAAAATAATTTGTAAGCTGATAAACGACTTTAAAGAACTATTTTAACATTTGATAAAAAATTTTTACATTATAAAAATATTAAAGTAAAGAAATTAAATTCTGATAAATATATTAAAATTCAATTAATTGAACTTAGGATACTTGGTTCCCTTATATGTATTTTTGGCATATAAAAAACATTTATTGTAAGTAAATTTTTGAGCAAACCAATTAAGGAGTTGCAAAATTTAAAAAAAATACTCTAGAAGTACTATATTTTTTATAAGCTTACAAAAACTGATTTTCTAATGTATTAAATTTTCAGAGAAAATGCCTTCTTTCAAAACTACAACTTAAATATTAAGATAATTTTATTTGCCAACATTATATTTATATTTTACTACAATTCTAAACCAGCAACTTTCAATTTACATGAAAAACTAATCATTATCAATAGACTATACTAACATAAAATAAATTTGTTGGCTTAATTCTTTAGAAAGTCTTCTACATACATGTATTATGCCAATATAGCATTGGTTTACAAAATACATTATGTTTCAAAAAATCATTGACTGAACATGATTTAAAAATGCATAACTGGCCTTTAAGAAAAATTGATAGATGCCACAGTAAAGAATAATAGAAAAATATTACTGTTCAAGATACAATAGTTTGAAAGATTTCTTATAATTTTATTATTCTTCATATTTCTACAATAATTACTTTTCATTAAATGTTAAAATATTTTTAAAAGTTACTAACATAAGCACAAATTATCTTATCAGATTTTACAAATTAGATACAAAATAAACCTTTGTCACAATACAATATATACTATTTCAGTATATATTCCATACGTTTTAAATTATGTCTATATAATTTAGTTTTATAACACACACAGTGATAATAGTAATGTAAATATATGCGTATTAAATAATCTTAAGTTCAATTTTTAAAATATAGAGTGAAATAGTATATTCAAATTTTCAAGCAGAAAAAAATTCTTGAAGTAGAATGTAAGCAGTTAACACGTCTCATTAATGTTTATAAGTTAAATAACTTCATTAGAGATAATGTTAACAAAACAGATATTAATTTAGAGACTCATTTTACATGATGCAACTGACTTTTATAGACTTAATCACGTCTCCAGCTTAGTTGCCTAGCATATAAAGAATAATTTCAGTAGAAATTATTAAAATTGAATGTTTTATTTAACTATCTTTAACTTAAAACATCATTTTTATTTGCAGCAATTGCATAACAGAAATTTTTATTTGCAGAAATATAAAACTATATTTAAGTCTGATTTTAAAGTTCTTTTTTTCTCTCTTATCTTTATAAACTCTGACACAGGTTAAAATGCACCAGCTTTTTTAAACATTAGCTATCAAAAGAAAAAAATAAAATGGCAGGTTTGAGAATAACCCAATAATGATTATTTTTTCGACAAAATATTAGCATTTAAAGTTCAAACAATAAAAATCAGAAGTGCTTTAAAGAATACTAACAATAATATACAAAATTCATTTGAATGTACATTAGGATCAATGTGAATAATAAAGATTGGTATACATTTTTATACCAACTTAATATAACAAAATAGGTAAAAAACACAACTTGCATAGTCTATATCTCTTATTTTTAAGAAAATATCCTACAAGCAGTTTACATTATTACTTATAATTCATTGTAATAGCTTACATAAAAATTTTATAAGTAACAAAATATTAAAAATTTTAATGTTATAGAACTATAGAAAATATTAAGATCACTTTTCAGTACCATCTGAAATTTTACTATTTATAGATAAACGAATATTAATATAGTTGCCCGTAAAAGTTCAGTTTTATACTATAATCATATTAATTGATAAAATAGTTATAAATTATAACTGCAAATCAAAAATCCTATTTCCTTTTACTGTAAATGTTACATTGAAATGATGAAATAAGACTTGAAACTTGAATATCTTTACTTTAAGGATACATCAGAATACGTTTATAGATTTATCTATTTATTGACTCTAATATATTAAGAATTATTTTATGTAAAATATAAGTATTAGGTATATAGCTGGGACGCAGGGAATCACAAAGATTAAATAGCTTTTACCATTAAGAGTTAAGATATATATTTCATAAGGCCTAATTAAGATAGAATTACATATATTTTAAATAGTTCTAAAATAGTTTAAATAGAAAAATAGTTCTCTCACCTCCTGCAACATGTCTTCTACGTCTAAGACTATAGATGATAGTAGCAGCACATAGTATAACCAACATTGATCCAATTGTAATCAAAATGATTGCAGCTTCTCCTATATTTTCCGAATTCGTAATGTTTGTGGAAGAAATCTGAGAAGTTTCTTCCATCTGAGCACCCATTTTTCAAGTTTATCACCCCACTCAGTATCCTCACACTCACTAAGAAGAAAAATCAAACAACAATCAAGCTGTCAGTGAAAAGAAAGAAACCATGGATATGTTATTGGTAGGATCTAGATTTTGTCCTTGTGTGTGCGTATGTGTTGATGCTCTCATTTTCCTCACGCATACTGAATGGGTGCCATCTACCGGTGCAATTAGAAACTGAGAATGAGATTGAATGATTTTCGCTTTACGCATGTGCTATTGACTTCGATCGGAACCATTCACATCTAAAATCATTCAGAAATAAATATCTGTTTCTAAATGAATAAGATTTATGTTTTTCTAGAAGATAAAGATTATTAACGAATAGATAAAATAAAAAATAGTTATTAATTTCTTAGATATGGATTACAAATTTACTAATTAATGAAATATGCTCATGGAATATTGTAATACAAAAATATGAACCTCTATTGTCGTTATAATTTTTACTTCCCATGCTGCTTAAAATTAATTTTGGATTAATTATTTATTTTACTATAGGAGCAAATATTATTGCAGATTTGTGTTTCTTTGTTAATAATTTTTCAGCTATCTTAATTTACGATTAATAATCAAACTAGATCTGAAAATCATCTAGTTAATGTTTTACTTTTCCATATACAAGTCAAATTATAATCAAAAATTATTCTGTAGTGCAGCTTATGACCATCTTTTTTTTAGAAAAGTTGACCAACTTTACAATAAGGAAAGAAGATTTTTATATTTTTGTTAGATAGCTGCTCTCGGCATAAGTTGGACCTACGGTTACTAATGGAACACTAGTTCCTTGACTTTAAGTAGGGTCCAAACCTTTAAAAGCACCTATGACTGAGTTGAGAGTAGAACCCACAAGCTATTAAACTGAAATTCAGAGAGTTGGCTATTTAGCTACCAGCGCGATGTACTTAACATAGCAATACAGTATTGTAAATTTTTGTTAATAATTTTTCTGGGACGAGTGTCATATTAGGGGAATAATAGGTCCTCCAGGCAATGACAAGTGACGAAAATATTTTTAAATTTAATAAATTTTATTTATTATTTTTTATAAAATAGAAAAAGGAAAGAGAAGTAGCGCTTATAATACTTAATGCATAATATATTATTCTTTTCCTTTCATTAAATAAAATTAAATTGTAAAATTTTTTCTAACATGCAAAAAAGCAGTTATTTTCAATGTTATCTACAGATGACACTTAGGATTATTCTAAAGCTCAGAAAGAGAACTCGGTCTTCTCTGTTGTATTGCAGATTTTAATTAAACTTTTTATCTTTTTCAAGGTTGAGGAGGATATTCAGCCGAACTACTTGATTCTAGTGTACATCATATATTCCAAATGCTCTTTCTACACCAGGATATATATTCAGTGCTCTTTTTCTAAACATACTGAAAGCAGTCGTGTTGGTCATAGCAGCTTTTACCCCTAATTTCTAGTGATTATGCTCAAATTTTGTTTATATGACAAAGTTATAGATTGTTTCTCCCAGATCAAATAGCAAATTGCTTTTAATTTATGCATTACATTTCTTACATAATTCAGCTTGTAATGAATAATTTCAGGGTAGTTCTAATATATGTAATGTGTTATTTATTTTATTAAAATTTTTGGTAGAAATACGGGACTCAAATGTGAATGCACATTTTTAACGCATATTATGAGACAAGATACCTTATGATTAAAAATTTTTACAAACATCAATGATACATTGTTTAATTTTTAAATAGTTATATTGTTAAGAAAATAACAGAACTAATATTTTGAAAAAGCTTATAAATATTATGTAATTCTTTTAATGAAATTTTTAGATTTATCAGATTTTTATTTTTGCTATAATCTAATACATTTCCTTCACATTAAGACATAATTTTGTGTTGAGTTGTAAGAGCAATTTGCTTTTAAAAATTAATATTATTTAAAAAAAAACAGCTCTTATGGCAATAAGAAGTGTTTAAAACTATTTAATAAAAATATAGTTAAATAAGTAGATAGATATTTTTTTCTCTACCTATAATTTATGCTTAATTATATAATTATAATTACTTAAGGAGAATGTTTAAAAGTTAATATGCTTAATATTTTCGTTTTACAGAAATTATTTTTGCAATATTGCTTAGTAAATAACTCTTGAAAGCGAAACTTTTAAGATTATAAAATTTTCATACTTTTTTGCCTAAAGAAAATTCACAGATAATTTCTTTAATGTATTTTTGATACTAGGTCATACCTGATAGGCAAGATTGCTAAATTGGATAATTTTGTATTTGTTATGCATGACCTCAAATAGTATTCTGATTGTTTTTAAGATTCAGTCGCATGATACATGCTTACTGGTATATATAAATGATCTTCTCATCGATTCCATGAATATATCCAAGGTACATAAATATCCCCATATTTCTATGTTTATATAACCGTGTCTTGCTGTGCGCGTTTAGCTCCTAATAGTTTATGTATTTTAATATATAAAAAATATGAAGCAATAGGAATGTTTTCAAATAAGTCAGTTGAAAGATATTTAAAAAATAAAAATATTAAAGTTGTAAGGACCTTGGCTGAGCAAGAGTCATGCTTCTTCTTTTACTATACTTAAATGAACAAATTTCTTTCAAAAGTTCTTTTTTTATATATCATTGCCTTTACCATACTTAATATTGAATTTGAATATACCATACTTAATACTATGATTTCTTTCTATGAGATCTGAAACTTTAATTAAATTATTCCTGAAATAGAAACACAGGAAACGTATTAATATTGAATATTTAAAGTTACAATTACTATAAATGTTAATGATTATAAAATTGTAAATACAAACAAGTCAAAAATATTTATCTAAAATGTGAGAAATGAATGTAGCGAAATAGTATAAGTGAAGAACTATAAGTTTCAGTAAAAAATCAAGAAACTTAGAGAGATTAAAAAGAGAAATTTGATACTCCATTTTCAATGCTTTATGCTTAATTATAAGATAAAACTCTTCTCTAGGTCGGTTATTTTTTGTTTATTATTTTTAAAAACTTCTTTTTATACATTTTTATGACATTTATATATTAAATGTATATTTTTTAATTTAATTTTTTTCTTTTCTTTTCACACTTACGAGTTTTTTATTTTATTTTTTTTTATTTTTATTTAGAAATATATTTTTATTTATGATAATAATCTCACTCACATTTCTTTTCGTTTCAACATAATCAAATCTTCCCCTTTCTTTTTCATTCAGCTTCTTTTTTTTTTTTTTTTTTTTTTTTTTTTCTTACCATTTAGGATCTGTTTTATGTCTGTGATAGAAATCTGTTCTATTTTGTCTTTCTTTTTATATATATTTTTGCCATGATTTTTAGGATAAGCTTAAATTCCATTGAGTAATATTACTTCTTTTTCTCTTATTTATTCTTATCTCTTTTCTCTTATTTCTTGTATGTTTTAATTTTGTTTTCTCTCCCATTTTTATTTCAACTTTATGCTTCCTTTGAACTTGTACTTCCTTTGCTAGCATCCAATCAATATTCTATGTTATTCCATTACATAAACATTTTTTTTATGATACCTATATAAATTTTACTAACAAAGTTATTCATTACTTTATAAATCTTATAGTTTCTGCTCATTTTGTTTAAATTACATTTTATTAAATACATTTTGACTGTTATTTTGTAACATATTTCTCACCATTTAGTTGAATTCGTATGACATATTTTTTTAACAGAAAAATATTTTAAATTTTAGAATAAATTTTTCTGTTTTATATATTTTTTGCTTACCTTCGCAGTCTATGACGTTGACTTTGCCATTCATTTTCAGTAGATATAAGAGCTGTTTAAAAAATTTATATACACTTATACTTTTCTTTCTTACGTTATATATTTAAAATTCAATCCAATGCTTAAATGATAATGATTCCTAAACAAGAGCTAATAAAGGAACAAAAATGAAACCCAACAATCCTCATTCGCTCACAAATAATGACATACTTATAATTCTCTCTTTGTATAAATAATAAAAACTTTTCCTTATACTCTTCCATTTATAAAGGATTGAAATTCTGTCATCCAATTTTAAAATTTACTAAATATAATGTAAAGTATTCATGGTTTCAAATATTTTATAAAATATAATTAATTATTTATTAGATGCATTATCATTTATTTCTTATATAATCTGTGTTTCTCTAGATTGAAATGCAGTTTTTGCTGATATATGATAATCAATAAAAGTAGAATAATGAAAATACTAATTTAAATAAATCACAGATGACTATATTTTCCTCGTACAAGTAATTCGATAGAATCAATTTCGTGTTTTTTTAATTTTTCTAGCTAAACAACGATCGAATGTTAATAAATATAATTCGTAAAATAATCTTAATAATCCACTTCTACCAAGATTTGGTTCAGTAGAAAATAACACTTCTTTTTTTTGTATTTGTCAAATAATACTAATTATGTGGAAAACTGAACATATTATTTGCAGTAGACAAAAACAATAGTTCACATAAAAAAAACAACAAATATCGTTATTTAAAAAAAATTATAAAGTTGTAAAGTAGAAAGAAGGAGATGGTTCCAATATCGCGAATGCTTTTTCTATCCCCAGATATTACACATTAAAGAACATTTTAAAAGTAGGAGAAAAAAACATCCTTCTCTAAGAGAGAAGACTTGTCGAATGGAATGTGTTACAACATTTAAATTGATTACATCACGGCATGAGCAAATTAACAGGAAATTAAATCAGCGTTAATTATTGCATAAATTGATTGCAAATAATAATTAAAATTTTGAAATGAAACACACTTATATTTTAAGTTAGTCGGACACCAACATTCTGATATAGGTTTCATTCCGTTCTGTACAACCATTCTCAATTCAACTCAAGGCAAAAAGTTCAGTCATATTTTTATTTTAGCTATATAGATTCAGATTTTTTTACTTTTACAACTACATTTTGTAAAGTATAAAATTTCAATGAAAATAAATTGTTCATAAATTTTAATTGAAGAGTGTTTTTAATGAAGTCCTGAGTGCCTCGCACATAATGCTGATTGTAGAATTGCTACTAGTTTAAAACATGGAGAACATGAAGGAATTTTTTTACTTCATGAATGAAATTTCTAGTTGACAATATTTTCTAAAATAACTATGAATATCTTATTCGTAATGATGACCATGCAGCGAAAAATGACTGGAATAATTTGCATTAATTAATTTTTGTTGTATTTTAATCTGTATGTTATATTGGACTCTTCGGAAAATGTATTCCTTACTCATAAATACCTACTAGTATTTAAAATGTTTTTATATATATATATATATTTTTAAAAGAAATACAAAAAATTTAATGATTTCAGTAATCCTTAAAATTTCTGTATTTAATTACACATTAATCATTTTTCGTTTATGTCAGTCTTCCTATGCTTCTATTAGTCAGCATTTATTTTTAATAGTTAGTATCGAAATTTTGGATTAGAAAGCAAGTAGTATTTGCTTATGCCACTTCATGAACGATTGTGATAGCTGAATGCTTAAGACTTAAGAAATAATGGCTTTTTAAGCATAACTTTGAAGCCCTGTAATGAAATGTTAGCACTTCACGATCCCAAGGCACATGTCCGAGGTTTTGTCCTCATGGTGGGCAAGGTTGATGATGACTTTCAATCCTTCAGTAGGTCGATGAAACTGAGTACTAAACACTGGTTTCACGTTAGGCTGACCACCTAACTGGGACATATACATCGCAACCAGGGCCTTGGGTCACAAAAACGGGTATGGGAACTGTAGGCCTTGGCCCCATGGGGCTGTCGTGCCACTGAGTTTAATTTTAATTTTGATAATATTAATTGAGTTTTATTATTCCCATATAAGGATTTGCTTACTATAATATAGCTATACCTACTTTAAAAGCCTTCTCTCAGTTTTTCTATTTGTGGCAAGCATCTTGTAAACCTACTTAATAACTTTTCGAGTAAGGCATTCAGAAGGCATATAAAAAATTTATTTCTAACGTTTTTCTGTATGATATGAAATCATTCTGTATTCAAATGGAAACAAAATATAGTCTTTGGAGAGGCTTACTTTATTTAAATAAACATGGCTGTCACAATTCCGAGGTAACCATGTGATCAATTTTTCCATTTTGCTTTCTCTACCTTTTATCATTGTTTTCTTTTTCGTATCTCATAGTTGTCTTTATAGAAATTGAAAGTTTCCCTTTAGACTCTGTTCGGTTTTTATTAGCTTCTTCAAAGGACTAAATCACTAACATATTTACCATGCATGTAAACACTTGTTCCTGGAAAGGAAAATTGGTAGTTGCGGTCCTCAGTAATAACAGTATGTAATAGAAGAAATCTCTTACTACAAACAAATACCCAAGTAGCAAAATTGTTTTGCCCAATATATTAATAATCTTGATAGAAATAACTTCAATAACGAACCAATAATGGGTGCCAAGTTTTCCTCAATATATAATATGCCAAAATAATGCCAATAATAGATCTATCATATGGCCAAGTTTTCCACAATATTGGACATGCTAAGAGATGCCTATATTGGTCCTATGATGGGAGGCAAGATTTTCCCAGTGTAGGAAATGTCAAAATAAGTCAATATTGGACCATTAGTAGTTAAAAGGTTTTCCAGAATATGCCATGACAAGACATTATTGGTCCTATAGTAATGGCCAATACTATCGATCTTGGGCTTGGAAAAATAGAACCAAGTTTATGCCGAAATATAATATAGCAAGTAAATTCAGAATGGCTACTTATTTTTCTAAGCTGTTTAATTTTTTTAATTCAGAATTTACTTACGTATTAATTTAGGCTAAATTTCAACACATTTTAAAATTTTGATTCCTGAAGTTTAATTTGTTGTTTACCAACAAACCATTTAATAATTTATCAAGAATGATTTCAAAAAGTCACAGCATTTGTAAATTTGCTTTTTTCTCATAGTTTTGATTAAAAAAAGTTGGTTACCATCAAAATTTGTTATTTATTTGAATTTAAAATCATAATCAAAATGTTTCATAATTTTATGTTTATAAAAACATTTTCTTTTTCGTAAGAAATTTTGTTCTGCACATTATTAACTATGAAACTACTTTAGAATCCGATAATATTTTTATATATAAAGTAAAAATAACTTTACTGAACTTTTATTTATATTTATTTATTCGCATTTAAATTTCTATTTTACATGAATTTACAGAGAGTTATTTAAAAAGAATATTGTTACAATTTATTTGGCTTCATAGCACTTAAGAAATGCCTCTGGAATTTATTTATTTATTTATATTTTTGCAATGTAATTAGGAATATAATATATATTTCTTTACTGCGTTTCATAATGCCTTAATATCAATAGTATTGATATACTTCTTCAATAAAGTTCTTTTTTATTTAATTGAGATTTTGATTACGGATTTTCCTTCAAAATGATTATTGGTAAATTGCTTATTATATTTTTGTAAAATGGATAATATTTTTAGTACATGAACAACTGTTGCCGATATATTAAAAACAATTTAAATTTCATTATACAGGGTATTTTCTATTTAAATCAAACATAAGTATCCAAGAATGTATTTAGCTCTAATTACAATTAACTTCCTTCAGTTATCTTTATAACACTGTATTAAAAGTCACGTCGAATAAATAATCAGGGAAAATGAAGCGTTGAAAGCTTTTTAACTCATTTGTACCGATAATAAGTTATTGATATTTTCAGCCTGTTTTTATACTGTTGACCATGTTTTTTATAATTATATTTTATTATTAACAATCATTATGTGCAATCAAATATATATTCAACATGTTTATATTAACTATGAAGCCATTCCCAAATTTATTGTTATTATACGTGCATTAATTTATTAGCATATTGATTTTCATTAATTTATTTTAAGATTAAACTTGTTGCTATGTGATTTATTAACCTTCATTGCACGTTAAAATGAGTGAAATGTGAAAAACTGTAAACAAAAATTAATATTTGAAGTAGGGCTTGTACTTATTTGGAATTTTGTCTTATAAAAATATGTAGTAAAAATTCCAATGTCTAAGACATTTGATGCCAAATTAAAAGCAAATGCAAAACTATGGAAACCACAATTTACATACAAGTAATTCTAATGTGGCAATAATCATGGCAATTTTATTACGAGGGACCATGAAATTGAAGCAAAAGCGCTTTCTTTTATAGTGGCTATAGGCTTTATGACTCCTTGGTACATTATTTACTGATGTATACTGTTTTCCGTCAATTTCTATAGTTGTTATAAAATATATAATGTAGTCATTTAAATAACTAAATTTATTAAATAACAGTAATTTCACAATCGAACAGAGAATCAATCAGGTGTTTATTACTTTCTGGTAAATGAGATTAAAAATCATTCATTAAACAAAATAATCCAAACTAAATCTAACAAAAACTTATCAAAGTTATAGAGTCGCTGAGGAAAAACATGCTCATAGAATCATAAATGTTATTCACATTTTTCATCTTATTATTTACATTGCACATGAATATTCTAAGTAATTGAATTTAATTACTGGGTACAATGTTCCAGAAATTATATAATTCTCAGTCATTCTTAGAAAAAAAATATAAATTTATATAATGATTTTCTTAAAATTTTTCATGGAATTCACTTTTTAAAATAAAGGGCCCAAAACTTACTTATTATGTCTCTGTTCTTCAGTTTACATTACTTTCATGGAAATGAGTATTCACTTAAGTGTAATTTGTCTGGCAAAAATGTCTGCTTGAAAGAAATGTCTCCTTAACTTCTGGTACAAACATTCAAAAGTACTATCAAAAGTTTAACACATGTAATTTTTTTATCTCAAATGTAGTGCGATGAATCTGCATCGAAGAAAATTAACTGCAATTAGTGATGATTTGGTGAAGTAAGAAAACAATCTGTCAATAGGAACTAATTTGTCGCTCAATTCAAACGCAATATTTTAAAATTATAGTAAGTGCAGAGAATTTCTAGAACAAATGAAAAATAATTTAAAGTTTACTAAAAAGAAAAAAATAATCTAAATATTTTGGCAATTAGTTAACTTTTAAGTAACAATTCAAAATCACTTATAGAAATTATAAATATTACTCTATCCACATTTAGTAAATTCGATAAATTATAGTACGCTTACACTTTTCAAAATCATACTATTAAACATAAGACTTAACTATTTATAGTTTTAAGATTTCCATACTAATCACTAAAATTTCCTGATGCATTTTAAGTTTTTACTAATAATTTTAGAATCCTTTTACATCTTCGTGTTTGTTTACTAATAATTTTAATGTGTTACTTTTAATTTGTATTTAATAATAAATTTAAATAGTTTAAGCAAATTTTTGATTTTTAAATGTTAGTATTTCGTAATTAGGTTTTAATTTAAAATGGTAATCTCATTTAACTGAAATTTAAAAAATTGGATATAGTTCAAAGTAAAATTTAAAATCATGATTATGTGTCACTGACATATTAATTCTTCATTTTAGATTATGAAAATAAAAAATAAATAAAACAATCTAACACTATTATGAAAAATATTTCAAAAATTTTGAAAATCCTAAAATGTTACATTACATATTCATACTTTTATGAGAATATCCAGATTCAAATTCTACCATGTTATGGGTATCGATATAATTTACTTTGTTAAATCTAGCTTAGATTTATCATAAAGGAAACTCGCTGATGCTTTATTCATAATATGATAGATTTAATTGTATTTTAGGTTATTAGATTGTTTAGTTATTTTAAAAGAAATTTTTCACATTATTTCTTATTTCAAATACTTATTGGTAGATATGAAATTTGATTTAAAAAATTTTATTAAAATAAAATGTATAAAATTTGACATGTATCGGAATGTAAAATAATGTCTAAAGATTGTAATCATGAAAAACATTGTGAAATCATGATCATCATTAGGAATGTATTTGTAAGAAAATAAAGATACTCGAAATCAATAAAATTGCATAATTTTTTTAATGAGAATATATTGATACCAAATCTAAAAATTAATAATAAATTTCTCAATACTTTACGGAGTAAAATTTTAAAGAATTATTGAATTTCTTATTCATGGAAAAGACAGAATTCAAATGATAACTGTTTCTCTGGAACTCTTATAATTAATATTTTTAAAACATTTATTTTATGCCAATTTTACTTTGCTTTCACATAAAATTTTGTTTTAATATTCGCTGTCAGTTTTGTGTTGGTACTTTTAATGGTAAATTAAAATTACTTGAAAAATTCTGTGTTTTAGCAAAAAATAATGTCATTCTCTTTGTAAATTATTATCTATCTGTAAAATGTTGAGAAATTATTTGGTAAATGAGTCAAATTGTTATTATTACTAAAATAGTTTAACTACTAAACTAGTATTGTTTAATTATTTAACTCTAAGCAGTCTAAAATATTTGATTACAAGATTAAAGATTAAAATGTTAAACTGTGAATATTCAATTGTCGTTTTTCCATTCACATCAATACTTTAAATTAAGCTTGCTAACATTAAACAAATGGTAATTATAAAATTATAATTTCTTTGCATTGATTAATAGTAATTTTTTGAAAATTTTAGTTAATTATATTAAAGAAGACATAAAAATATCACTCTCATAAAGCTTCTAACTGATTAAATTAAATTTCCGCTCAACAATTTTTACTTTGAATACAAGGTATAATTTATATTTTGAAATTATTTTCTTAAAGAAAATTATAATTTAAATACACATACAATTTAACAACTACAAATAAATATTTAAACACATGTAAATATATAATGAACATATAACAAGAATGTTGAAGTAGACCATTCGTAATTAAAAGAAATATTAAATTTATCAATATGAGTAGGGAAAAAATGCTCAGTTTATTAAAGGTAGATTTAAATTAATTCTTTAATATGCATTCAATTATTTCACTATTTACTATTTTAATATAGATACATTTAATATGCAATACTTTATAATATTTATTTACAATATTGGCCAATTGACATGGGGCTAACTGTGTTCATCTTATTTCAGCAAAAGGTCAAGTTTATGTATGGAAAACTTCAATAAAACTTTTATGTACACCTGTTGCTGATTTGAAGTAATGAAGTCTTGTGGTCTAATTGCGAAATCTTTTGACTAGTTTTTATTCTTCGAATAACAACAACTGGTGTTTTAAGACAATATTGGTTGGTAAAGTGAAGAGTAGTAAGAATTTCATGTATGTGTATGTGTGATGATGATAGAGAAAAACATCTTTCTTATCTTTTCAATTTTATTTAGTCAATTTTTCTAAATCTCAATATAATTAAATACTGCCCTAAAAATGTATTAATTATAAAATTGTTATAGATGGAGCTCTCAGGGCGAAATATGGCTTACAGAATTGTGAAAATTCTATAAGTCGTGTTTTATATGTTAATTATGTAATTGAATAAATCAAATCTCATAGGCAGCTGCTCAGAAAGCTAATTAAAAATCAGTGTCCCCTTACATGCACTAGAGTAGCAAAGATTAGGGCTCTTTTATTACGCTGACGCAATTAATCAATATCTCACAAATACACACAAGTTTTGTCACTACTGCTCTTAAAAACTATTGATTATATTATAAGCACATACATGAAAAATCCCCTTGGAATTGATTAAATTATAATTAAAATGTTAAAAAGCGCCATCCCGAAGGAAACAATAATTAAATTTACTAAATTGATCAATAATATGAAATTGACTTATTTTCCATCCCTATGGAAAAATAACATTAATAACTGGGATTCTCATTTTAAAAAAAGAGGGTTAGTTACCAATTAATTCAGATCGATTAGCTTATTGCAAACCCTCAGTAAAAATATTGGGTCCATAATTCATGACTGTATAAATGAATACATTCATGGTGGAAAAAACACCTCACCAAGATAGAATTGTCTGATCGCTAAGAAACTTGATGGGAAGGCACGTCATATAAAGTTATGCAAACAATGTCATGTAAGAATTATGCAAATATTCACATCACCAGGGGGAGAGAAGACTAAGTCACTGTTGCTGTATAAAGTAATTTTTAAAATTGGTTTTCACTGTGACAATACTTTTTTCCTTGGGTAGAAATTAATAAGTCTTTACTTTTTAACGATACCATTAAAATGTATTCGAAGACCATTTATGTAACAAACTATATTTGACGACGACCGTGTTGTTGGATTAAAAGAAACTGGTTGGAAATGTTGGCATATTTCTTTTCAATTTGGCCATTCTAAGCAAGCGGTATGGAGACTTCAGTTGTGAAAAATTTGGATGCATGAAAGTGCATATTTGATTTCCCGCATCAAATCTTGAAATATGGTGGGAGCAATTATATTCATCTCCATTCATATTAAAATTTTATCCATTTGAGTAACATTTTAATGTGATTAATATTTTCACTGTCAACTAAAAAGGATTAGTGAAATTCCAGCATGATCAAGTACATTTTAATAAAATATATAATACTATAAATGAAAACATAATGATACCTTATAGGCTTAATATTTGAGAAATTTTGTATTTCAATCTCAAAAATTATTTAAAAAAGAAAATGTCTCACAATTGAAATAAATAATAATAAGAGTTTAAATGTCTCAGCTAGAATATCTTTTAACACCAATTGATCCTAATATTGCCAATAAGAGTGAATCTCTGCAAAATATGGCAACACATCAAAATTATTTAAGTTCAAATTTAAAAAATCTAAAAAAATTGTGGCATCACCATGGATTGCACTCATAATAAAAGAAATGGATTTAAGGTCCTGCTACACCTCCATTCGGGAAAATTGAATCCCATGTTAATCCAATGGAACACACTTAAACATATCACAAGTGCTATTTTTGTAATAGAAATTTCCGGTTTTTTACAAATTACAAAAAACTGAACTACTCTCCTCTCTATGAAATTTTTAAGCATTTAAATTTTTTCCAAATATTTTTAAAATGTTAAAATATTTCCATCTGAGTAAATTTCAACCAAATTTTAAATTCATTGAGATTGTATGAAATTTGGTTTACAGATATTTTTTATTTTTCTTCATACAATTACAGAAAAAACATTTTTGTTTATTTTAAGCTAAAAATGTTTTTGATTGCATCAATATTTCGGTATGTATTTTGATTAGAAATAAAACTCACTCTTATTTCTTAAAATTAAGCTCTGCACACAACAGCAACTTTAAGATTGAAATATTATAAATTGTTTTTTGATGTTACCATGTTCGATTATATTATTTACTACGATTTTGAAACAAGAATATCAATATATTAAAAATTAGAGGAAATTAATACAAAAAAAGGCATTTTACGAAAATATATTTTATTATAGAATCAAAAATCTAATAGTAAGAGCGAAAACATGTTTATCAGAGAATAACATTGAGACAAATATATTAATCTTATTTTTAATCATTTTGCAAATTTATAATAAGTTTTTACTTCTACAAGCATTTAAGCATTTTTACTTCTGACTTACTTCATTGAAGAAAACAAAAAATACTCTACTATAAGCTAAGGTACTACCAATAAATATAAGGTATTAATATAATATTGGCAGCTTTATGAATTTTTTAATTTTCATTTTACAATTTCTTATGAAAAAATTGCCTTTAATAAGAATTTAAATAAAGTTTTAATTTAAGGAATTATAAATATACTCGAAAATTTTGGTAAAAGTTCAGTGGAAAAACATAAAAGCACTTCAGTAATCAGACAAATGATACAATACTGTACAAATGAAAAGCTGAAAGTCTGATTAGGATAATCATTTTATAAACAAAAAATTTATCTAAGAAAATTGTTATGCCCATCGCAAAAAAAGTCATCACTTTTGACAAGAAAGGAATGAAAATAATAAAATATCAAAAAAATGAGTAAACATTATATATGACTTAGTCGCTATAAAACATGTAACAAATGATAGTATAGGATGTTCGAGATGAAATGCTTTAACTCGAAACTATTATTTTCAACGTAATAAACAAGCCCGATATCTCTGTTACGTGTAACGTAGAAGTTTAATTATGGAAACTTTTATTATGTTCGATGAAATTAATTTTTGATTATAATTTATTTTGTTTTATTCATGCTCACGTGCTAAAAACCGCAAAATTAAAAAATTACAGACGGGGAATATTACTACTTTTCTTCTTGTGGGGATGCTGTATTAAAATAATAGCTTTGGAACAAATAACAGTAACGGGGACAGTTATTTAACAGATGAAAAAAAATGATAGAAAGGAAATTGAGCATGAATTAGACATACTTCTTATCACTTGTGTGACTCATGTAGAAATAGTACAACTAACTTTTCCCATTCCCTCGTCTCTGGAATGCAATTATTAATGTTATGCTTTTATGTAACTATTTTAAGTTTCATAATTCTTATAAATAGAGACTTTTTTAATGTGCATATTTATCAAGAATATTTTGCTGATCAAGGGAACTAGCTTTGAAAATAATAACAAAGCAATATATATGATATAAATTATTCAAAAGATTAAGTTATAAATCGAAACGCACGAGACTTGTGTTTTTTATAACCTTACTTGTTAAATTAATTTAATTGGTCCCTCTGAGGAAGAGACAACAATTTAATTTTCCTTTATGGTGGCAACGCTTTTGTGTGATTTCTCTGAAAAGCAATTTCTTTCTCCCTTTGCACTTGTAATAGGTATAAAATCTTCTAATTCGTGATGGGACGTATATCACCTTTCCCCTTACCACCTTAGAATACTGTCATTTTCAAGATTTATTAGGAAAGGGGATTCTAAAACCTACATCGGACGAAGAAGCCAACATATGTTAATTATTTGTGAACTTGCTATTTCAAAATGTCTCCTGAAACACATAAAAGTTTATTCTAAATTCAAAATTAATTTTTGTTTTTAAATGTTTTCAGAAAAATTGTAGGCACAAATTTTTAAAAAATTGAAAGAATTTCAAAATATATATATCTGAAAGTTTGCAAAATAGAAAAAATGAGTAATAATATACATTTATAGTTACACTATATCAATAATTTTCTATTTTTTGGTAATAATTTTTAAAATGTATACCCATATCTAGTTATTTGCGAAAATTAATTCCATTTATTAAAAACTTCATAGAGAGGAAATGACTTTGCAATAAAATTGAAATGCATAAAAATACATAGTTTTTACTAAAGAAGTAATTCACGGAATTTTAATAAGTAAATAAATGTGAATTATGTTAATCAATTGGGTTAGTTTATATATTTTATTTGGAAAACCTTTTACCTGAAATATTTAAACTCTAGTTTATATTTAACATTTTATAATTATAAGAACGTCACATAATTATAAGAACATTAATTTTAATAAAATTAAATTCTGCAGTAGAAATGTCAATTAAAATCTTTGATTGCATTTTAAAAAAATTTCAACAAATTGATAATCTTATTTTTCAAATAAAATGCTTAAACTTATTTTTTACTTAGTAAGTCTATGAAAGTAATGATATTTTCGTAAATTTTTTTTAATTGAAAAAAAATAAAATTTTAAAATTATTATAACCTAAATTATATATATATATTGAAATGCACAAAGCACTTAACAAAAGTAACCCAGAAAAATATTAAATGAAGCTCAAAGCAAAACAAAGTCTTGGAATTTGGTGAAGTTTTTTCAAGGTCCCGACAAATATTATGGCTCTGCTGCTGAGAAGCCAGATTTATCCTAAGATGAATACCATAAATAAATAAATTTAAAAAAATCTAAAATATTAACTAGTCTAGCTCTTTCATTGAAAGAAAGAGATTTAGACCTTTTATGCTTCAAAGTGAAAATGCTGTTTGGAAAAGCAAAAGGAGTATTCGATTGACAGCATCGAGTTTCGGTCCTATAAGGCGCAAGTTACCTTCTACTGGATGTCAAAATTTAGTGAAAACACTATTATATTGCAATGTAAAAAAATGAAAAAATTTTTTGCACTGGCAAATTCATAAGAAAACTGCAATTTTTGATGTAGAAAAAGAAAGTGGCCTTAAAATCGAACCCCAAGTGGGATATTTATTGATAAAAATATGCCTCATTTAGCTATCACGCCAGAATCTCTCTTTCAGAGATTTCAAAGTAGCTCTAATTATATAATATATAATTATAATTGCAATATATTTTATGGTAATTACCCATATATATATATATATATATATATATATATATATATATACACTGTGCTCAAAACAATTAAAGAATATTGTAAGTTTTATATAAAATAAAGACATAAGCGAAATTTTTTTTTTGCCGAAAATGGAAGAAGAGAATCACAAATGAAAAATTTTTCTGATTTTTCAAGCTGTGGAGTACGCTAATTTTGAGTTCGACTTCAAAAACGTCGCTTCAGCGGCAGTGAATGAAATTTGACTTTCAATTGAAAAAAAGACAAGGATAATCGGCATTCAGTGACTGCTTTGTTTCAATGAGTACGATGTCTCAGCGAAGTCATTTAATTGATTCAGAAGCTTAGAGAAGAGCAAGCCATTGGAGTGTCACAAAGTGACATTTCCAGGATCTGAAACCGTTTTTTAGAGATTGGAAGTGCAGGTCGAAGACTAGGGCAAGGTCGTAGACGGGCTACTACACTCAAGGAAGATCGTTATTTAGTGTTAATGGCTTGAAGACACCGAAATATGAACGCTACTCAACCATACCCCCTACTAAAAATGATTTCCTTTGAAAAAAACACCTTTTCTTATTTCTTTTCTCTCATATGCACAAATTGTGCACAATACTTTTTAGTTATTTGCTGCAATTTTATTCAAAAATCTTTTGAATCAATGGGGATCAAGTCTCATAAAATTAAAAAAAAACTGTATCTTATTGAAATAGTTACGACGCTTGTTGTATCGAACCAAAACACTTAAAATAATAAATAAATCAGTTTTAATCATTAATATATTTCAAATTTGATTTGAACACTGATAACTATTTTTGAGCGTTTAATGAACAATTGTAAAATCGCTCAACATTTACGACATCTGTTTATATTTTTAGTGAGAATAATAAAAGCCGAATTCTAAAATGTAAATAAAATAATTACTTCCTTATAATCATCGGGCAGTTGATTTCCTTTAAGTCGGAAGCGGGTAATTCCGGTGTCTGTTTTGTTGTATATATGAACTAACCCTTTTTTTTCCACCCCTATTCTAAGAACCACAGACTAAGATATTTGACCAACGACTTCCCCCTTGGAGGCTTCAAAAAATGAAAGCCGTCTTGATAGGCTTTTCAGGACATTTTTGACACTAGGTGGCGTTAAAAGCATCTCATGTGTGAAGAAGCGTATTTGTTTACATTGTGTTGTGTTTCATTTTGAAGCTCATAATTTTGTTTTTATGAAATCCAAATCTTTTTTTTATTGTAAAATGCCTAAATCATGCTTTTGTCCTGGCTGTAAATGCGGCTATAAATCGGATATTGATCGAAGAAAGAAGAATGGGGAAAATCTACTAAATCTGGTATTGTCAGCAAAGTCAAGGTGCAAAATATACTTCATTTATTTCTATTTTCAATAAATAATTTTTATCTTAATAAATTAGTTTATGTTATATAATGAACAAAATCTTTGCATTTGTATTATTTTTTGCATTCTGGCCTGAAATAGGCAATTAAATTTTGATGGCAAAGTATAATCAATTATCTAGTTTAGCTCCTTTTTGTAATAAAATAACTGTTGTTTAATTAAAATGCAATGATTTCAGATAATTAATTGTATTTCTCTTCTTTATTTCTGCATACTGTTTTGTGGAAAAACTTAAATATCTACTATAAGTAATTCATGAAATTTATAAATCAATCTAACTTTATCCCCAAATTTTTCTTTTGCCTGTGTATTCCTTTTTTCTATTAAATTTAATAACAATATTAAAGCTAAAACCTGGTAAATCACTCTACCACAGATTTAAATAAAATAGAAAAATATAACTATAATTTGGTATTTAAAAAGCTGATGTACTCATGCCAAACCATATAAATATAACTTTGTTAATTTATTCTGCATGCTATAATGTATTCTTGATTTAGGATCTAAACTTGCTTGAAAAAGGGAGACTGGTAATTCCTCGGACTGATAAATAGTTGATTTCTTCAGATGTAGAGTGTTCTTTGCACTTTTAAGAAGAAGACATAGATAATTATTATGTACAAAATTTATCACATGGAATTGTAAGTACTTTGTGTTGTATAAATTTTTTTATAAAATTTATAAAACATTTTTTAATGTTTTGAATATATGTGCATTAGTGTGGAAGTTGCCAAAAGGAAAACCGAACTTGATGAAAGATGCTGTTCCAAGCATCTTCCCGAACTTGCCCAAATACCTTTTATGAAGCACAAAAGAAAAAAGGGAACTGCCAGCTGTTAGAAATGCAACAAAGAAAAAAATGTGATAGTTTTCCAGCAACATTAATAAATGAGCAAACTTATGTACATGGTAAGGAATTTTATCGTTGTTTGAAAAAGTATTATAAAATTTATCAGTAATTGAATCCTTATATTATTTACAATTTATCCATTAAATTAGAATGGTAGTTTCTGTTAATGTTTAGAAATATCTGTAAAATACCTGCCAAATTTTTGTTAAAATTTATGATCTTGGATTGAAGTTTTCTTTTTAAAAAATTTTCTTATTATTTATTTACAAATTTTAAAATTTTTGTTTTAAATTCTGTTACAGAAAATATTATAGGATCATAATCTGAAGTAGATCATGAGATACCGGAATGCTCATCACCAACACTAGAATTTAATTTTGAATATTTAAAAACACAATTACAGCAGCCTCTTTTTACACCTGCTCAGTGGTCATACTCGATCACAAAAAATTCTATAGTTCTTTTGTTCTGGACTGGTGATCATTTCTTAAAAAGGTGGATTGTAATAAATGAAATTTTACAGACCTAGATCTGACCTAGACACACACATCTGAAAAAGGTAATCATGTTCATGTTTCAACTTTTTAAAGAAAAACGGTTACAGGCAATTGCTCGTTTCTTAAGTAGAGGTACTACATCAGGTAATATTTTTTTTTATCTTTTATTTTTCTTTATTCACACTATTAATGGTATATTTAATAGATCCAGGTTTTTTTTTTATTTTGCATGCTTTCTGCATATTAAAAAAATATTGCATTTCACTCAAAATTTTATTTTATTTGTAGGAACAAATATATATCAAATTGTCATTGAAGGTATATAGTTTTATTAGAAAAATCAGGATTTTTTGTTGATGTTTTTGTCAGTGTGATGGAGCATCATGGAACAGAAAAAATGTGAGGGAAATTTGGGATAGACCTAGAAAATGTAAGCTGTGAACACATTTATGCTCCACGTTGAAGATTATGGTTTGTTTCAGATTTTCCACATCTAATAAAAACTTTTAGGAATTCCATCGTGAAGAGCAAGATAACTCAAGATCATTAATATTTCTGTGTTAATGTTAAATACTTTTTTCAACTTTGTTTATCCAAACTGACATCAAATAAAGCTATTAATTTTTGCTTTAAATATTATTTTAATATTAAACTAAAAATATTTCAGTCTCCTAATGGCATAGTTGATTTAAAGTTTTGGGATACTGTTGTTTAGTCAGATTTACCAAGCAGTTTCAGTTTAAAAGTGTGTCCAAAATTAACAGGTCATGTACGACTAAAGTTTCTTTATCAGAAAATGAATGTTGGAATGGCTTTTCAAGTATTGTTTTCCTTAATTTCATAGTAAACATAGTTTTATTTTATTTTAATACAAATTTTCATTTTTGAAGTTTCTTAGTGCTTCTGTTGCTGCTGCAACGATTGTTTATAAAACAAATAATAATAATCAGCAAAAATTTGATGGTTGTTTTCAGCTTGTTAATCGTGTAAATCAATTGATTGTTATCATGAATTCAAGGACACCTGTAACAGCTTTGAAAATAGATTCATCTTGTTATGAAATTATAAAAATTTATAATATTATGTACTTTTTAAGTTATGCCGCCCAACCTGTCTAATGGTTAGCGTAACCGACTACGGATGGGGAGGACCTGGGTTCGAATCCCGGCTCGGGCATGGCTGTACCTTCTCTCTCTCTGTGTTTCTTGTCCTTTCTTCATATGATGGATGAACGTGGCCCGCCCTATAAACTGGTTTGTGGTGGTGTGGCGTTTGCGATGCTACTCGTACCTCCGTGACTTGGTTCACTGGTGCCTACCGGGTAACGATAAAATGAGTAGAAGTTTCCGGCCTTGTTGCGGCAAATGGGCTAATGTTACTTACTTGCTCAAGGGTGCCCACCATTAGAAATTAAAAAAAAAAAAACTTTTTAAGTTATTTTGTTCTCCAAGAGATTTGTGCCTAATTATTTCATAACCACATGTCATTATAAACTTAATTACCAATTTTTAGTATATATCTTTAATTTTATCATTTATTCTTTTTTTATTGTAAAAAATTTATTTCATTGTCTCTCAATATTTAAATATTTCATGTCTGGATAATATTTTATAGGAAATCAAGTCTTTCATTAATTATCTTGATGAGTGGGGAGAAGTTATCTAAAGAAGCAAATTTTATTACAGACTCTAACTACTATAGTTTAAAAATAAGTTTAGTGGCTACTTTAGAAATTTCTAAATTTTTAATTGACAAGTGTGGCTTTAGTTATTTAATGACAGCTAAATTAAATCTGGATTCTTTGGAGGTTTGGTATTTGATACTTACTCACTGCTTTTGAAACTAGAATTGTTTTTTAGTTTATTGATCTATTCATTTTATTTTCAGAAATTTTTTGGAAATATCAGACATGCTTGTGGTTGTAATGATCACCCTAATTCATCTATTTTTCTGCAAGTATTCCGTCTTATTGGAACATATTCCTTTAATAAAGCCTACTGAAAATTCAAATGTAAAAGGATCAGAATTCATAAAGACTTCATTAGAATTTAATTTTAATAACAGTGTAAGTACTAAAAAATTAGAATGGAATGAAAAGATAGATGCTATTATAGAAAATAGTTAGAAATTATTCCAGACATCAGCTACACTTCAAAATGATCACAATTGCAAAGTTAATTTAAATTACTTGATTCAAATGATATAGTAGTAATTTATTTTTCTGGTTAAACTGCAAGACAGGCTGGAAAATTTACAGCTTGGGAATCTTGCAGAAATGTTTTAATTCAAATGGTTGATTCACAATGCTCTATATTATTGATTGAGGTCAAAATAATGGTGTTCTTCTGACATCATCCACAAATCTTGTTTTATTAATAAATATTTAGAAAGCACTACAATGCAAGTTTTGAGTAAAGAAAAATTAAACATTTTTACTCTAAATGACTTATTTGAGTGCACAGAAAGTAAGAAATTACCACTAGTAGGCTGCTCAAATCATCAACATTCTTTAAGTGCTTCAATCATTAACTTTTTTTTAATAATCAGGATGCATTTTATATTTGATAGATCAAATAAAATTGAGGCACCCAAAGTAAATAAAACTAAGAAGTATAGAAAATGATCATAATTGTATATATATTTTGTATAGGTAAGTCATCGGAAGCTCAGTGGTAGAGCACTAATTTCCATTTTTTTTTTTTTATCTTCAATAAGATTTAATGCCTTATCTTTTCTTAAATGTGCACTCAGCCTCGGAACAATGAGGACTAGAAGTAATTCTGGGTAACAGGCTGCCTTGAGTACAGTATCAACAATTTTTTTTTGCCATTGTCAATACCTTTAAGGCTCTACCCTTATGACACCTTAATCCAGGTTTTTTGTACTAAATTCTATTATAAATTAAAATAATGAGTGCATGCAAATGTTGAATTGTAGTTGAGTGTGTGCGTGTTTTTTTTTCTTTTCTTTTCTTTTTTTTTTTTTTTTTTTCTTTCTCATTTGCTTGGATAAACATTTAGTTGTCCTTGTAAAATTATAATTTATCATACTTGTATTTGGAAATAATTAGATATGTGTACTTATAAGTTTTATCTTCCACGTTTTCATAATAATTATTAAATTTTTACAACTTTACAAGGATGCTAAGTGATACATATTCATTAAAGATATTGAAGAGTATATAAATTTTTATCTGCATTTTTTTATTTTATAATTTGATAATTATTGTACTTTGAAGTATTTATATTTTTATGCGCTTATAAATGCTAAAAATTTAAAACCATTTCAAAAATATGCATGATTTATTTAAGGAAATGTTTATTATAGTTTTTATTTCTATTATATTTGTATTCATGTTTAATATGATCTTGAGTAATACATTATACATATTTTTGTATTTGCATTGAATTTGATCTTGCTAATTTTTCTTTAAATTAACTAAATTTTTAAATTATTCCTTTTTTATGTATGGCTATGTATTTTTTTGTTATTTAATCAAGTAATTATTATTTTATTTTTGCAGAATCCAACTCAACTCATATTGGTCTGTGCGAAGAACCCAAGGGGTAATTTGATGTTCAAGCTGTTACGAGATACCGAGAAATATAAAATTTTTTTTGGCTGTTTTTATGGCATTTGTAAATTTATTTTCGCGATATAATGTGCCAAAACTGGCAAACTCGCTAAGTTCGTAGGACTCATTGACAAGCGATTTGAACCAATAATGTTATTTTGGATACTCCCCTTCACAAGATTTGAAAACTAACTCCAGATGGGGCGACAAGACACCTGGAGTTCCCACCTCGATGTGGAAGAGACTTAACGGATAAAATCAAAAAAATTTCAAAAGCGGTTATAAATATTTAAAAATATTTAAACAAAAAATTTTATCATTGCATTGGTTTTCAATGGGAGGTGAGAAAACTGGAATTTTTTTTAATGGCTTCCGCAGTTAATAAAGGTTTGTTTTTGTTTACATTGAAAACTCCATCCATAGCTCGGGCCATTCAGCTAGGAGTAGTGGAGAGGGCATATCATATCAAAAGCATTAGGTCCGATTGAAGCCATTGTCGCCATCTTGGTTGGAGCATGAAATGCTAGTAGGGAAGAAAGTGTCGAGTGATTCATAAATAAACGAGTAATTCTACGCATGCGCAGTAATTTTACAATTTGCACATGCACCAATACTTCTATAATCATAGCAAAGAATAGCTTCAAATCAATTAGTATAGATCTTTTTTCATAAAGAAAACAATTTGTAAGAATATATTTTTTGTGTGAAATAAAATACATAATTTGTAATGGATATGTAAATTTTTATGAGCTGAGAAGGAAGTTATAAAAATTATTTAATTACATAAACTTCTTTTAAGATTTGAAATTTTATTTTTGTCATACATGTCACTCATCTATATAATTTAGTGCATTTGAAAAAAATGTGACAATAAGTAGAGGAAGGTTTTGAATGTAATAAATCAATAAATGTAATTCTTTTACACACCTTTTCACTAAATGCTAATAATTTTGAATTAAATATCTTTTATAGAGTGAAATTAAAAATAAACACAGTATGCTTGAAAATTATTTTATTAAATTCAGAAGATCTCTTGATTATTTATAAAAGGAATCTTATATTATTGACCTTTAAAAAGAATTTCTTTTGTATATAATTGTCTTATAAATTTCATATTATTTAAAGTATTTTTACAATAACGTTTAACATGGATAACAAAATAATGCTTAATTACAGCTTTAATTAGTCGGATGACATTATTATACAGAGGATCATGATCATATTGGTGTAGTTTCAATTGAGGAAATATATTTTCAATAGTCAAAGCAGATAAAGCATCCAATTCACATTGAATGTTTATTTTTTTGACATTTTTAAATTTTGAAAATGAATGCATCATCACATTTCTTCTAAATACAGATTCACACAGTTTACATATTCTGTAAACATCATCTGATGGGTATATCAATTTACCCAGTGATTTGAAGGAAATCAAGTACAATTATAAGGAGTAACTGCCTATAATACATTTAAGCACATTTAATAAGTTGGTTTAATTTTTTTACTACAAATCCAGCAATATAATAAATTATACCACAAAAAAAACTCATTAAGCAAGTCTAGTTTAAAATTATAAATATATATATATATATATATATATATATCTTGCTCTTTTATCATCAAATCAGGACTTCTATTTAAGATTATTAATGGTGAATGAACAATATTATTTTAGACATATTAATAACATTAATAAGTGAATTGTGACTAGGTACACTTAAAATGCTGATTTCAGTTAAATCACCAGAAGATGCAAGTTTCAATTCTGCATTCACAAGCAATTTTTATAGGCTGTTTTGAAATGGCGAATTGTTGAATTGTTGTTGCTGTCATCATGAAATCTTACTGATGAAAAGAAAAGTTCTAAATGATCTTGGCTGACCTTGTAAACTAGAAAGTAATATAATAGAGGATTTGCAGGACAAATTAATGATTCTGCAACATGCAATATACTCTGAATGCATGCTTTAAATCCTAAAAATCCAATTTTCTTGTTCGAATCTAAAATTTTTTGACCTCTAACACTAACCCTCAAATTGGAAATATAATCATCTGCTTGCTTTAGAAATAATTTAATATTTTGCATATCAAATTGACTTAGAGCTTTTTTAAAAACCATGTTGCTTATTAGATCTAGAATTTAAGATATCAAACAGTTTAAAAAATTCTACTGTAGCTTCACTACCTTTAAAATTATTGAGCTTTAACTTGTTTTTGCTATATTCAATTGCATTTGCAACACTTTTACTCAACACTTAAGCTGTTAATTTGACCTCATTTTCTGTTTGCTATAAAACATATGAGTAGCCCTTAATTTATTTCTCATACGTAATCCTTCTGATTCTTGAAGTTTATGTAATGCATCAATGTATTTCCAATTTATAAGAGAATTATTAAAAACCAAGCTTTTTATCTCCAAAAGTATTCGTTACAATTTTGAGCATATGTGAAGGATAAAAAAATATTGCAGTTTTGAAGCTTTCATCATCAGGATGTGGAAAAGTAGTTGTAAGATTATTAATATCAAGTGAACAGCCAAGAACTTTTGCCATTGTCAAATTAGATGCTAATCTACCAAATGTCAGGGAAACAACAGTAGCTCCAATGTTTTTTAAAAGAGAGAGAACATTTTGAATTAAATTAGCTTTTTGGTGAACATTAATCCCATTCGTAAGGAAGTAGCCTAGAAATAATTTCCAGTTATCATTGACAGAAACCAAAAGAATAACAAATGCTTCTTTATCTACAGGTAAAGAATCTTCATTTTCAGAAAGCTCCATATAAATGTTGCCATGAAATTTTTTACCATCATATGCTGACAAATGGCCATTTCATCTATAATTAAAGAAAAATATAAAGGATATTTACTGATTATTACAAACTATGACATCTTTCATTAAAATTTACAGAATATAGAAAGAATGGAATTAAGTTCCTTGTGTATTACTATTTCACCGAAATACTCAATGACAGAAAAGCAAAATTGATATAACTTGATATCTGCCCAAGTTACGCTTTCTACCCTATATGCCAAAACCATATTCATATAAGCAATCAAATGATAAATTGCCATTTTGTATGAAATATTTTTATAATGCTTAATTCCAAAATAAAGAAAAAATATTAAATTTAACCAACACATTTATTACTAAATATTTTAATGACAAACATAATTGTGTTTTGGAGACAAAAATATTACTTTAATATAAACTAACTTTAACAGATAATGAAAAAACATACATGAAAAAACTATAACATATAGAACATAAAAGCATAACAATTTGCTTATTATTCACTTAAATTAACATACCCCACACAACCACAAGTATCTATATGATAACCAGATCAATTCCAATTCAGATCTAGATATCTATTAGAATTGCATCACATCTTTGAAATATTCAAATGTCCCTTGATATCCAGAACTTGGGTGCCCACTAGATATCATAAAACAACATCATCTAGACATTGACATTTGGATATTGGAGAGATATCTTATATATATCTAAAACTCTTGCAAATTGAATATCCATATTTTGTAAGATCTAGATATCTGACAAAAATCTAGATATCTACATTTTGAATATTTGTAATATCAAGCACTGGATGTCTATGCTACATTGATAAAAATATACTTTCATAAACAAAGTGAAAATTCTTAAAGCAACATTATTACAAATTAAATGAGCTTAAATTGAAAAGTGGCAACAATTATTTTAATTGATATCTATTTTTGGATATTGATTGTTATTAACAATTACATTGTTGATTATATAACATAATGTTATAAATTATAAGTGTAAAAAGATTTAAAAAAATGTATATAAAATAAATTTTTTAAATCTTTTTACACCTATAATTTTGATATATATTTATATAATGATATTAAAAATTTATAGGTTATAATAAACTAAAAACTCTTTTCATCATCAAGAATGATTAAATTTGTTTGCTAAAGAAAGTATAATTATAAATTTATGATAATTACACTTTCTTGTCTTGTCTATGTATCTTTTCTTGATGAAGACTTGTTATCAAAATTATTACTATATATTATTATTCTCTCATTTTCTTTTATTATAGTTAAAGTATTTAAAATAATTGTAAAATTTCAAGTATAACTATAATTTTTTTAAGTACAATATACAATGCAGACTAAATAAAACTTCTCTTTCTTTTGCAAAATCCTGGTATATTAATTTATTCAATTACAATGTATCCATTGTTGTATTATTCATTGAGCTTTTGAAGACAACTTTTCAACACATTAAAAATTATTTTCCAGTGACTGTGAGGTAGAATCAAAATATGAACAATTTATTAAGCTTTACATACAGTATATATATCAATCAAAATCTCTTTAAACTAT
Source organism: Latrodectus geometricus (assembly GCA_026290005.1). Taxonomy (NCBI): domain Eukaryota; kingdom Metazoa; phylum Arthropoda; class Arachnida; order Araneae; family Theridiidae; genus Latrodectus; species Latrodectus geometricus. The sequence goes on along the minus strand of JAPDSC010016600.1, from coordinate 1,866,448 downwards.
TTTTCATCAGTTTTAAATGATGAAATAGCAAACTTAGGTGACCCATCATTACGTTTGATGGCAAGAGAAATAATTAACTTTGTGTAAACTATACATAAAAAATCTGATTTGACAAATAGATATTTAAACATTTGATTTAATCACAGAAAATTAAAGCCCAGTTTGACACGACAATTGCTTAATGTTTTAAACTTCTTTAACAATGTATACAGATGTAAATAAAGGCTTTTACTTTTATCTAAATTTATCAAAGCTAATACTAGAATATTAAATTTGATCAACACATTTATTACTAAGTATTTTAATAACAAACATAATTATGGTTTTTGAACAAAAACGTTACTTTAATATGAACTAACTTTAACTGATAATGAAAAAACATGGCTGAAATAACTATAACTCATAGAATGTCAAAACAGAACATTTTGCTTATTCTTCACTTGGATTAAAATCATTTTTAGAAGACATAATATACAATATAAAAGGTAGAGGCTTATATATACAAATATAAGCTTAATTGTCGTAAAAAACAAATTATTCTTTACTTTTTATAAAAAGAAACATTCTATAAAAACTATATCACTTACAATATTTATCTTAAATATATATTTTAAGCTATTTTTATAACCTTTTGCAAACTCAGGCCCGAGGAAAAATAGATGAACATGCAAAAGTACTGTATATCAGTTTATGAAAAATAAAATATTCCGTATTGTAATTGAATTTTAAATTTTTTTTTAATATTTTTAAGGTAACCAAGAAAAATCAACTGGATTTTTAAAGGATTAGTAGACTTACTGTCCTTAATCAAAACATTAATTCGTTAACATTAACTGACATAAGAAGCTTAATAATAATTAGAAAGAAAATTTATACAAAAAATCTATATTTTTTATTTCCCTGTACGAAAATACCGATGTTCTATACATAAGGCATACATAAAGTTAATCATTACTTTGTGGTTCCATACATACAACATGAATTTCAATATTGAGTTAAACTAGAAATTACTTTAAAAATGATATAATTTAATAAAAAACTTTTAAACAAACTTTTAATATTATATAACTTCAAAAATGTAATTTTTTGCAATTAATACATTAAATAATAAAAACGATAGCTAAGCAAACTACGAATACACTATACTTAAGCAGAGCACAAAATTTTTCTTACCTGTGAAATGTTATTCCTTCCAATATCATGGTCCGTCTATTTATACATCCATATGCTACACAAGATCCCATTTATTCTTTTAAATTCAGAGGATAAAAATAATATAGCTGAAATATAAAAAATGAAGAAATAAAATTGGGGATAACGTTATAGAATACAAAAAGCGCTTTTCTTGTCTAACCAAGATGGCCGCTCGGACTTGACGTTAATCCCAGCTAAAGAAATTTGCTCTTTTGTTCCGCGTATGCGCATTAGTATATACAACTGAACTAGAAAGAAATCTGCTCTTCTTCTTTGGTCTCTATCTGCTCTGATGGAGTCAGATTAATATAGTAGTTTAATTTTACATAGGAAAATGCTGAAAAAAATGATATAATTTATTAAATCTTAAACTTTGTTTATATATGAAATGCGTGTTGATTTTATCTGAGATATAAAAAACATTACTAGAAATATTCATTGAAAAAAAGTTGTGTATAAATGAAAGTATATCAAATAAGTGTGCCCCTACATTATAGGCTGCATTTAAGATCAGCATTTATGTCGATTAGCTTATAATCGGCACAAATTATAAATTAGTTTAAGAACTACAAGTATGGATGGAGTTTTCAATGTAAGCAAAAACAAACCTTTGCTAACCGGAAGTCATCCAAATACTTCCGGTGTTCTCACTTCCCTTTGGAAATCAATGCAATGATAAAAATTTTCGTTAAAATATTTTTAAGTATTTATTACCACTTTTGAAAGTTTTTTATTTTCTCCGTTAAAACCATATCTTTTATTATGAGAGCAACCCATTGTGATCCCGCAATCTTTTTTAAATTTTAACTTAAATAATTTTGATGGGTTGCCATATTTTGTGGAGAATCGCTCTTATTGGCAATATTAGGATCACTTGGTGATGAAAGATAATATTCGATCTGACATTCAAACTCTTGTTATTGTTTATCTGAATTGTGAAATATTTTTTAAATTATTTTTACTTTATATATTTATTTAAAAATTGCAGCAAATATATTTTGCTCCAGACTGAAAAAAAAAATTCTTAAATATAAATAATACAAGGTATTTTTATGTTTTCTTTTTTATAGCATTAAAAATTTTATTACAATGTACTTGATCATGCTGGAATATTTGAATTGGTGTTATTAATAAGAGAGATAAAATTGTTAGGTTTATTTACTTGTATTTTATGAAGGTTTTAATTAAGTCTTGGTTTTTATTGCAATTAAAATTGAAGTCTTATTTCATAATTGATTTACATATAATATAATAGAGTAATTAAAATATTTGTTCTAAAATGGATATTTGTGGGTATAACTGTGCCTATTTTGTTACATACACAAAATTCAGTCTGCATATAGAGAAGATATTATTTGATAAGTTTTGGCTAACAAGAAAAACTTTATTGATTAAGTTTTTGAAAATATATTATACCCGAAATTTTAGAAGAAAAACTTTTTTTTTTTTAAAATAAAATCATATATTTCTATGATGATTATTTATTTTATTTAACGTGCAAGTGAATAATGGCCTGCTTATTGGCTAAAATAAAGATATTTTCACTTTGCTTTATGTATAGCTGAAAGAAAAAATGTATATAAGATAATTTTAGTTTTATATGGTTTTAAGCATTGAATGCAGTTGAAAATTGCATATAGAAGTTACTTCTTGGCTGTTGAAGAAAATTGGTTTACATTCTTTACAGATTATAAAATTCTTCTAACACACATTAACATGAATATCTTGATCATTCTAATATCTAATATCAATATACTTTTTATTTTGAAATGTTTCATAATCATCTTTATGATAGTTACTTTCTATTTAAAAAGTTATTATAAAAAAACAATATATTTGAAATTATTTTATCAATCTTAAGCACCGTTCACTGATATAAAGACTAAAAGCATATTGTTTAATTTTTGAAGCATCTACTGAAATATTTAAGATAAGATTCTTTAAAATAAATCTAAATATATAATCACTTGAAAAATAGATTTATTAAGAAATAACAAAATATACACTTTATAATAAATAATTTTATAACACAATTGATGGTTTTTCTAAGTTGCATAGTGCACTCAGTATTAACAATATGTTGTCTCCCAAAGATTTACTCGCAGCATCAGTGTTTGCAGCATATGCAGGTGACCAAGAAGTTTTCAGAATTCTAAAACATTTTATACGCCTAATACACCTTTCAATGTGGACTCTTGCTTTAGCATTCTTCCTAGAATTTGAAACTTCTGATCCTAGTAGTTGTTTTTTCCCTTTAATAAAAGAAGGAACAATCACTTTAGCACCTTTCAATCCAACAACACTTTCGATTCTGAGTCCCCTATCAGCTAATACAGCATCATTTAACTTTAGGTTATTCAGAAATCCAGATTTTATGGTAATTTCTTTATCTGAACATCTCCCTCCATATAATCTTGATACAAAAACAATTCCACCTGATGGTAAACAAGCAATCAAAAATTTAACTGTATTGTGATGTTTATAATGTCAATATGTTTGGGAACGTGCATCAAGATTACATGGAGTGTCAATGAAAATTTCAGAACAATCTATTATGCAAACAACATTCTTAAAAAGAGGCTTTTGAAACATCCAGATAAATTCTTTAAAACTGTTCTTTTAGAAGGCTAATATATAAATTTTGAGAATACAGCTGCCATTCTTGGAATCCGTATTCTAAATATTTTACTTACGGTGTTGCGACTTATTTTAAATCTATAAGCTAAATCTAAATTCAATGGACTTAGACGAACAGATGCTTCTAGTTTCATTAAAACTAGAAGCAGCTGTTCATATTGCTCTAGTTTGGTTTTTAGTTAGGTTCCCAATAATTCAAAAGTTGTTTAAGTAAACCATAAAAAAAACGCTGTATTTTTTAGTTTAGTGTAATAGTTGAGTTTTTTAGAAGACAATGCAATATTGTTAAATATTGAATTTTGCATCAGTGAATTTGTATACAGTGTTGACTGCACTTTTAAAGCAGTATTTTTTCTTCAAGAGCTTCAATGTCATGCATTGACAAGCCAGTCATTATCATTATATCTTTCGTTACTGGAACATCTTCAAATTCAGAACGAACATAACCTAGAAATACAATTGTAATTTAAAAAAATGACAAATTAATGAACAGAATTATGTTTTTAATTGCTTATAGTGCCAAAAATAATTTATACTACATATTATTTTACTACTAAAAATATTAAACAACATACTACTAAAAACCATGCAGTATCAGTTCAATTAACTAAGAATAATAGAATAAAATATTTAATGTGTTATAAATTGCAATGAGTTTCTATTTTACATAACAATAATACAACATTTTGTACCGCGCTTAGGGGTTCATGTTGATTGAGAGTTTAATAAAACAACCAGTTAATGCACACAAGACTTTTATTCGAAAAATATTATCGTCAGATACGATAAGAAACAGCTCAAAAGTCTCAAATACCTCAGACAGCTTCACTAGCAGTCACGACTAATCGTTTTCACAAAACTGAAAAACTAACTAACTCTCTATGTCGGACTAGGGTATTTATACCTGACTTGGTGGAGAAATCTACCAGTTTCACCAAGGTTCTGGAAGCTTCTAGGCTATCTCGCTAAATATTGGTCCTAGAGCTTAGGTAATGGATGTTTCCAAAAGTATCTATTTCTCGCCAAGTTTCCAAAAAATCTCGACCTGTTGCCCAATTTCCCGCCAAGTCGCCAAGTTTTTCGCCAAAACATCACCAAGTCACCAAATTATTGGAAAACCGCTTTTAACGTACAACACTTCTAAATACCGCAATTTTTGCCCAAAATGTGAGTATTTCCGATCTGTCTGAGGTATTTTATGACAAATACAATTATTATTTTTAAATTTGTAACATTGCACCCCTCTCAAGGACTGCACATCCCGGGCAGTACAATCCCCTGAGAGGAGGCCAAATTTAATATAAAAGAATTTACATTTTAAGAGGATACAGAACACATTATGTACAAAAACAAATAAAAATACAAACAAAAAATAGAAAATATTAAAATTATCTATACTAGTTACAAAGAGACTATGGTTAACAAATTTTTACTTTACATTACGATAAGGAGCTAATCTATCGTAATGTACTACCTTTGGTTTCGAAGAAGATGATTTCCTTATACGAACCACGACGTCGTTCAGTCTTTTTAGAACTGTGTAGGGGCCTTCCCAGTTGGCTTGCAACTTTGGAGAAAGTCCTTTACGTCGAATCGGGTTCTACAACCAAACTTTGTCACCTTCCTGAAATTCATGTCCTGGCGCTCTTGTGTCATACCTTGTCTTCATTCTTTCGGTCGTCAGGTTGATTCGGTCTCGAGTGAAGTTATGGACATCTTCAAGACGGGCCTGAAGGTCTCGAAGGTATTCCTCTGGCGATGAAGATGTATCGGTGGGCGACCAAACTGAAGATCACAAGGGAGACGAAACTCGCGACCAAAGCGCATTTGTGATGGAGTATATCCGGTAGTCTCATGGACAGCACTGCGATATGCAAGCAGAAACAGCGGTAGCTTCAAATCCCAATCTTGCTGATTTCTGGATACTATAAGTGAGAGATTATTCAAGATGATTCGGTTAAACCTCTCTACTATGCCGTCTGATTGCGGGTGTAATGGCGTGGTCTGAGTCTTGTCTATTCCGAGAATTTGACACATTCCTTTAAACACAGCAGAAGTGAAATTTGTCCCTTGATCTGAATGAATTTGTAAGGGTGTGCCGAATCTGGAAACCCATTGCTGCACTAGAACCTCTGCTACTGTAGTCGCTTCTTGATCGTGAATGAAAACTCTTCGGGCTATTTAGTAAAGTAGTCCATGACAACTAGGATGTATTTGTTGCCATTTGAAGATCGTGGTAAAGGACCCAAAATGTCCAATGCTATCCGCTCAAAAGGTGCTCCTACGTTGTACCGCTGCAACCTTCCTCGGCTACGTTTCTTCGGTCCCTTACGTGCCGCACAGTCATCACAAGATTAGCACCATTTCTCTACATCTTGTCTAGTTTTGCTCCAATATAAGCGTTCTCGAACTTTCTGTAGAGTTTTCATTACTCCGAAGTGGCCTCCAGATGAGCTACTATGCAATTCTTTCAAGACATCTGAAATTATTGATTTTGGAAGAACAAACTGCTATTTGAAATTACGTCCATCATCGGACTCCCATTTCCTGTATAACACGCCATTTCTAATATGGAGTGAATCCCAAATAGCCCAATATTGTTTAGTAGTAGGACTGTTGATGGAGATGTCCTGCCAACTTGATCTCATACTGGAAGATTCTTTTAATTCAAAAATTGGATTTATATCTGGGTCTTCTTTTTGGGCTTCCCTAAGTCCTTTATCACTCCATGGGTCTGGTTTCGATGGCGGTGAAACAGTAACTTGGCATACCGAAGGATTTACTAATTGATAGCTCTTCTCTACTCTAGAACAATATCGGCAGCTTTAATTACACGGTTTCCTTGATAATGCATCAGCATTACCATGAAGAGTTCCTTTGCGATGACGTATTTCAAAGTCAAACTCCTGGATTCGTTGAATTCATCTGGCTACATGTCCTTCTGGATTTTTAAAATTTAAAAGCCAGGTTAAGAATGCGTGATCTGTCCAGAGCAAGAATTTCCTTCCATAGAGATAATGGTGGAAATGTTCTATGGATTTAACGATTGCCAGCAATTCCTTCCTGGTTATACAATAATTTCGCTCCGCTTTCGATAGACATTTACTCCAATAAGCAATGACATATTCTTTATCATCAATTTCCTGCGACAAAACAGCTCCGATATTTTCGTTGCTGGCATCTGTGTCTAAAATGAATAATTTTCCGGGCTGGGGATATGCAAGAACGGGCGAAGATGTCACTGCCCCCTTCAGTTGTTTAAAATCTTTCTCACATTCATCTGTCCATAGAAATCTCTGTTTAATTTTGTCAACTTATAAAGGCAGTCTGGCAATACTTGAAAAACCCTTAACAAACTTCCTGTAATACGTGGATAGTCCAAAAAAACTTCTTAATTGGTGGACATCTTCTGGACGACTGCAGTCCATAACTGCAGAGATCTTTACAGGATCTGTTCTTACACCTTCAGCAGAGATAATGTGTCCCAGATATCTGACTTCACGTCGAAACAAATTGCATTTGCAAGGATTCAGTTTCAGGTTGGCCCTTTTTAATTTTTCCAGCACCTTTCGGATGTTTCTTAAATGGTCTTCGAATGTGCACCCTACAATGATGATCTCGTCCAAATATACTAAACAGGCTTCGTAGGAAAGTCCTCGTAATACTGTCTCCATCAAGCGCTCAAACGTTGCAGGTGCATTGTTAAGCCAAAATGGCATAACCTTGAACTGCCAAAGTCCTTGTCCTGTTGTGAACGCAGTCTTTTCTCGATCCTCAGGATGTATCTCTACTTGCCAATAACCACTCTTGAGATCCAAAGTCGAAAACCATTGATTTCCGGATAAAGCATCAAGTGTATAGTCAATCCTAGGAAGAGGGTAACTATCTTTTTAGTGATGTTGTTTAACAGACGATAGTCAACGCAGAATCGGGTAGAACCATCTTTCTTCCGAACTAAAACAATAGGCGAAGCCCAATGACTCTCTGATGGCTCAATTATGTCATTCTGCTGCATTTCCATCAGAAGATCATCCACCTATTCCTGCTTAGCGAATGGTAGTCTTCTTGGGTGTTGTTTAATGGGTGGATGATTTCCTGTATCGATTCGGTGCTGCGTCATTTTGGTTCGCCCAACATCATCTGATTTCTTGGAAAAAAGATCTCCGAATTCTAATAATAGATTTCTTGCAGCATTCCTCTATTTATCATCTAACTCTGCACTCTGAAGAAGTTCATTAATTAGAGTGTCAGGAGGCTCAGATAGTGTGGCTTGACAATTTCGGTTAATACAGGTGACTGTGGTACAAGTCTCCAGCACTTCTCCTTCTTTTATTAGTTTTGCCTTATCGCTTAGATTAGCAACTCTTACCAGGATTATATTTCGTGAAAGGTCTACGAGTAAAGAAGCCACTAGTACTCCTTTAACGCTATTGTCAGAATCTGGATACTCAACCAATCCATAAGGAAAATTATTATCTTCTGAAAGAGCTCCGGAAACTATTATCTCAGTTCTTGGTGGTAATGTTGTTTCACTCTTTGTAGTTATATGATGGACTGTTTTAATATCTGGATATTTCGTCTTAAAAATCGCTACATCTTCAGAACATGAGTGTAGTTCATTATTTTTAAAATCTAACTTGAAAGGGTTTTCTTTGAGGAAATCCAATCCAAGAATAAATTCGTCATTTATATCGGTGACATATGATATATGATGGTACACGGCTTTACCAAATGCAATGTTTAGATAGACTTTTCCATGCACTTTAATCTTATCACCTATCACAGTTTGGAGGGTAATGAAGGGCGGCGTCCAGATGAGTTTCTCACCAAGTTTGCGAGCCAAATCTGTCCTAATGATAGTTACGTTGGCTCCAGTATCGACTATCATTTGCAGGGAACTTCGTTGACATGTCCCATAACCAAAAATCCGATGTCACCGCCACTTACGGAAGAAATGTGAAATAATTTGAAATAAGGCTTCTGACTCTCTGGACATCTCCGCCCAGCGAGATGGCCACATATTAGTTTTCCCTGCTGTGGTGGAAGATCATTTCCACCATCTTTTGGTTTCGGGCAGTCTCTACGGACGTATCCGACTGCACCGCAAGTCCAACACTGAATTTTCGTGTTTTTGCCACCTTTACTCAATTCTAAGCTGCGGAATTTTCCCCGCAGTTCTTCAGTTTGCTTTCTTAGATCATCGTCCGTATCAGTAGCAGAGACGGCTCTGATTGAGTGCCGGTCTTTACGCGTGGCCTGCTGGGCAGCCTCTATCTTATGTGCGTAGGCTAGGGCAGATCCGATATCTTTGACATCGGTGAGTCTAAGTGTTTTCTGTATCTCCGGATCCTGCACACTATAAATGAAGTGTTGTAGAGCAGATCTTGTCGTGTCTCAGCAGGGCAGTCCAAAAATGCTAGATGGGAAAGTCGCTGAATATCGGCAGCCAATTCTTGCAGACTTTCACCTTTTTTTGATAACGGGACTTTAACTGTAGTCAACTATATTCTTTAGTGGACTTTTCTCCAAACTGTAGCTCAAGCGCACTCTATAGGGCTCGGAAATCGTGCCTCTGCTCTTCTGGAAGCGTCTCGAAGATGTCGGCCGCGTCTCCTTTTAAAGAAGCCGCCAGGTGCAAAACTTGGGCTCGGGGATTCCATCCATTAGCTTCCGCTACCATCCTAAACTGGGTCTTGTATACTTGCCAGGATGATTTTCCATTGAAGGTTAAGAGTTTAACCACGGCTAGGGAAGGCATAAATGGCAAGTTGGGTTCCTCGTGTCTGTTTGACATTTGCTTCTTCAAGCTTTCAATCTCCTTATTCACATTGCCTAATGCTTCTTCAACGTTTTCTTCTATCTTCAAAACTTTAGTTTCCACTGAAGTTACCTTTTCTTCCATTGCATTCATCTTCTCCTGAATGATGTTGGAGAATTCTTCTTTAAAACTTACAATGTCCTTCTTAAGCTCCTCCTGTCCAGATTTTATCTCTTTCATCATCTCGGTTTTAATCTCTTCTTGTCCAGCTTTCATCTCTTCTTGTCTAGCTTTCATCTCTTCCTGTCCAGCTTTCATCTCAGTCACCTGCTCCGCTAGTTTTTTGAGAAAACTTTTCATGAAATCCATATCCATCTTTCTTGTGACACGCTGCATCAACTCTTCAACCCCACTTCTGACACCAGTTGTACCGCGCTTCGGGGTTCGTGTTGATTGAAAGTTGAATAAAACAACCAGTTAATACACACAAGGCTTTTATTCGAAAAATATTCCAGCTGTAACAATCACAATTAATACAGCACAATTCGTCAGATACGATAAGAAACAGCTCAAAGGTCTCAAATATCTCAAACAGCTTCACTAGCAGTCACGACTAATCGTCTTCACAAAACTGAAAAACTAACTAACTCATTTTATGTCGGGCTGCGGTATTAATACCTTACTTGGTGGAGAAATCTACCAGTTTCGCCAAGGTTCTGGAAGCTTCTAGGCTATCTTGCTAAATATTGGACCAAGAGCTTAGGTGATGGATGTTTCCAGAAGTATCTATTTCATGCCAAGTTGCCAAAAATATCGCCAATTTGCCAAATTTCCCGCCAAGTCACCAAGTTCCTCACCAAAACATCACCAAGTCACCAAATTATTAGAAAAACCGCTTTTAACGTACACTTTTAAAAACCGCAATTTTTGCCCAAAATGTGAGTATTTCCGATCTGTCTGAGGTATTTTATGACAAATACAATTATTATTTTTAAATTTGTAACAATATCTTCAATAAATAAAAATAAATTAGCCTCTATAAAATCTGATTGTAAAATTTAATAAATATAAACAATATGAGGAAACTTACTAAGCATGGTAATATTTTTCTTATATTCTTTACTTCTATTTAAAATTCTTTCATATCTTTCTATCTTTCCTTCTGGATGTGGTTGGTGAAAAAACACTGACGGAACAAAATCAGAATGATTTTTATTCCTAGATGGCTTCCCTGTAATCATTTGTAAAAAAAAATAAAAGAGTCAATTCAGAGAAAAGTAATTATTTATTCATTAATAAAAGTATAATAAGAGAAATTCAACATGATGGACAACAACTACTTTAAGTCAATATTCATTGATATTACTCCATATCAATCATTAATGAGCCTCATTCAAAGACTAAGCTTTATATATTTAATTTCAACAACATTAATTTTATTTCAATTACAAATTTATGGATGAAATTCATCTTTTTCATAGAAATATAATCAAGAATAGTATAGAAATATAAGCAAGAAAAGAATATTTAGACAAGCTTCAAATTATATCCGCAGATTATTTTTTTGATGTTAAAAGATATTTAAAAATATTTTATATAAAATAAATATCTTTAACAGTAAGACCAACTAAACACAATAAACTATTTTTTGTATTCAACAATTATATTATTTTGCATATTTAGGCAGATTTCGCCAAAACTATAAACAATTATATTGACGCAATAAATGTAACCAAAGGTTGCTATAATACTGAAATTAAAGCTTTTAAAATTAGGAAATGTACTGAAAATGTTTTAAATAAATATTTTTAATTTAGGTACATAAATTTACCTGTAATAAAATGCGTGTTGCACAAGCATGAATACTTTGTTGAATTCCAATTTTCTCGATTTATAGCTCTTTCTCACATAATCCTACGCTCAGGATCCATTGGAAATTTAAACATTTTCACTTGGGACAGTAAATTTGTACCAGCTCACACATTGGAGCCAACTGCTACACAACAACTACTACATTTATTTGCATATCAAAAAGGGAATATCAAATTTGATCATTATTTTTAAATAAATATTTCAAAGCAATGCAAACAACAGCAGACACACAATAACTGAAACACCAACGTAAACAACACTAGAACAGTAGGCAGGAAGTTTCGTGCCGGTAGTTTTCTAGATCTCCATGTTAGTAGCGCCATCTATTCTAAGCTTCACAGAAACTTCCATTCATATATATTTACCTTTATATATTTATTCTATTCATATTTATATACCTTTATATATTCTATTCATATTTATATACCTTTATATATATCATTTAATAAACTGAAAAATATTTAATAGGGGAGGGGCAGACGATTCACCCACTGACAGTCTATGTTCTCTGAAAAGTGTTTAAAATCGAGAAATTAAAATATATATCTATATTTTGCTGATATATAATTTATTTATTAAAAATTTTCTACAAAACTTTTTATAATTAAATCTATACCTTATGAATATATATATATATATACATATATATATATATGAATTGAAATTTTTTGTCATCAAAGTAGTCACAAATTTTATATGCATTAGCCAGTTCTTATGTATGATACACAGCTTAAAGTTCTTTTATGATTGTTATTAGAAAAAAGATATTTAGTTTTTTTTTCTAGAATTTTGTCTTCTTATATTGTAATTTAATGTTGAATTGTGTAAACTTATATTTTATACTGGACTGGTGTGAGTTTAATTAATTAGAAGTTTTTGTATGGTGCTTTTGATTAAAAATGTATCAGAAACAAATTCAGAGTATTTAAAAGTAGTGAATTGATTGACTGTGTAGGAGATGACCCACCATAGTAAAATTTCTGTATTTGAAAGGGTAGTTCTAAGTTCAACCCTATTTATTATTGATTAATATAGATAGACATGCATTCAGAAACATATCTATCAAGAGGCCTGCTTCAGATTCAAAATATTTTCCTCCATCAATAATTAATGTTCGCACTATATCTTTCTACACGAAAAGTATGGAAAAGATTTTAAAAAGCCAAAATTTTCATCTGTCTGGTTATGCAATATGAAGTCAACTTGTGAAAATTATTTTAAATTTTAAGTAGAGTTCATTTTCAATACGGTGTATAAAATGATTTTATTTCATAAAAGATATACAATGCAAAATTGATTATTTAAAATACCAACATATCACAAGAATTTTACACATTTGCTTTGATTTTATTGTTAAAATAATTCTAAAAATTAAATTCTTCATCCAAAATGTTCATTAAAAATAGAGAAATGTTATAGAAATTTACAAATAAAAAACTTTAATGCATAATTAATTATAAATAATTTATCATTAACTCTCTTCTTACAAAGAATATCTCATAATACATCTTTAAACTATGTGACTCAATTACATAATTTTGATATTAATTTCTAGCATTCAGATAATTTTAGGTTTGTCACTCAATGGTAATTTTTTACCCATAAGAGCTAATTAGACAGGTACCAACAGTTCAAAGTGAACTCTGAACTGCTACAAACATTGATGTCCATAGTGGGAATCCAACTTGAGAACTGTTGAATAGAAGACCAGAGGGCTAATGATTCTACACATTTCATTCTAGTATCTGAATTTTAAAATGATTTAAATAAATTATAAAAAAAATCATATGAACTTACATTTTAAAGTTCTTTTGCAGTGTATGAAACATTTTCAAAATCGAAATATAGAAAGAATCTTTACTTTGCTTATTTCTCATGAATATTTACTCAAGTCAGATCTGCAGTTTAAAGTGCATTCTGAACTATAAACCTGTCTAAAGTGGGAGTTACATATTTTTTGATAGATCAGCAATATTCCATTCAGCATGAGCAGAGATACTTGGGTCATTTTACTACCTCTTTTTCATATTGATATACTATACACTTAAGTTTTTATAATAAAAATACTTTTTAAATAAAACGTATATATTCAATAGCTTCAAACTTTTAATGATTCATCCGTTTTTAAATGTAAGATTTTCTGCGCATGCGCTGAAAAGAACAGAGAAAATTTCTTTAGCTCGGAATAACGACAAGTGCCACTCGTTCACAGTTGAAACTTCATTGTAAGGGGTAAATTTTTCCTCCCCTACTCCTAGCTCTATGGTTCGGGCAAGGCTTTCTAGGTGGTCTTGGGTTCGGGCTACTGAGAGCTTAATGGGTCATTCTCGTTTTCAAAAAGTAGAAGTTCAAAAAAAAAAAAATATGCTTAAAAAGTTTATGCACATTAAAAGTGTAATAGGTTCTAACGTCATTCCATTGGTTTAGAATCGTGCGGAGAGAAGAATGGTAGTTCAAGTGTCAATTTCGTTAAAATAACGATCCCCATAAAATATCGTGATTCAAAACTTCAAGACATCTGTGCCTATCAGTTTTGGTTATTAGCGACAGATAATTAGAAGTGTATTATTTCAATAAGCTATAACGGGGAGTAAATAATGCCAAAATATCCTTATTGATACCATTAATATTGAAATTTGAATGCATAATTTTAGCATTTAATTAAAAATGAAATTTGATCATATATATGTAAAATCAACTTCCTTTAAGTAATGAGGTCAAAGCAAAAGAAATATATAAGGGAATCTTCCAGATCACTGTGATACTAACGTAATATATTCTTAAGTTTACAAAATTTTCTTAGAGTTGAAGAATAAACAGTAAGTTTACATGGTGAATATGAAGAGAAAATCCTCTATGTTGTGTCTAGATAACAGCGTATTCTTCATTTGACAGCGAAAACTGTCTGTAAGAGCCTTTGGCCAAATTCGGCAGAACAGATTATTCTGACTCGCATATGAGTAGGGAGTGTGCCAACTCAGGGTATAGCCGCATTAGTTTATCACAACTTATTATTTCGTGATAGTTGGCCGTGTTTAATAATTTTGACCAACGAAAATAGAATACCGGAAATGAACAACTGTTAAACAAAAGGAAAAGAAGAATGGCAACAATAATGTACGTGAAAAAAAACAAACTTTGAAGAAGAGGTGTGGTTTTTGATAAATTCAAAATGTTGAATCTATTTTTACTATTTTGGCTGTCTTTAGTTTCATACGGTAAATTTATGACCAATATTAATTTGAAAATTAAGTAATTACAGATTCTTTTAGTTAATACCCAATTATGATTGGATTAGCTGAGTTAATCCAAATTCATTTGTTATTTACTACTTTTTGTTTTTCAAAATGTGAAGAATATTTTTATTTTTCTGTATTTTATTAGAACATAATCCACTCGTTCGACTTTATGGTACCTCTTTATAATTAAGCACAAGTTTTATGCTGCAATACGTAATAATTTATACGTATTGCAGCACTATACATATATTGCTTACTATCAACATTAATTAGTTTAGTCGCGTGGTTTGTTTATTGTTCAACGCCAATTTTTTTCTCTAAAGTTAGATTGGAACTTATATTTTAAAATGGATTCCGAACTACTACAAACATCTAAGATCAAGGTGAAATTCTAACTTATGAACCAAAGGCCAGAGTGCTAACCATTCAGCTACCAGCTTGACACTTGTTATTCTTGATTCATTCATTAATGTAATTAACTCTAAAGATGAATATTTTTTTAGTATTTTACAAAAAGTACTTTATTTTATCTGTTTTCATTAAAGCAATTTAAAAATGAGACTAAAAAAAAAAAAATAGCTTGCAGCTTTTCCCGACAGGTCTTTTAGCAAACAAATAAGATATTGCAAATGATGAAGCACTAAAAAATGTCATTTGTCCTTGTTTTGTAATATGAGACACTTCTGTTAAAGTTTGAAATTTCTTAAAAATAAATTCCTTTTCATTTAACTAAATCCAGGTGGAATTTGCATTAACTATAGTTTCTAAATTACTGGAGGCAAGAGACATGTTAAATTAATGGGCTCAATTGCAACTGTTTTTGTTTGTTGTATTTTGTGTTCTTTGATAGAAATTCACATTTTTTGCTGTAATAGTTCATAATCTACCATAAGAAATAAATAAAGTATAAGTTTGCCAAGCCTTATTAGAAGCCAAAGAAGTTTTCAGACTTCCTTAACTTTTAATAAGATTCAAGAAAAAAAAATGTTTTTTTTTTATTTTTTTATTTTATCTGTTCCTTTTCTAATTGATTCTAGCTCTATTTACTCTATGTAAATTATCTTTTATTTCATCCTTTCGAAATTTACATTAATGTTAATGTAATGTGTTTTGTGCATACTGTGTAAAAAGGCTCTAGAACCATCTTACCTAACATTTCTGTAACTACCAGTAACTAACTTTTCTTAATACTAATTAAAAAGGACATTTTATTTACTTGTTATTTTGTCTCAAGACATGCAGCAAAAAATAAATGTCACCATGTTTTCAATGTATAAAACTTTGCAAAAAATAATTATTCAAGGTAATGAACTAAAAGTAGTTTCATTGTAAATATTCTTAACTGGAAACATACTAACATAAATGTACTATTTTAAATATCATGACTAAAAGTCAGTTTTCTAAATTTCAAAATTAGAAAACACTTATAACTAAATCTGCAACTTTTTATTTTGAATATGAAATTATGTAATTGCGAAGAATAATACAACATTAACATAGAATAATACATCATTCAAGCAAACAATACATTTTGCATTTTAAATGTAAACTAAAATGGTTTCTTTCAGAACCTGCAAATTCATGCTAAATTATCCATTTAAAATATAAATTATAGCAGTTTTTTCCTGAGTTAAATATAATTTTTTAAGTAATACTAAAAACAAGAGTTATACTAAGCAACTGAGTATATTTTTCAAAGATTTTTCTTTGTTCAAGATCTTATTAAATTCATGAGGATTTTGACAAAATGTAATATAATATTCTCCTAGTTTTATCTTTTATCATGTATTAAAAGTCTTTTCAGTTGGTTATTTTACTAAAATTTAAATTTTTCAAAATCATTCTTATTAGAGCCTGACATAAGAAATTATTTTTGTCATGAATTATTTTGAATGTATATTTTACAGAAGTAAAATATTTTTCTATAAGCAAATTTATAATCTCAAATATTTCTAATTTTCCTAATTGTAATTGGATAATTTTTTAAATAAAAAATGTGGAATAATAATTCAATTTTTTTTTATTTCTTAAATATATATTTTTTTCAAAATAAAAAATGTTCTTATCTTACAGTTTAAATGTATAAATGGTGAGAAAAAAGGTTTTATATCTTTATCTAAGAATTAGAAATAAATGCTTCCAAAAAGAGAAGTCTATTTTCCAGATATTGTTATGATATTTTGATAAAAAAAAAACTTCCTTATTGGGGAGTGTGAGAGTTTTTACTGGACATAAATATTTTAGCCAAGAGGCACTTTTTAATGAGGAAAACTTCTCAGAGCAAATTTTCTCATGAGTGTACGAGATGTCAATAGCTAAGCTGAAGATAAAATGTAAAACCAGTCATCATTTTGAGGCAATTGTAAAATAACTGAGGTCAAGTTTTCTAAAGTCTCAATAGCAATTTTACAACTGTGTTGATATTAAAAAATATATTAACTTTTTAATGCACTTGATACATTTAAATTATTCTTAGAAAATTATATAAAAATTGATATTCTCAGTTTTTATGAAGTATAAGCTATTATATTTTAACCAAACACACAATTAACATTACTCTAATGCATCTTAATTTTTTTTCATATTTTCTAAGTCAAATTGCATGTTTATGAAAAATTTCAAAAAGATCAATTGAAAAACCTACTTTGTACTTTTTGTCTTATTAGTTTTTGCCAACCTATAAAATATCATGCATATAGTTTCATAATAATGATTGTCTAAATAATTTATATTAAGAAATGTGACTTGAAATAATTTTTACATTCAGTGATTTTTTCGAAATATTTTTTGTAGGTTATGTTCAAATCATATATTGATTAATGAAAATGGAGATTTTTTGACTTTAATTGATTTTTATAAGTTTCATCTATGATAATTACTTTTTTAGAGAAATTTTATATTGTTTTATAAGATTACAATGTCATATTTTTCATATGTAAAAAAGGAAAAATATTAACAATGTTTTTTAGAAAGTATAATAATTTAATTACTTACAAGAGAAATAAATAAAGATCTTGCTGAATTACATTTCAGATCATTGAAATCCTTTCAAAAATGCTTTGTGCCTTAAGTTTTAAATAATCACTACCAGAAAGGTTTTAAGGTTGAATTAGCAGTCAAGCAAAATTAATAGAAATATTTTATGTATCTTAAATAGATTTTTTACTAATCTATAATTTAAATTTTTATCATTTACATAAAATAATGATTTCTTACTACAGATTTTAAACAACATAAGATGCATAAGAAGAATATTCAAATTACCAATAGCCTTTTGAAATTTTTTATGCAGTGAATTTCTAAACAAATAATTATTTTAATAACTGTTATTTAAACTTATAAATGCAAAAAAAAAAATAATAATAATAAAATAAACAACTGGTAATAACAACAATGAATGACATAATTAAAATTAAATATATATTGAATTTTATATGTTGCTAAGCAAAAAACTTTCCAATTTCGTTTATATATTCTACAAATGTAATGCATTTCATATTTTATTTTATTGATAAAAAATAATGTTCTATGAGAGATAAATTTGAAATAGTTTGGTGGAGGTAAGTTGAGAGTGATGAGATATGTTAGAAATGCTTTCTTGGAAGCCCATTGTTGCATGAAAAATATCTATTAGTAAGTAATTTTATTATTAATAACTATAAATAAAGCGATTTTAAATATTCACAGAAATTGTGTTTGAGTGACAAATTTAACTAAAGAAAAATTTAATTTTCTTATATATATTTAATTTTGATAGTCAACAAAATACATAATTAATAGTATAATATTTAATAATAGACTTATAAAAAATACATATTTTTGATTTGAGTAACAAAATTTAAACATACTAATTTTTTTATGTAATGGATATACTTGTCAGGTATAAAGATAGAGCTATAAAAGAATTTAAAAATTAACTCCTGGTAAAGTATAGTATCATTATCAATAAGCATTTAAATTCTTATAGAATTTATCCTGTAATTACTGTATTCACCTGTAATTAGAATTTTCGGCCAGCCAAAACTAAAATTTCGGTTGGCCGAGCTTGATCTTCCATGTACCTGGGTCCGCCTCATCTGGAAGTTGTTAGGAGCTGATGAACTATATCTGTTATGAACTGACATATGATTGGTTAAAAATTTCTTAGGGGTATGGCTAGTAGAATTTTAACAATTCAGGATGAGAACTATGAAAAATTAGACTATTAAATTTAATTATTAATACATAATTTTAATTAAACATTAAAATGCAGTAAGTGATATTTAATTTATTTATTTAAGATCTTTAAAGTAAATTAATTTAAATAGCTTGTCTATAGGTGATATAATTTCTTTAAGTTTGTCGAGTAGCTCTTGAACTGGAATGCCTTTAAAAATTTCTTTTATTTCATTCATTAGAGTCAATAAGTCTCGGAGCTCACTTCCAGTGGGAAGATCATCCGAGTGAATAGTTTTAAAATAAGGCGCTGGGTGGGGTGAGGAGTTGTAGCTTGTGCGTATGTCAATCCAAGTTGGATTTCAATTGAAGGAGTTGTTTTGTAAACTTTCCTGTCCGCACTTTTTGGCTTGGGGAATGCTTTGTATCCCCTGTAATTTACTGGGTGAGTTCCCTCACAATTGCAACACTTTGGTTGTTCGATTTTTTCTGCAGGGCGGCCTTTGATGTTATGGGCACTTGCACACTTGACACAACGGGGTCTCATATAACACATTTCAGAAATGTGGTTGAATCTCTGGCAGTTGTAGCACTGTATTGCCGATTTGGGTCCTTTGTAGTGCTCTACTATACCAGAGATACAGCATAATTTTTTAAATTGATAGGCTGTAATGCCATCTGTTGATGGAATGAAATTAATTATGAATAGCAGCATCAGTTTTTCTGTTTTAGGATACCTCATCCTGGTTGCTGTGATGGGATAGTAACCTGGTGAAGTTAATTCTTTAGCAATAGATTCCCAGTCCCTGGTAATGGGGAGACTCCTAACCATGAACTTCTTCAGTTTTTGGTTTTTACTTCTAAGAAGGACACATATTTAATGGCATTACTGTAAAGGTATTTAGTAATGGTCCTATGATGTTCAGCTGATTTGACAAATATTTTTAGGTTAAGTCCTGCTGTCTTGGTCTCAAATTCAAAACCAAGAGCACTTTTTAATTTAGCTATGATTTCAACATGGTTATTGCCATATCCCTCAAGCACTAGAGGAATTTTCTCCTTTGAGGGGGAGGGGCTAATTGCAGGAACAGAGTTCAGCTCTGAATTCTATTGGTCAATAGTGTAGAAGTTCCAGTGTTGCGTGCATGTTCTTTAATATAATAAATTGGATACTTCTGACAAATAATAGCAATATTTATTTTCAAGTATGAAATGTAGAAAAAAAATTAATAGAACATCATTTTACAAAATCGCCTGATAACAAAGCTCGTGTCAACTAGCAAGAGACTAGTTGAAGTGCGAAGAATTGATTTTCTTTTATATGCCAACTGGAGGGAAATAAAGAGCCACTGAGGGCACATACTCGATGGCATCATTACAATGGTGTGACATCACTACAAGAGCATTATGTAACATATCATTATGTAAATTACTATTAGTTACAGGGGGGAAAGGGCACTTCAGTAACAGCATAGTCACCTGTGCTAAAAGTCTTTTCAGTTTCTCTAAAGAGTGAATGAGCTTGTAGATTCATCTTCGCCCATTCATAGAGGTATGACTTGAATTCCACTTTTGTAGGGAAATCTGTTGCAGATTCATAAACTGTCAGAAGTCCTTTGACAATAATCCAAATATTTTCAGGAAACTGTTAGATCCATAATTGCGAGTTCTGAAAAGTGCTCCCCCCCCCCCCAAGATGATGGTAGAGATAGTCTGTGCGGAGTTTGGAAGAACATGTATGTCCTGAGCTGAGGCTAAACCCTGAGTGAATTCTATAACCATGTAAAATCCAACTTAATGGGATTTCTCCTTTCATTCTTTTTAAAAACACATGATGATGTTTTAGTAAGATAATTTTTTTTATTGAAGGCTGATAATATTCTATTGATCATAAAAATTGCCTTCAATTTTTTCAAATGTATAAAAATGTTAATGTTGAAATATCATATACATTGAAACAACATTCATTAATGCTTTATTTAAAAGATAATTTAAATACATGGCAAAAATAAAATATTTAATTTATGAGTCTTGGCTTCATAGAGATTTAATGGAGAAATAATACTCTTAATTATTCTATCCGAAGTGTGAGCACACTGTTAATATGTTCAATGTCATATAGTAAGAAAATACGAACATATTTAACAGTGATTTGCATGCTATCATGCATGAATCAAAAGGCTAATCTTAATGGGAAAAAAATAATTCAATATCTAATGAAATATGTTCTAAGTTAAACTATTTTACTGTAAGAACATTTAGCTGGTAAATAATTTATTTTGTTGGTAAGCACAGATGTAAAAAAAAAAAAAAAAAAAAAAAAAAAAAAAAGAATGAATATTTCATATTATTTCTGTGTTACACATACCTTAAAAACTAATTCACATTAATTTTGTTACTATAATTCCTGTTTGATTATTGAGAAAAGCTATTGTGAAATTAATTAAACTATCTATATCACAGAATGAAAATTTTATACAAAATAAATAGCATAAAACTTTAATTGATATGATAAAACTAAATAAGTTATCATTAAATAATTCAATACTAATTTACTGAACAAAAATTTCAATAAAGAAATTTTTTAATTGTCGATAATTCTAGCTTTCCGTCTTTCTATTCTAGTTTATTTGTATGTAAGTAGACAAAAATAATTTATGAAAAGTAATATGTACAAATCCCACACTTAAAAAAGGTAGAAGTCTTAATTTCCAAAAGTATGATAGATCATAATGTACCAAGTTTTTATATGTGCTTCTAAATGCCATAACACAGTCAGTTATCTTGTAGAGGAATGAAAACACAACTATCCAATTATATTACTTTCAAATGTTAGTTCTTCAAAACTCCAATTAGGAAGGACGATATAATATGTATACTAATTTTAAAAAACTAAACAACTATCTGCTTTATTTAAATTACTTGGCATCTAATAATAAAAGTAATTAACCGTTTGACAGCTATCCATCAAAATCTTCATACATTCCAAAAGTGCTATAGATAATTTGGATATTTAAAAAAAAAGGTGTTTTTTACTGAAAATTTTATAACTGTTGCAATTTTACATATTTATAACCTTTTATAGAAGAGAATTAACGAAGACTACTATTTAAGGCAATCAATAAAAATATCATTGTTAAATGAAAGAAAAGTTTAACATCTGTGCTTTCCTGCACAAATTTCATGTCGCGCTGAAAGTCATATTGAAAGGAAAGCGCAATAGTGCCACTTGGAGTGTTTGGACTTCAAATATGGTAGCGCAATAGTGCTGCATAGCAGTCAATCAGTTAAGTAAAATGATGAAAAATTAAAAATTTACAATTTCCACAATTAAAGAAAAATTATTCAGAATACAGCATTATATATTTCATTATATCACTTAATAATGTATGTAAACTGTTATATAGTGTGGCATTAAAATTGTATTGCTTCTTCATTATTCTAAATTACCAAAAAGAAAATTTTTACTAAGAGAATAAATAAAAAAAGAGTGCTAAGTTTGAATTTATATGCTAAAAATTTGTTTATTTGTCAATGTTTGTACAAAAGCAATAATACAGTAATTCATTAAAATGGTGTTTGGTGAGGCACTAGTAACGTATGAAATGTTTTATCTTAGTTTCCATTTTAACACATAAAGAATAACTTTTGTTAATGGATTTTTTACTAAAATTTCTGTGTCTGCTATCAAAGTGCATTCAGTTGAATTTATTGTTTCTGTACATTTTTTTTTACTTATATGCACATACACATAATGGAAACTTACTTTAATATTCTTGTTATAAACAGCTTCCATATAATAATTGCAGATTAGACATTTCATTAAAGCAGTTTGTTTTTGAATAATTCCATAATATTTTAGAATATTAAAACAAGAGTATCATTTTCTAAAAAATAATTGAAAGTATCATAAAACTTTTGAAAAAAATTAATTTTGATAAGAATTTAATAGCTAACTGTGCAAAGTTTTGCAACATCCACCTCAAAACAATTTTAATCATTTTTATGAAAAAAAAATATGATTTCATTTATAAATTTATTAATATTTTTAAAATCTTGCTTTTTCCAAATTTCACCTTTTAATATGCTTTATGTCTTGTTGCATGAAACTGATCATAAATGATTATAAGATCAAGATGTATAAAATTACATTTTTGCACTTTCCAATGCAAGTTAAAAAAATTCTTAGTGTATATTTTCTCATTTCATGTGTTTTGTGTTCTCCGGCATTTTAAATTCAGGAGGAATTTTATAGAAATTTATAGCATTTTAAATTCAGTGGTGGGCAAACTTTTTTAATAAAGGGCCACAAAGTTTAAGAAATTCTAAAAAAGGGCTAAAATTATAGAAAGAATATATTTTGTGCTAAAGTTTTTAATCATAATATTATAAAAACATTACAGCATTACACACAAATGTTACAGATTCAATTTACCTTAAATAATAATTTAACTTTTATTCAAAGGCCATGACATGTTAAGTGTGTGAGATACATGGAATTGTTTTTGATTTTCCATAATATTTTCAAAAGCAGGTTCCACCTGGGATGAAGTAACTTTCAGCAGTGCGAAAACTTTCAACTTTCAGTTCCTCGGTCAATCAGTTTCTGATTGAATTTTTCCGCAATTTCATGGTCTAAGAAGTCTGTTCGCAAACATTAGACGACGCAAACATCACCATACCACTCTGCAAGTTTAGCTTTTTCTGTAGGCTATGCATCTATTATTCTACTAAGTAAAATTAACTTTTAACTTCTTTATCGTCAAAACATAATTGTAGCAGGCCATGTACTATCCATGTTGATAAACCCTCAATGGGCTGGATTAAATACTTTCACGGGCTGTACTTTGCCCATCACTGAATTAAATTGTAAAATATGTAAGTTAGGATAAACTGCTAATTTTGATTATTTTAGCTTCTTCAGCCTTGTGGTGCTATAGTTGTGTTAGCTCTCAACCTGGATGTGAAGAATTTTATGTAGATTGGAGAATTCATCATGCAATCACATGCCCACGTGATGATGACAAATGTGTGAAAGTGATTGAAAGAAAAGGTGGTAAGTACCTTGTTTACATGAATTAAATTCTTAAGAATAGAACATAATTTTAACACAAGATTGTTTCTAAGAAATTGACATTTGAAGAAAATTATTTAAAAATATCAATTTTGAAATTTGTTATTATATAAAATGTGAATTATGACTGCTAATGTATTGATATTCAAAGTTTTATACACATGTAGTTGACAAATTCATTACAAGAGATTGTTTGTCTAATCTGGAGGGACAAAAGAAAGATATTCCTGCAGACCGATATGATGGATGTAGAAAAGCAGCTGAACAGCCTAAACTAGCTGTTTATGTAGAAAATCACATAACACAACTTGAAATAAAAAAGTATGTTTCTGTTTTATTAAGTTTGATATATAAATTAATATGTTGTAAGCCATGATTAAAATATTACTTTAATTAAGATAAAAATATTTTATAAAATTAAAATTGTAGTTGCAATTCTCATTTAAAATTGTAATTGTATTTATTAATAATCAATAAATTTTCATTTCAGTCAATATTGGGATGAAGTGGAATATTGCTTTTGTGAATTTGATCAGTGGTGCAATAATGCTTACTCCTTATGTCCCAATACTGTGATTAGTATTTTGCTGACTGTTCTGTTATATTTTTTAAGAACATAACTATGGTAGATATGTTAATATGGTAATGGAACTTTTTAATTACTTTATAATTGGATATATACAAATTAAAAGGATAGTTAAGATATTGAGGTTAAAAATATTTAATGCAAAATTCAATAAGGAAAATTATACATCTAGATTTAATTTTGATTTATTATACTATGTTAAAATAAACAAGCTTAAAGTTAGTTAAATCTAGACAGCATGCTAACATTTTTTTAAAAAAAAGTTAGTTTAAATTTTACCGTTAAAACAATTTTTTGTTATAATTTTATTGTATTTTTTAAATTTGTTGATATTCAATTTATAACTCAAGTTGACTTGTTTATACTATAATGTTATCTGTATAAATTATTTTTATATTGATGCCGTCCATTTACAATTACATTTTGATGATATGTATTTAGAATATAAAGAAAATGTGATACCATTTAAGTAGTTGTATACTAGACAAAGTTGAAATATGTGAATAAAAATTCACGTTGGTTTTATAATAGCTTAAGCATTTTTTAATAATGCTTCATTATATTTCAACTGATTTTATATATACAATGGGTTTTTCTTATTGTTTGGTTTTAGAATTTATTATTTCACTAGTTTTTTATCATTATTTCCATTTTGTGTGTTAGTTTTTCATTTTTTTATAAAGTTATCATTCATTGCATTACTGAATTTAAGATTATTGTCCTATAAATTTAGAATAAAAAAGGATTGGCCTGAAAAACTTTTTTTAATTAAATCAGACAAAAATTATTCATTTGTTATTATACACTCATCATGGTAGGGAAGGGTTAAGAGATCTTTCAAATGAGTGGTTAAGTAATAAAGCTACACCAGTGATGAGAAGGGATTTGATGAATATGTGGAATTTAAAATATTTTTTCTGAATATTCAAGAATATAATCTTAATAAAAGAACCTTCTGCAGTTATTTAATTTTTAAGATTGGTTTTTCCATCAGAATGAAGTCTGGTGAATTAATGCGTTATTCTTAATCTTGTGAAAACTATAATTCACAAGATTTTGTGACAATGTTATACACAAATAACTATTACTCATACCTTAAAGTTTGATATACAGAAATAAAGCCTAAGCGTTTCCACTTATGTTTATTTAGAGGAAGAAAAAAACTAGTTTAATTTTTCTTTAAATATTGAATAAGCAGCAAATGAAGTTTAAATATTGCACAAGTGTAAATGTTTTATATGTACACAATAAACTTCTTGTAAAAAAAGATAAATCAATTTTATTTATGCATTTAAATAATATGTATATTACTTTATAAAATATGTGTACATTGTTTGTACTTTCAAAATATATTTTTATGGAACTTTCATGTCAAATATCACAATAAATTTTTTTAAATAAAATGGCTCAATACATTTTTTAAAAATTTCAACAGGCATGCATTCTTTCAAATAAATATTTCAATAAAATGATCCAACAAACGTTATACTCATTTCTTCACATAAGTTTGCAGGACGTGATCGTGGCCTCCAGAACTGCCAATTATAATAAACTGGAAAAAGAACAAAAATTTGAGAACTCCAGGCTGGTTTACATAATATGTATTTTCTAAAATTTCACTATAAACCTGATTTCATACTTATTTTCTGTTCAAAACAAACTTATAACTTCAGTTTATTAAAATACATTTAAACATCAGAAAAATAGATAGGCTTGAATAAGGTAGAAATGTAACTTATTTAGAAGTCTCTAGCTAGTGTATATAAAATAAACTTAAATTGGATTTTACCAATTGATGACAGTTAATTACAATTTATGTGGTTTTGTAATTAGTATTCTTGACATAGTTTTATAGTAAAAATCTATCAAGATAATATTATTCATAGAGACTTGTGAAATCTTAGATCTGTGGGTGGAAAAAGAAGAGGCACAGCTTTTCATAGGATAGACATACAACATTGAATATCTGCTATAAATTTTCAAAAGGCAATTGTGATTATCAGTTTCACAACAGTCCCACCCTAATATGGGTATTTATAAGGACATACACTTTTATCATGTATCTGATGAATGCAAAGTACAAAATTATGCACCTCACTGAACTCACTATTATTGTTATTGGATGGTTGAGGAGTCACTTAAAGAAATAGCTTGATGGCTGTGTAAGAGCATGATCTTCACAATCTGAGATAATGCTGGTAGGAAACATATAATACATAATTTTAAAGATAATATAGACCAATAAGCATGATGTTACCTTTTATTGTTGTGTACATTCTGATGAATTTTGAAAATTACAGTTATGTGGTTCCAATGACAAACATTACTGAAATATATTTGAAATCTTATGTGCATTTCAGCACAGATGTCTATTTAGTCACAGTAGTTAGGCATTATAAACAATTCTACCAAATTCATGGTGTTCTTTGTCTTCAGAATAATTTCATACAACTTTGAAGTTAATGACATATTGCCTTTTCTGATCTTAGGTTTCTTCCCTTTTGCACATGAAAGCTAATTCATGTTTTCAGGGCTTGAATATTGGGTGGTAAAATTAATTTTTTATTTAGTCTACATTATTTGGAAAAATGAAGATATTACTTTTTCAACAGCAATGAACCTTTCATATTTTTAAAATTTGAAAGCTGTAATTTATTTAAATTCTTACTATTAAATATTTTTTAATTTGCAATCTTACTAGCTTCATAAAATCACATTTTTCATTGAAAATAACTATTTACAATTTCAAAATTGATTACTTTAACTTTTGAAAATAATCATTGTTAAAATGGTTTGTCATAATTGCATTGATGGAAAAATAGTTATAAAATTATTTCATTTGTATCTGGAATTTTTTTAATTTTGTAATATATAAAAATAATACAGTAGTGGTATTTCTTATAACAAAGTTTAAATATATACTTAAAGGTTATCACATTGGTGAGGCTAACATTTACTTCAAAATGGAAACAGTTTTAATATAAAATAGTAAAAAATTCTTAGTTCAATATTTTTCCTTTCTAAAAAGAATTTAGAAAAACTTCCCACATTTACAGTGACAAAAGTAGTAAAACCTTTTAGTTTACCATGAGAAATAGCATAAAATGTTCTGCAATGTATGTTGCAGGTGTGTTTTATATATTTAAACTACCAAATAAAACAGAAAAAGTAGTTCTCATGTAATTCATTTTCCTCATTGTTTAAGTTGCACACAAAAAAGACAACACACACTTTCCATGAATTACATATTTATTTTATAATACCCTTATTAAATGCACATTCTAAGCAGATGTTATTGACATTATCATAAAATTTCAATATTAGTGTTCTTATAAACTTAATTCATCAGATATGTGTGCTTTTAAAAATAGCTTAATTACATAATATTTAAATGGACTAATAAGAAATTAGTAAGCACTTACGCACATCACGGGGACGAAGAAGCACAGAGACAGTTGAACAATTTGAAGCACATGGTTCAGAAGGATCTAAAACTATAAGGCGATAACCATGTCCTTGAGCAACCCATACATTTGCAAAATCTGTTAGGGGCTAAAATTAATAGCATAAATAATAAATATTTAAACTAGTTATCAACAATGGCATGAACTTTTGGAGATAATGCATATAAATAGACTAGGAAAATATTTTGATTTTTCAATCAAATTTTGAATTTAAAATTTTGATTTTTCAATCAATCCCTGTTTCTAATTCAATGAAGTTAAACAGTGATTTTCTCACTATTAACTACACAGCATTCCTGAAAATATTAACAGTAGCCTTTTGATTTTATTGTTTCCTCTATCAAAGAATCTCAAATAACATGGTTAACAATAATAATTAAAAATATAAGAATGGTAAGTTAGATAACAGATGGAATTAAGTTAAAATGAATGCAAATACCAAAATTATATGTGTAACAATTAAATTTTTTAGTGTGCATTGCAGATGCACAGAATAATGCAAGCAAAGCTTAAGCTTAAAAAATAATGTAGCATATTTTTCAAATTAAATATAAGTGAAAATGAAGTTGTCATTAACATTTGGAATATAAATTGAAAATAACAAGTTCGGTGAAGCTGCAGCATCTCTATAACAGTTCAAGTTAATTTATAAAACTAGCAACATAATGACTGTGTCTATAAAAAAGTCAAATATTTTCTGTTTACCTGTACCTGAATAAGAAATTTTACATTAGGACTTAATTTTTCTCTCATCACTAATAATGAAGTAATATACTTCACATTGTTATTAGTATACTTTTGTTACAGTAACCATGTATAATTATAATTTTATTTTTAAAAATTATTGTGTTGCAAAAAATATTTTTAAACAAAAATAAACATGCGTTACAAATGATAATGAAACACATTTTAAGATTGATCAAGAATATATTATTATATTTTAAAGTCAATTAATCAGATCAGAATTACTTGTGGATAATTACAGCATTTGAGCTTGATTATATCATTGGTGATATAAAGTAATAACCAATGAGGAATATTTGGGAGACCATAGGCTTTTTGGAACTAGAGTCAGCAAAGACGTATATATGAATAATTATCAGAATTTAAAATGACAATATTTTGCCTTTTGGTACTAGAATCATTTATGATAAATATAGTACAATAGTAATTTTATATTTAATGAAGAAATTTATTTATTTGAATGTTGTCTCCAAATTGTAAAAGTTTAAACTTAAATATTAAATCTAGAAGTATTTGTTTTGATAAAGTATAAGTAAAAGAGTAAAGTTAAATAAATGAGTTAACAAATCATGAAAAACAGCATTTAATTTTACAGTATTAAGAAATCATGCTTATGAAAAATTATCTTGGAAGAAATAAAAATTTTTAATGTTCATTGATAGTAATATAAAGAATGTTGGTGTTAAGAATAATGATCAATATATGCATTATAAGCAAGGTAAAATTATTTGAGTATAATTAATAAAGGGTAAATTATCACTTCTTGATGTAGAGATCACTCCTTATGTATATATATCTGGTGCAGCTTGTCCTTTTTGGACCTTGCGCCACAAAACCCAATCAACCTTATTTATATATATATACTTAGTCAGATTTTTTTTCATTTGATCAAAATTTTATTATAATAGTTTGATTGTTGTAAAAGGATATTTGTCTTAGTCAAATATGTAAACGATTGCATGCTAATGAGCAAAATTGATTGGTTTGATATTAAAACAAATTATTCAGTAATTCAATAATAAAGCCTAAAATATATAAGCAGCTGTACCACTTTGATCTTGATAAGGGCAGCACTCACCATATCAAGAGAGTAGCTGTGAGGTCAAACTTATAACATGAAGTGCATTAATAATGCATGGATTAAAACATTTATTTTGAACTTGAAAAATGGGCGAAAAAAGTTGTCAAAAATGAGGATATTCATTTTGATATATAATGATCTATACAGGGCAAATTTTGGCTGAGTGATATTTACTGATAGTGATATCTAATTACTGATAGTGATATTTTTTTTAAACTTACACCTTTACTGACTCTCCTTAGTGTTACATTCACCAACATGATAAAGAGGTTGTTGAATATGAGGTACTTCTCATTTTTATGGTAACATTTCACATAACTTGATTAAAAAGGATATCAAAATAATTCGATAAGCAAAATTTAATAAAAAAAATGTTTTAACTCACACATTAATTTCAGTACTTTAAAAAAGTAATTCGTTTTATTTTATGAAACATCCTGTAGTAAAATACAGTGAAGTACACATTTTTATTTTACTTTAATCGTATTCTAAAAAGATAAAATATATTACAAGTCAAAATTAATGTATAACAATCATAAACATGAATATTTTTAGAGAAGAAGATTGAAAACTATGATGCAAAAATTTATAAATAAAAACATTTAGATATATAAAAAGGTATCACACACTTAAAGAAGAAAAACATAAAATAAATTACAAACAAAAATAAAATTGAATAAAATATAATTCAAATGAAATTAACATAAGGTAGTAAAAACTATAGTGGCTCATAATGCAATGTAATCAGAGAAGATGCATATAGTCCAACAAGCAGTTCTATTTCAAGCTTACAAAAATTGAGTAATAAAGTCTCCACTTCATTGATTTTCATAATTCAATTTAAAATTAAATAAAATTTTCAACTATATTATAAATAATGTCAAGAAACAGAATCTCTTATAAGAAAAACTAAAGCTGATGCCAGATGTTTGTTTAAAAATATATATATCCTAAAAGAATAACTTTTCAAAATTTTGATACAGCATTATAAAATAAAAGTATTTGGCTGAGATTTCTTTTGATGCAATATTTGGGCACATTTCACAATTATTTTGTCATATTTAGTTCAAAAGTAATACCTAGTCTTGCAATAAATTGCAGAAAACATCAAATTATATATATCTAAATGTAACCTGACAAAGACCAGAAATGTAAAAATTGTTCTAAACTTGATTTAAGGTCACAGTTATTTTCTCTGAATATTTTTCTCTCAGAAAATTTACGAGTTTATTTCTCTTATAATGATAATAATAATTTAAATTATGAGCCACTACTTAAATAAAAGAATAATAATACCAAGAAGAACTGAGGTGCTTCCGCTCCACTAAGGTACAAGAAGCGTTCTAAGGCAACTTCACTATTATTTGGAATGAAGTATGGACGAGGAAAGATTTTTCTAACTATACGAGCTGCAGCAACGCGATTAATTTTCCTACATGAGAACAAAATGTCACAATATTGCATATTGAAACACATTATTACCTTATAAAATCATAATTGTGGTTGCAATAAAATATACTGGGGAAATTCATCCAACTTTTAAATGTTACTTTTTTTTTTTTTTTTTTTGAAGCTAAAAATCAAAGAAACAAACGAAAATCTAACATAAATATCTATGCTATATAATGATTTATGCCTTTCTAAAAAATTCTGAGTTGTAAATTTATATTTAATGTAAAATTTATGCATATACATAAAGAGATTTATCTGTAGTTCATGTGCACACAAGTAAATTTTTTTTATATAAATATAAAACCTTTTAATATGAAAACCAACTTCAATTTTAAAATAAACAATTAAGAGGTTCAAATGAATAGATAAATGTTTGCTGCAACAATAATTCTAAGTTTAGAACAATAGTTTAACAATTTACAAATATGACCACACAGAACATCTACATTAAAACAGATGTTTTTTAAAGATAATAAGCCTTTTAAATTCAAAGATAGTAAAACTTGTTCAATATTTAAAAATTAGATAATT
This sequence comes from Latrodectus geometricus, assembly GCA_026290005.1. Classification (NCBI taxonomy): domain Eukaryota; kingdom Metazoa; phylum Arthropoda; class Arachnida; order Araneae; family Theridiidae; genus Latrodectus; species Latrodectus geometricus. The sequence continues at coordinate 1,834,661 of JAPDSC010016600.1, read as the reverse complement.
TTAATAAATTCCAGTAAATTTTTTGAATTAATTATAAATCAAATAAATTTTGACAGAAAAGTGAAAAGTTTATGTATATCTAATATTTGAATAATTTTAATTAAGAAAACAATGCTTCATTACATATAAATGCAAATTCTAGTAAATGATGTGACATGCAAGAGTGAATTTTTTTTTTTTTTTTTTTTTTTTTTTACCTCACAATAATGTTCTAATATATAATTTGCAGTTATGTAAATTTTTTGACAGAATAAACTTAAATATTTCAATGAAAAAATGAGTATTAGCTTCTTTTTAATATATTAATTTACATTTCTGAGTGTTAAGATAACATTGAACACAATAAACTTGCTATTTAAACATATAATAGTTAATTTTCATACTGAAGGAAAACACAGCAATAAGAACAAAAGCTATATTATTATAACAAATGCAATAACGAAGTTATCATAACAAATTGTTTTGAAAAAAGTATTACCAATTAGAGATGGACCAAGACCTGCTAAAAATTATAAGAAAAATCTTTCCGTTGAGGTATACAATTTTCTCAAAGAAATGTTTTCACTGTTTGAATACCACAATTACACATACAATAAAAGTGGAAATCATAACAAAGTAATGGAACTATAAATATAATCATGTTCCCACATAATTAAAATAAAAAACCAAGGAAAAAAAATTTTTTTGAACATTCATATAAAACATCCCTAACGTTGCATGTGAAATCACACATAAATATAACACGGTAATATATTTTAAATTTATTTGCCCTATTTAATTTTAACAAAAGTTTATGTGTATATATAATGGATAATTTTAATTTTAAAAAATATATATTTCATATTTTTATCAGCTAGTAATTTTTACAGTACAAGATATAATATAGTTTATACTGGATAAACTGTATAAACTATAATGTAAGCATAATTTGAACACCATACTTAAATATAGTATTCAATAATGTTTGCAAAAATAGTGAAATAAGATAATTATCAACATTTTTACCATGAATCATGTGATTTAAAAGATTCCTCAAAAAATATAATCATAACAACTGTTTAGCAGAAAATTTCATCAAACTGGCAACATTCTCTTAAATAGTTTTCCTCAACTGGTCTATATTTGTTAAAACTCATGAATTATGAGGAAATTATTATTTGAAGCATAAATTTAATAGTAACAGCTAGGAAACAAAATTTTCCATAGTAACTATTTGTAACAATTTTTAATTATTTTTTATTTTGCATTACTCAATTTAATTTATTTCATATTATTTAAAAGTAATACACATGTAGTGTCTTTTTTATTTCAGAATAATTTTAAGTGTGTGTGTGGTAGTTATAACAAATTTAAAATCAAGTTGCAGAAATTTTAATGATGGAAAAACAGAATACTGTAAACAATTTTAATACTTCATGAACATCGAATACTTCAAAATAGATATATTAAAAAGAGAAGAATTATTTCTTTTTAACTTAAAATAATAAGTTATGAATAAATAGTTGAAAAATCTAAAAATTGCTTATCAAATGATAACATGCAAATATCATTATGTTTAAAATGCATTAAATTTCAGCTTATTTTTAATGTATTTTTTCAATCTACTCTAAGTATTTTATAGCATATTTAAAAACTGAATCAAATATAAATCAGATTTGATCTGACAGAAAGGACTATAAAATACCAATGAAAGGACTGTAAAATACCATTTCAGAATCTCATCTTTCAGCTAGCAATTCATCAACTCCATCAAAAGTAACACAATCTCATTATTTACCAGTTTTAAAATAACTTATTTTATCATAAATACATTTCATGAATTAGGGTTTTCTATTAAAATTAAGCTTCCTGATTTTTCTGACATTCTTTATTGAATGCTTTTTTCCTTCCTAATTCAGAATTTTTCTTGTTTCATAGAATTATAATCAACTTTCTGTAAAATAAGGAGGGTCTAAAATTTCTATTGAGTAAATTTACTCACACAAATCAAAAGAAACTAAAACAAACAAGAGTTTTACTGAAGGATAAAACCATAGCAGCTTACTCATTTTAAATACTAACCAGATCTAGTCTTTAAACTTTTGCATCTTCTTAAAATTCTATTCTATGGCCTCATAGTGGCAGGATAGTGTAAAGGGGTACTTAAGGTGAAGTTCAGCTGAAATTTAAATCTATTAAACTTCCAGTAGGGTTTAATCACAGTAGGAAAGATATGTTGATTTCTTAGATGAATGGCTCTGAATTAAATGACTTATTAAAACATTCCTTCGAGGAAATGGACAAGAAATTGGTTCTACTTTTCGTTTGTACAGAAAAGCTCAGGTGTTGGCCTAGTTTACAGCTTCTAGTTTTCAAATCACTCATGAAAGATTTTTCTAAATCTTCCAAAATAACTAGAAGAAAAAAGGAATAAATGGAAAAAAGTCTAGATACACAATATAGTGAAACCCAATCTACTATTGAGATTGTTTCTTCATAGCAAGATCACAGTAACAATGAGAAAACTGAAACTTTGCAGACAGTCAATGGAATTGCTCGCAGGCACAATCCTGAACAAAAGATAGAAATAATACTTACTAAAACCCAAGAGAGCAAACAACAAGAAAGACGAGACAAGTTAAGATTTAATGGAAGCTAAAAAGACCAGGTTTTTGTTCTAAGATATCAATTAGTTTTTGCTCCAAACTAACAATACCTTCAATCAAGCATAGTAAGGGTCATGTTTATATTACTCAAATTATCTAAAAATGACATTTTAATAAAACTAAAACAGATGATGAATTTTTATGTATGAATATTTGCCTAAAATCTGATGCTTTATTAACATCAGAAGTTTTGGCCCTACAGTGAGACATCATTATCATATTCAATCAATCAGCTGCATTAACAAATATCTAAATAAATAAATACAATTCATGCTGTATCACTTAGTATTTGCTAAGAATGCAGCTCTTCCATGTGATTACTGAAGCAGAGGTTCTCCTTGTATAAAGACACTTGCATACATCTTGGTAGAAGGATTTATACAATTCATACAATTTTTATAATACAATCTCAACGGTAATGCAACAAAACATCCTTTAACGTCAATTAATGATAGCATATTCAGAACTTTATGGAGTCAAATTTTATTCACAGGAAGAATGGAATAAATCTGTACACAATAGTCTCTAACAGGAGTCTAGCACAGAAGTTAGTTTTGTTGTCCACAAAAGGAACAAAATTGTAATTTTGTACCGGCAGAAATAATATTGTGTTCCAAGCTGTTTTCAACCAATATGAAATCTTCACTATTCATATATGTTTAAGATTCATGATAAGCAGATGCTATAATCACAAAAAAATTATTTGCTTTGATAACCAAGATGCACTTCTAGATCTATAAAAGTCTACTTTCCTCATTTAAATATGTTATAATGATTTAGTTTTTATTTAGAAATGTTATGATGAAGCAATCTACTCATTAACAATAATCTTTATGTTGATATTTGATCCACATATGATAGATGGTCCTGACAATGAGTTAAGTGATAAATGACAAAGACTGGCTTAACAATGCCCTTTTACTGAATTAGACACAGGAGTGGATTTCTAGACATCTCAAAACTGATAACAAGATTAATGATTTTATTTCTATAGAAAAAAAAATTTTTGGGCTAATGTTATACAAATATACAAAGAGAAAGAAAGATATTGAATTAAAAATGACTTGGTATAAGACAAAAGAAGCTATTAAGATTCAAGACAGTTTTTTTTTTATATATATATATATAAATAGTAGTTAGTTTTAACATGCATTGCCCTTCTAAAAGATATTATATAAAAAAGTAGAGATCACCAATAAAAATGGTTTTGATTTATTTTTTGCTTAACAGTCATTTTTGGTACATGCGGCCTAATCAGACGTGGACCTATGATTTAAAGTGGATTATGAATAGCTATGAAAATCCAAGCCCAAGGTAGTATTCAAATACACAAACTGTTGAACAGAAGGCAAGAACGTTAACAATTCAACTACCAGCTGGGCACTGCTCATACATGAATGAAACACAGCTCCATATCTTTTGCAAATGGGAAAACCTTTAAACAGAAATCTGAAAACTTAGGTCAATATATACTTAAACATTGGGAATAGAAAGATATTCATGTCAAATATCTACATAATTTTAATTCAGTTCTTATTATGTAAATAACAAATTTTTGTTGAGTATGGAACAAAAGATAGGGTTACAGTATAAACATTTTAAAACACCCTCTTTTAAGTCTTAAATAATTTCATACATTTGTATGAAATGCCTCAGGATTATTTTTTATTAATTTTACTGCAGGAAAATATCTTGTAAGTGCAATAAGGCTAACAAATTAAAATTACATTTCAAATCTTGAAGATAAATATGAATCTTATTCCAAGTTATTAATAACCCTGATAAAAAATGATTCAGTCTATTAAAATGATTTCCAAAGAAATTTACAGAAATATTTTTAATATTACCACAAAACATGAAATGCATTTGTTGTAGGAAATCTTTTTCTAAAAACATCTCTTGGAAAACAGAAATCTTTCTCACTGCAAAGAAATTTGGCAATTCCTCTATCCAGATAAATGTCATATTCTTCATATAATGTTTGAAGATCATTGAAAGACACTGTTTCTTGCAAACTATCCTAAAACAAAATATTATTAAATGGTTGTGATAAGTGTATTGTTCAGAAGCTATTGACTTTTAAATAAATAGGACTTACCCTTACAATAAATGGTTGCTCATTAAGTATATAATCATGACTATAATTTGAAAAACCTGATAAGTCCACTAAAGTTCGAATTTCCTCACAGGGCCAACAATCTAAGGGAAGTTCATAATAAAACGGATTTTTTATAAGACACTCCTCTTCATGCCAATCTATAAGAGTATTTTTAATTTTATTAGTTGACTTATTTTTTTTAAAAGAAAAAACTGACACAATTCCTTAAAAAATAAGTATTTATAAATCAAGTTACACAATTATAAAGTAATACAATAACACATTTTATATGAAAAATTTGTATTTGCCCCTGTTTAATGAAATAATGACAAATTATGAACTTAGATTAAAACTTTTCCTTTTTTTAAAATTTTCAATGGCAAGGTATATGACAATATAAAACTATAACATGAAGAAAGGGGAAAAAAAGAAATCTCAATTCCCCATCAGTCTCAATCAATCAGGCTCCGTACACAATAGCGCTCCATTTCTGAGATGCCTTGAATTGCTTTGCACCATTGTAGGTGGTCCCCGTCCAGGATTGCATCATTATAAAGTGGGCAGATTAGGCTCAACAGAACACCTTTACAAAATAAGTGAGCTGCCAAGCAATCATGACCAATAATCAGCTGAAAATTTGCTACAGCTGTGGGATGGGGCCAATCAGGAATGTCCTAGATACTGCTGATCCAGTTCTTTGTGAAATTTCAACCTATTATATCCTGATGGATGTTACTGGTTGAAGTGATTTTAACAATACATTTGACAGTTGAATAAGAAATCTCCCATTCAGTCCTACGTAAAACCATAGACCTTTTTTTTTTTAGCTAAATGATCATTTTATTCATTTTCATCCACACTACAATGAGCAAGGATCCAATGGAGGGTAACATCAATTTATTTCTTCTTGAGCTGCTGCTCAGGAAAGTTCCTCATTGTAATACTTTTAAAGATATAATAGGAACATTAGAGGTAACAGCCTGTATAGCTGTCTTTGATTCAGATAATATTACAACCCCCGAAAAGGACAAATCTATAATAAGATGTTGCTGCAGAGCTATCTTAATAACAGCTATCTCACCATTAAAAGCAATTTCAGAAGCACTAATGTTCAATGATTCATCTGAGTTAGACTCACTGATATAAATTCTGAGCTAGTCAGATTTCAAATATTGATGTTCTAGTCTTCAGCATCTCAGAACACAAAATTTCAGGAGGATATGTTTTTTTTTTTTTTGGTAGGCTGGACAATAAAGCTAAACTAGCGAATATAGCTCAAACTTTTAGTGTCATAAAATTACAAGGGCTTGTAGACTTGTTAAATGCTGTATCTCACTATTTAGGTTAGACGTTGGATGATATTCCAGACTTTCTAAATAAATCCATGTTGGATCTTTAAATTTCGGGTGTTCTGGGCTAGAGTTTATAGTGCCTCCAGAAAATATCAATAATTTTTATTACCTTTTCATATAAAAAAGCTCCCTCGCTTGTCAGGGTTATAATAAGTTTATTTTCTTTAAAAATAACATTGATTCAATTGGTGTGGATTTTCCAGTGCTGGTTATTAAGCGAAGTGCCTGATTTTTTTAACATGACTAACTTTTTAAAGCACTGCTTAGAAATACTAATTAATGGTTTGCAACATTACATCAAGACAAGCAGAGTTAAAGATTCATAGATTTTAGCTAAGATTGAACAAGAACATTGACAGAGGCAGCCAGCTAGAAGATCAAGGAAGGACAATCTTTTACTAAATTGTTGCAAATATATCACTTAAAATTCATCTTATTATCAAGTATAATCCCAAGATAGGTAAACTTGTCAGTTGTACTTAAGCGGTAGTTCAAAAAATAAAATTTTGGTTGTAATTTGGTATGAATAAAGATTAATGGTTGTGAAGTTGAATTTGTTTGGTTTGTCGCTTAACGGTCATTTCTTGTATATGATTGGTAACTGATTGGGTCCTAGAGGGTGTGAAGTTGAAAACATGCAATATATGAAATATAAATAACATCTGTTTATTTAAGTAACTAATTGTAAAATATTTGGATGAAGGCAAATTCAAACAGATTCATTATACAGGTTTAAATATAATTAAATCTAATCATGCAGAAAATAGGCAAAGATTTAACAGAGTAAAAAGCTTGGGGAGGGTAAATACATAATACAGACCTATTCCTTATTATATTTTTAAGCTAAATTTGTCTATAAATAATTGTAAATGTTAGAGAATATTCAATTCTTTTGTAATTATTGACAATTGATTTTATTGGTTTGTTTGTCACCCTAGTAAGGGCTAATTAGAACAGGATCTAGAGTTTAAAGTGGATTTCAAACCACAACAAACATCCAAACTCGAGATGGCATTCAAATCCATAAACTGTTTAACCGAAGACAAAAGCACAAACCATTTAACTGCCAGCTCTGGATAATGAATGGAAGAGTTACTTATTTACTATAGTTGGAAATCCAGAGATAAACTAAAAAATTAATCTTAAGGTTATGCTGATTTTTTTAAACATTTCATTTTTTAAAGTAAGAATTTCTGAAATAGTATATTATACCTTAAAAACCTTAGATTATACAACACTCTGGAAAGAATATTTTTACTTAAAAAAATGTAAACTTTTAATTAACTAATATAGCAATTCCAGCTACATTTAATCAAATATTAAAGTTTGAATTCATTAAATATCTTTGCACATTAAACTAATTTATTAGGAAACAAAACATTTAAATATAAAATATTTATGTTTATTTTACATCCAAAACATTTATATATACAAGGAAATAAAGTACATGAAAAATAACAGAAATAATAGATTCTAAAAATTGTCATTTTCACATGACTGAAATACTAAGCTAGATATAAGATTAAATATTTGGCTAACTATAAATCCATTAAGGGATGTATGAAGCAGGAAGAAATCATTGTAAAGTGATATACTACTAAAATATAGAGAATTTAAAGGTTTAGAAACTATGTTCAGAAAATGTTACAAGACAACCTGTGATTGTCCGTCATGATAAATATTTTAGTCTTAATAAAACAGGAACCAGAAAAGGAAATAAAGCATTCCATTAAAACACAAAGCTAATAGCTAGCAAGAATTTTTATTATTATCTAAATTTTTCCATTGAATGCATTTAAATATTATGTGATATACACAAATTGTTTAATATTAAGATTTGTAGATTTTCAAGAAGCACATTCTAAGAGTTTTAAAGAATTTTCCATAAGATGCATTTATTCACATATTTGATAAATATTATAAATATAAATTTTGGCTAAATACATCTCTAATTATGTAGACAATATTTTTGAATAACGACAGTGATAAATATTTATAAAAACTAATATGAATATTTTTGATTTAAAATTAATTATTATTTCAAAAGTATTAAACGAGTCTACATCTCTAACACAAAAAGCATTACATTTAAATATTCAATACTATTTGCATTAATTACTAAAATATTTCATACAATACAGTGCTTCCCAAACTTTTTTTACCCAAGGACACCTTTTTAATGTTAAAACTTGCTTTTAGGCCCCTAAGTAAAATAGCTACATAAAAGCATGATATAATAACAAATTTAAAAAACATTTTGTAAAAGTATTTATTGAAAATACAACTTTTGTGACTTGTATGAACTTGCTGAGATATTATGAGAGCACTTATGTTCAGGGTTTGTGAATAGCAACCATAAATCCCCACAAGCACTAAATTTTAATCCGTTTCTTTTACATGATGAGGTTTATAGCAGCACAAAATACATGTTCTACTAAATAGGAAGATGGAAAAACAACTTCTGCATTATGTAGGGTATAAAATTGGGATCTGTTTTTGAAACTGACTGAGATACTAAATATATGTGATATTCTTGTTCAAATATTTAAGCTTACGCTCTTCCCTTATGGATATTTCAATAAAAAAAGGAGCTCCTTTATTAGAGTATAAATTTATCTGTACTTAGGATATGAATTTGTCCGGCATCTGCGTGTAAAACAGTAAGGGGTTGACAATAAGTAAGCAAATCTTCATATCTATTTTGCAATTTTTGGAAATAGAACATTCTCCTTTTGATAGTATATAAAAAGTTTTGCAGCAAACAAAGAAATTACACTTTTTGCTATGATTAAATTTAATTGGTCACCTTATAATATCAAATTAGTTTGGCAATTAAATCTCATATAGACCATCATGTTTTTAGTTAATTAAATTGCGTTGAAAATCAACGTCTTTGCTTTCCAGAAATTCCAACACTGAATCAAAGAGCACATAAAATCTACTTAAACAGACATTTTTAGATAACCAACATACTTCTGTACTTAAGGGACATATCTAGTGATGTGAAGAACCCAAAATCAACAGTGGCCTATGTGATTAAGAAGTGGATGGTTGAGGGGTGATTGTCGGAATGTGCCCTGAGTCGGCAGACCAACGAAACTGGGAGATAGAGACCGACGAGTGCTGTCCAGAAAAATTCAGAAGAACTGTACCGGACCAATGGCCCTCATATGTGAGGAGTTTCAACAGGCATATGGGAGTATTGTTTCAATGAAAACCATCCGTAAGGAAGCACATCTGCTTGGTTTTCATAGTTGTGCTGCTGCCCATAAGCCTTTGATCATAGAGTTCAACCTTGCTGCTTTGTTAATGTGAAGCAAAGCACATCAAAACTGGACCATAAATCAGTGGAAATGAGTTCTTTGGAGCGACAAATCAAGGTTTATCCATTACCGTTCGGATAACAGGGTCTAGTGCGTTCTTGAAGAACGTCTCCTGGCAGAATGCATTGTGCCAACAGTCAAGTTTGACGGAGGAAGAATTATGGTCTGGGGATGTTTCTCTTGTTAAGGACTGAGACCTTTAGACCCCATTCATGGCAAGCTCAAAGCCAATGCCTACTGCACCATTTTGGATGACAATGTGCTTCTTACATTGTGGCAGTCTTACGGGTTGGACCCCAGTTACTTTCAGGATGACAATGCCAGTTGTCATATTTCAAGGTCAACCAAGGCATGGTATGGTTCCAATGGAGTTCATCGAATGGACTGGTCTTTCCAGACCAGAAACTCAATCGAAAACCTCTGGGACAAATTGGATTCCCGGATTAAGGGGTGCACTACTCATCCAAAATCAGTGAAGTAAGTTGTATGTCTACTCCAAGCTGAGTGGAAGACAATATCACTAGCTGTAATACAAAGATTTGTGTAAAGTATGCCCCAGAGGGTTCATGCTGTAATTGCATCTCGTGGAGGCTCTACCAACTACTGATTTTGAATAAAGTTTTTCTTTTATATCACATTTGTTGAAATACTTATTGGTAGACAGTGTAGAAAAATCATTTTGATTCAATAAACAACATTTTTCTTTCCATACAGGTTTCTAAACATTTAGAAAATAAAAATTCTAAGCACAACAAATCAAACATAAGCTAAAGTTTTGTTTTGCCATAAAATGGACACACCAAGCTGTTTAGAAAATTCAGATGATTTTAAGAAATCACATACAGAATATTCTACATCATTTTGTCAATCTTTCTTTGTACTAAGTCAAACTCTTTTTGTACTGTTGAAAGCTGATTTTAACAACAGTGTAGATAGTACTTACTTACAGCAAGTAAAATAAAGAAGTGTTATAAGTAGCATGCAGTCCATCATAATTGTGCTTAGATGTTGTCCCTATAAATTGCTGCAATAATGGTGTTTTCAAATATTTTTTGACTGTTAGAAAAAACATTAGATTCATATTTTTTTTTGTCACTATGGGTTTTTAATAACTGTTCCCTAAACTTAGAAGGTTTCACTGAATCATTTGACATATTACATATAAAACACATAGATGTACTATTTCCAGGTTATGAAATAAAGCCATACTTCAAATATTTTCAACACTATAATAGGCATTTTTCTTTGGCTCACTTTGCATTGAAAAGGGCAAAAAAAGATTTAAGAAAAATTTGAGAATCAAATGTTTTATTTGTCACAAACAACTGTTAGTTATTAAAAGCTTCAATGGAATGCTACAGTAAATCCCTTTTGAATTAATTATTTGATATAAGGATAAAATTTGATGTAGTTTTAGAATAAAATATATTTTTCAATAATTAATTTTTTGCAAATAATATCTGTATTTAACTTTTAAAGGTTTTTTTTTCTGAAATTTTTTAATAGAATAATCTTTTGAATTAATATTAAGGGTTTACTATATTGTGTGAACATGTGATGTATATATATTTTTTAAAGAAATAAAATTTTATTTAAATGTATTTACATAACAAGAATACAATATTTATGCAAAAATGCAACCATATCATAACTTCCGATACAGAATTAAATTGTTGACAAGATGTACGACTCTTATAGTTTGCTTATATTGTAGACAAGGTAATACAAGTAGTGACATTGCTTTCCTGTATATAAAGCTATTTTCAAATGTCTCTTTCGCATCATGTCATACTTGTTATTTAACTTAAGTAGCAGACACCATCAAGAACTGTAAAATCATAGGTATATATGGATTTTTTTTATTTTAGTTTCTGAGGGAGGATCTCAGTTTATTGTTATTTTATTATTATAATGTTGTTAGCATGTTGATGTAAACTCAGTGAAAGTAAATTCAACAATAACTAAACTTTAGTAATAACATTAACACAAGTAATATACATCATCGTTACTATAAATGACAAATCAGTGCAAATAAGTTTTGTCAATGTTTATTCACAAAAGCCGTTACATAATGCTTGGTATTTAAGTAACTAACTATATTTTAGGCACCCACTTATATTTATATTTTACTTAGAACATAAAAATCATTACTTTATTTAAACTTCCACAATAATAAAAAGGAATCACAATTTCACTTTATTAAATCTTTGCAGAACCCCTAACATTGTCCAGGTACCCTAAGTCAATTTTAATTTTAAGGACTCCCTGGATGATACCGAGAACTCTTATGGGTCTATTGAGATTACTTTGGGAAACATTGATTTAGTATAATATTTACATACAGTAAAGCATATTCAAATTTGTTTACATAGTTTCTTTCTACTAATATATGTTTACTACTTAGATTATAAAAATGATCTGTTATAAAAATAAGAATGGTTTAACAAATTGTCATGACAAAAATAAGAAATGAATAAATACAACTATTACTTGAATAAGATTTTTATTTAAATTATATTTTTTAATTACTACTATTACGTAAAAAAAGTAGTTCATTTTTCTGTTTATTTAAGCTTTTTAAGTTATTCAACTATTGTACATAAACATCATAATTATCTTCCTTTGATTATTCAAGGTACATTAATAACTTTCTTTTCTGAAATTCAATAATGGTGTCTTACTATGTAACTAACATTAATTAAATCAGTTTCTTCTTTAGAAAATACTATAGACGTTTAAAGTTTCTTTACATCCTCTTCCAACATTTCTTTTGTATTAATTTCATTAAGCACACAATTCTAAGATTTTTTATATATATCTATTGCACTTTTTCTGTTTTATATATCAATTATATATATATCCTCATCTCAAATATAACTGATACATTTGCCTACAACCAAAAGCAAAATTATAAATTTTTATTAATTATTATGTTCTTCACATTTTGTTTTGGCTGTGATATAAGTAATATGTTTAAAGATTAGTTTTTTAAATTTTCAAAAGTCAAATTGTTATTCAAAGATAACTTTTTGCCTGTATTTAATAGAGGTTTGACCATGAGAGCTGCAAAACCAATCTAACTGCACTCCATAAATGAAAATAATTTTGCCTATTTGGTTGTAAATTAGATCCAAAATATAATTTGTTCTATCTTTAAGATGATTGAAATTTTCAAAATTGGTCAATCAGCAACTAAATGGTGTTAATAATTAAAATTTTCTTAAAAAGTTACAAAACAATTTTAAAATAGAATCAAGTTCTGATATAATTTTAAATACATTAAAAAAAGAAAAAAACAGAGAGTGGCATTTTATTTAAATTACTTGATTCATTACTTATTAAAGCTCAAAAATATGTGTATGAAATGTTTCATATCAAAAAATATTGCTATAGACACAGTTGTATTAATTTCTTTGTTAATGATTTTAAAAATGATTTTTGGTTTAAATAAATTTCATCTTCATATTTGATAAAATTTAATGTGAGTATGTTTTGCAACTTTACAATTTTTTTTAACTTTCATGCTAATATTTTAAACATAAATTTATAGCAAAACTTTTGTTTCAAAATGAAGGAATGCTGTTACATTTTTTTTAAACTAATAAATATAAGATGAAGTAAACACAAAACAAAAGATAATGTTCACACAAACTGAAGTCATTTTTTATGCCAAGTAAAAAATGTGTTATTCATTTCAGTCAATAAATTAATGCCTTAAGCAATGACGGAGAAATAACAAGAATTGATACACATATACTCTAAGAAAACAGTTGAGGGTAAAAACATATAAATATATATAAAACGTTTAGAGATACAAATAAAAGAATGTAATAACTGAAAATAAATCTTGCATTAATTTAAGAAACCAAAGCAAACTTTCTATACCATGAAAGAATTTTTCTTGCATAGAATTTCCTTATTCATTGAATATTTTCTTATTTAAACCATGTAAATAATTATCAAGAGCTGATTTAATTTATGCACATAAATTGTCATTCCTAAATTTTAGTTCATTGCTACATCCTTTCATAATACCTCTAGTTCACAAAATATTTTCTAATTTTGCCTTAGGTAAAGTTGCAAAATTTTGCTTTAGATTTAAGCAATGCATTGCAAACAAAATTTTATTAATTACTGATCCGATCCAAGTTGAATATTTATACTATTTTTGAACTTATCATAAATTTATTGCTTCTATGAAACTTAAATTAGTTTGAGAAAATAAACCTTCTAATACTTAAAATTTATAAAATAAAATATTTTATACAAGTTAGTAAAATGATAATTTTAATTGAAATACTGACAATTGTTTAGTCATCTTGGAATTTCTTTACATCTTTTTAATGAAATATTTAATTAGAATAATATAAATTTTTAATTAGAATTGATACAATCATGCATCATTTTTAATTCCTTTTTAATTAAAAACATTTGATTTGAAAAATTAAATTTAACTTTTATTAAATAAAACTTTGAAAAATTGAACCTCCAGGAATTAATGGATTGTTTCGAACTCGCATGCTCATTTTAAAAAGGATAAATAAATTTTAAATACTAATTCTTGATCAACATAAATTAATTGTTTGATAGTTATCATAGCATTAATATATGTGAGTTAACAATCATAATCCAATTCATGTCTATATCAAACATGAGAAATTTTTATGCTGATTTGCCAATTCTGCAAAATATTATGTATGCTCTAGTTAAGATTAAAAGCTTTTATAATCTTGTTTATACCTAGTAAAAGACACTAAAATATTTTTAATTTTTAGTTCATTTTATTCATAATCTAAAAATAAAAAATAATAAAAAAAACCCCATGGAATTGACAAAATTTAAAAATTATTGAACTATTTTTTCTCTCTAGAAGCCAAACTGAAAATTCTAAGAAAGTTTCTAGAAAATAATTACTTTCCGAGAGAAATGCATTAATTTCACATTAATGTAATCTCATTTTGTGATCATTTATTAAATAGCTACTTGATTTTCACGTTTGTATCTAGTCTTGGTTTCAATTACTTTAAATAATCCCCACTTTTTTACAATTACTGAAAATGGTTAAAGTTACTTTTCAAAACTGGTGTCTAATAAAATTAAGAGAATTAAAAATACAGCTTAACTATGTCATTCAAAGATACCTAATAAAAGAATAGCTTATTAGGCCGTACTTGATTTTCATACTCCCCCTCTATTTTATTAAGCCAGAAAATTTATATATATATATATATATATATATATATATATATATATATATATATATATAAATATATATGTACTAACACTAAAAGTAGCCAAAGAGCAACAATAAATCTTTAACTCTATATCCCGAATTTGATGAATTACATGAGGTCCTGATATTTATTTTCAAATTTAAACACTGCAATAAAAAATGAGAATTTTTAATTTACTGATTAGTAAGGCCATTTTGTTTCTACAGCACAAAAATACATTTTTCCAGAAAACTAACCAATCAAATGAGAGTAAATGGACATTAAGTAAAATTATATGTCAACCAAAATATGTGAAAATGTAAAGTCAAAAGTTTTAGGAAAAAAAAAAAAAAAAAACATTTAAGGCACAATTTGCAAACATATGGAGTTATATCTTTCAGATTCATGAAATGACAACCTATGAGAAAGATTATTCTCTAATACCGTATTGAAAGTAATTGAAAAGACATAGAAGCAACAAACTATATATAAATAACTTAGATATAATTTTTGCATCATTTTGACAGTTGGGACCAGGCAAAGCAAGTAGTACACTTATTTTTATTGGAAGGATTTATAATTATCAATTTATTTCTTAATGCAGAAGTTAAGGGAATTATAATAATTTACTTGAATATCAAATAACTTTAGAGAGAACCTATAAAGAACAAATTGTATTTATTACAATTTAAATATGAGCTGAACATAATAAAGTGCAAAACAAAAATAATAAAAGTGAAAAATATAAATACATTTTCAATACATTAAATTAAGAGAACATTTGTGTGTGTGTGTGTGTGTATATATATATATATATTCGAGAGAGTTGCACTAATAATACACAAAATTTCATGATATCAAGTTGATGTAACTTAGTTTTTCCTCTAATTGTGCTAATATGTATATATAATAAAATATAAAATTTGAAAAGTTTTTTTATACCCACTTCCTATTTTGATATCTAGAATATTAAATAGTTATTTCATTCTGTAAATAAATCTTAATGAAAATTTCAAAAAGTTCCTTTTAATTCAAGATTATTTAACATCAATTTCTAATTGATAATTGTTTTATAATTTAAAAGGCATTTATTATCCACATATGAAAAAGAGCTTTGAAACCAAGTATTCACACTTTTATCTCATATGTTAGTTATATGAAAAATGAAAAAATATTCAACTGATAATTTTCCTTTACCTTCAAGTGTTATGATAATTGATGATTATCTATTATATTATGATTATCTTAAAAAGTGTCGATTTTTATATTACAATTCAATAATTCTGTTTTAAACACAATGAGAGGAAAATATTTTAATTTTATAGGCAATTGGCAGGCCCGACGAGAGGGGGGGGGGAGGGGGGGTAAGATTCCCCGGGCCCGAAGTTATGAGAGGGCCCGGTTAACGTTAAATTTTAATTGGGGAGGGCCCGGTTAAATTTTTTTTGGGTTTTTCCCCGGGCCCGGCATTGTCTCTCGACGGCCTTGGCAATTGGTGCTGTTTAATTAGAGGATACTAAGTAATAAATTTATGTAAATAAATTAGCACCATTTAACTAATATCTCAGGTAAAAACTTTAACTATTTAAACAAACATTTCTTTATTTGTAAGGAAATTTCTTCCAATTCGAAATTTTAAATGGCATTTGATTATGAAAATTGATTAAAAACAACAGTTTGATTATGAAAATATATAAATTAATGTTAAATAAAACTGAAATGGACAGGGCACTAGATCAGGATGGAGGATGGCCAAGCCATCAAAAAGATTTTTGACGCTAAATCAACTGGAGCCCGAAAAAGGTAAAGACACAGGATCTATAACTCGACTATCTTGAAACAGATCTTAAGATTCTGAAAATTGAAAAATCTATCAAATCAGAGGATAGTCTGAAAATCTGTCCTGTGGAAGGAAAAAGTACCCCACGCTCGGCTGATGGGCCACTGAAGAAGGAAGGAAATATTAAATAGACTTTAAAAAGTTTCATTTAAAGACAAATTCACGTTTGCAGAATGAGACAAGGGAATTTTACAGAAATATCTTTTCTCTAGTGAAAAAAAGGATACATGAAATCTGGAGAAAGAAAGCTTTTATCAGAAAGACAACTATATATCTAAAGTATGTTACACATGTGAATTTATAATGCAAAAGATTGCCACTAAAGATAATATGTTTTTGCTAAAATATGTTTCGTTACTTTACTAACAAAAAATACACATTTTAATTAATCAAAAAAGTTTTATTTTCCATTTCAATAAATTAAATTTTAAATAAATTTAAGAAAATAAAAATAATTCTCCCAAGCCTTCCTTTCTTGTTTATATTATTCATATAAACAAAAAATTTAATACATTTATTATTGAAAATTATAAATTTTTAGTGAAAATTTTCAAGATGAATAAAGAAATATTAGAATAAAATTACATAAAAAAAAAAGCGACAATTTATCTCACATCAACTTTTCAGACTCTGTTGATTTAATTAATTTGTGTGTGTAAAATTTATAAATTTACTGTAACTAAAAATCTGAAACTGAGATTTCTAAATTTCTTTTACACCTAATATAGGTTTCAGCGTAATTCAGTTTAATTTAATTAATCATAAAATTATTAATATAAGAATTATATTTAACAAAAATATAACTTCACCTGATAGAAATTCATAGTTCTGCAAAAGCGGTAAAGTCCATAAGCGCAAAGCTCTCATTGTAGGATAAATATAATTTTGACAGTTTCTCATTACTAATTTCTGAACAGAATTATGAGAAATAATAAATAAATACAAAAATAACAAAACCAATAAGCTGGTTAAAACATATCTAACAATACTTTCCAATAACTGAATTATTCTAGACATACAAGAACATAAATTATAGAAATGCAACTTTGCTGTCATTTCCAGAGGCTTTTTATGAAAAACTTCATATACACATTTTTCCATCCTTTTATTAGACAGAGTGGTTTCGTTTAAAATATTATAAAATTTCTTAATATGTTGGGAAAATACTTCATTTTCTTCCTCTTGATCACTCATATTTAGAGTTTATCAGAGACCACTCTAAAAAAAAAACAATATCTGTTATAATTTGAAACAAAAACAGCCGACATCTTCAATAATATAAGAATATATAAGGCGGATATTATATTTTAAAGTCTCTTTTTGTTGCTACATAAAATAAATTTCAGACATTTTAATTATTAGCTGTTATAGAATAAGCACTTATTCAATCAGTAAGTTACGTCAAGCTCACATATTCCGCTGCATATGCAACAGATCCCTCATTAAATAAATGCTATAGGTCGAAAGCTTGAACTATTATTTTTGTAGAGGGAAAAATTGAAAAAAATTCTGTTTATAGGGAAAATGCACTAAGAAATATCCCTAAATGAAAGCATTCCCTTTTCGATTGATTACTTTGGAAATTCTGGTTACTTGTTTACTTTATAAATAGCCGCGTTATTATTAAACAGAACTGTCATTTGAAAACTGTTATCATTTGCCAACAGTTAACCACAGGAGTGAGGTCCTCGTATTTTTTTAACATGAGGGGTTACCATTGCGTGGTTTACAGAATTTGAACATAGCAGGCAAAACAAATTTGAAATATCATTTTCCGTACACAAAATCACAAAATTTCGATTACATCATTCGAAAAGAAATGATGCAATCGAAATTTTGTCATTTGTTTGATATAAAATTTAATTTTTTTCTTTTACCGATTAAAAATGGTAACTTCTTGTTCTGTGTGCACAAATCGTCAATTTAAGGGAAATAAATTACGTTTTCGCAGGTTAATTACTTTTGATAGATCAGTAATAAGCCATTTCATTAAAAAAATGTTGGAAGTGTTAAATATCCTTAAAGCTGGATGCTAAATGTTTACAAATGTGTACAATCCTTTAATATTATCTTATTACACAATTATTAATGTACAAAAATGTTTGCATTAACTGAAAAGGATGAAGTCTGAAAATAACTGAAAGTATTGCAGACTCATACTTCTTTAATATGACATAAACTTTGTATAGAAATTAAGTTTTATGCCCATTAATTGAACTTAAATTATTTGAAACTTTAAAAAAAATGACCAAAATATTTTATAAATATTGTTTTTTAAGTTTTGTTTTGTAAATAAAGTTTTTTTTTTAAAAAAAAAAAAAAAAAAAAAGAGAGATGCATTTTAAAGTCAGTGTTTGTTTTTTCATTGCCCAAGGCTCAAATTAGAATAATAAGTTCTCATAATTTTATTTTGCATTTATTTTGCAACATAGGTTTGACAGTTATATTTTAAAATGTATTCATAACAATGATGAATTATAAAACTTAAGGAAATTTCTAATTTTATATTTTATGTGTATAATCCTATCAATAACCATTTACATTTTTATTCACATAAGAAAATAAGGAAACTTCCCTAAACTCTTTTATAGCCTTTTTCTTTTTTTTTCGGGCTTTGTATAAATGTCTAAGTAGTAAAATATCTTGGCTTATCGACATTGACCCATTATTAGCGGATAAAATTGGGACAATCTTGGATGATCTACATTTCGTTTTATAAGGCTAATGTAGGTTGCCAAAATAGGACTAATAGTGGCGATCCTTATAAATGTCTACATTTTGTAATTCATGTATTGATTACAAAGGAAAACTATTTGCAACACATAACTGATACATGAAAAATTTTTGGATTACCTACAATAGTTACAACACAAATTGAATACAAACAACTATGAAATTCGATTACAGCAACCTATATACAACAGCGAGTGGGAAATAAAAAAAGGTGACAATAGTGGGAGGAGTTAGATTGAAAACCAATTAAAGAATAGCAGAGTGAGTTTCTTGTTAAACAGATAGGTTAGTAGCAGAGTGTAAACACAATTACATTCTCTGTTTCTACCAATTGGCAAATTAAAACAATAAAAGTATTGCTAATCTGCATACGGTGCTTACCACTGACCAGAGTAACCTGAGAACTAATTAAAGGGTTTGTGGATGTAATAAGATCATTAAATAGCTTATTTGAGGTGAATTCAATATATTCACGCATCGATCAAATTTTGAAGTCTCGGTGAAGGGTATGATTTGAGATAAACCAAGGGGCTTTAACAATTCACCTTGGTAGTTAGTTTTGACGGACTTCCATCGCGTCAATATGCATATTGGCTGACTGATTCCAAACTTGAGAACCATAAGTTGTAAAGGTCTGATTGATTAAGTGTAAATTAATAGTTTGTTTTTTAACGATAGAGAGTTGGAATAAAATAAGGGATGGACAAT
Source organism: Latrodectus geometricus (assembly GCA_026290005.1). Taxonomy (NCBI): domain Eukaryota; kingdom Metazoa; phylum Arthropoda; class Arachnida; order Araneae; family Theridiidae; genus Latrodectus; species Latrodectus geometricus. The sequence goes on along the minus strand of JAPDSC010016600.1, from coordinate 1,814,749 downwards.
TGCCGCACCAGAGTTAAACTTTTTTATGATGAGCTCCTTGTGATATTTAAAAATGAGCCTTTTATCAATGATGACACTCAAGTACTTCACCTTTAATTCCCAAATAATATCCTCCTCCACTAAGACAAGCCGGGTTGAAGAAAGCGTCTAAAGTATCCTTTGGCAAAAATTAACGCCGAGCTTTAAACGTTACTAGCAATTCTTCATTTGAACAACCATTCTTCTAATAGATGTAGGTAGTTATGAAGCCTGTTTCTAGAAATTTTGACCAATATAAATATTTTATAATTAAAAATATTCAATCGCTATATTTGGTACATTAAATAATTTAAGTATTTTATTTAGTATAGACAAATAAATACAATTAACTTAAGAAAAATTTCTGTCTGCTCTTTATTCTTGTTTATATTACTCTTTAATTATTTTTAAACAATAAAAATCCAATATTGTATGATATTTATTATTAAATATTGTATGATAATTATTAGTAAATATTGTATGATATTTATTAAAAAATAGTTTAAAATATATTTATAAGAATAAACAATTTTTACCTTATCTAACTTGCAATAAATTAAATTATTGCTAATAGGATAAGGTTAAAAATTATACATATAACAGGATAAGGTTACTATACACACACGATAACAGTAGTTGCAGCAAAAATTATTAATTTACTATCCATTTTATTATCAGAAATTCAACACTCTGAACAAGAGAAAAATAAATGTAAAACAATCGGAAATGAAACTGGAATGTAGCCAATTCTCTTTGGTTTAAAATATCCATGATTTATCTACGTCATACTACGAAATCGACGAGACTGCATTTGTACATTATAAGATGGTGTCTCAAAAGGATTGTCTACCGAATTTGCGGCCGACCTAATTGACAAAATCATTTACACTAAACTACATTCAAGTATTGACTGAAATTAAGAAATTTAATTTATGCCTTATTAATTAAAAGGTTACAAATAATTTAAATCTCAAAAAGTAATACTCAAATATTTTTTTAATCACTCTGACTCCAAATATATATCAACTATAATTATATTAATTTCCAATTCTTATATTTATAGTTGCATCTACATGTATTGTGCAGAGGAGCACTGACCAGAATTGTAAATATTTTAATAAATGTTAATACTAATATACTTATTCAAACCTAGAAAATGTGATAACAAGTGTATGTAACCAAGAAAGTTTTATTTATAATTATTTTGTGAAATTATAATTTACTGTTTTTATTTATTATTATTCATATACAATCAAGAAACATTTACTGTGCCTAAATTCTACTAAATTTGTATTAATTCTAATCTTTATTAAAAAAAAAATGTATTCCAAGAAATCTGATTATGTATGAATTGTAATATACTCTGTAAAAAAACTGGTTAGTGTCAGTCTGTTATGATTTATTTTTTTGGTCAATAAAAGAAAGACAAGAGGTGATTCAAGTGCCTTGCTGGCTATCGGTCTTCCCGGGTGAAAATGTCATGTTCTACGATTATAAAATAATAAGTAAATGGAAATATTCGTTAAATCTTCATAAAAGCAATTTTTCCCTTATGATTAACAATTATAATCCCTGAGAGTAAAAGCAAATTAAATAGAGTTGCGTGCCTGGAGCACTGGAACTCTGCCATACAAAATGGCAACCAGTGTCCCTTGGATACCTATGATATCAGAATCTCAGTTCTGAATGAAATCTTCCAATTCATTAAATTTATTTCTTAGGCAATATGAATTCCATCACAGAAATCTTAGTATGGAAGGTCTAGCCATTATGTACGGGTGAGGGACTGACATTACTGATTGCAGTAATTGTTTATTGAAGTTTGTAGGAATTTGTTGAACAAATTATTCATTTGCTCCGAGAATTCGGCGAATAAATCATTGTATGACTGACATTATTGTAATTACTTGGACTGACATTAATATTTGGCTGGCTGGGTAAGCCGAAGGAAGCAAATATATTCAAAGGCTGAGGGGGAGGGATTGATGTAGGGATCTGTCCTGCGATTGGGGGAGTCTACTGAGTCATGGCCATGGCATTTTGCTTTACTTTGTAGTTTTCAACTGAGGGAGAGCACTGGGCTTAATGTTTATTGGATTTTTTGGATATCCCATAAAATTAGGGGTGTGAGAATCACTGCAAAGTGCAAATTTCACTGGTATCACTTGTGTTTTTTTGCATTGACTGATGAAGTGCTCTTCATCGCATTTGACACATCGGGGCAGTACTGCGAGTTATTGAAAAATCCTTGACTCCTTAGCATTGGGGAGAGAGGGCTTTTTCCTCAAGGTTTCTACTGAAACTCTAAATAAACCAATATAACTATGAACCCATATTAGCTCATGAATTTTCTTTTTTTTCTCTGTTTTGGATAATTCCCAAATAAACAGGAAGAAATCGTATTGTTTCATCTATGTTATCAGATGAACGTCAAAATCTTGATCATAGAGACCCTGAATAACATCTGTTATTGGGAAGTCATGAGGGAATCCTCCGATAGCCTTTTTTGAGGTTTTCTGCCCAGGAAGCACATATGTATGAGTTCCAAATTTATTCTATACCATATTCTGGTTTATTTTCCTGTAATCATCAACCGACTGTGGCTGAATTTTCAAATGGTTTTTAGTAACATCAGCAGTGATGCTATAATAGCCCGACGAGAAGTCAGGGAGTGGAGGTAGTGACAACCTCATCAAGTTCATCGTTGATTAAGAGCTCAAAACGGTTTTTAGTTTCAAATTTGGTCTTTGCAGCTTTTAGCTCAACTAAATTCCTCTTTTTCTGGGATTTCTTATCCTCTTGATCAATATTCAATTTCTTAACTTGGGCGTTAAGAGTATCCTGCCGTTCAAATTCCACCAGGTGGGATTTGCACTTAAGCTCTACATTTAATAGCTGTTGCTGAAACCTGAGAAAAGGAAAGTATAACGCATTGTTTGTTCCTACTAAACATGTATTGACTTGAAGGATACTGAGATACTCGCGTATCTCTACGACATCAGTTTTGAGGATATGCATTTATAGTACCTAGCGTAATCAAACACTAGATAAGTTTGGGCCAGATGGCTAATACTGTCATTTTGAAACTCTATTTAATGTGAAACTTCCAGCGTGGCGTTTGTGGTAGGGCTATTTACTGCTTCAATAAATATAGTGAAAAAAAGGAACTTTTCCTAGCCAGGAAAAGAGCAAACAGTAAAAAATTCAACCACTCAGTGTGACCCTATTAACAGGGTATAAACACTGGTTGAGAAAAAAGTAATAATACCAGAAACGACTCGCTCTGTCACAGATCTAATTAACTGCGAGAGCGTTACAGTGGCTTTAATCCGGAATTACAAATCAGAGGTCGAGGATTAAGTTAGCTCGACCTGATATAGTGGAATTGATGTATAATAATGTAGAAAAAAAATGAAAAAATTCAGTGGAACCCACCTTGGTGGGTATATTTGCTCAAGATCGATGATACGCTTGTGACGATGTCGTCACAAAAGTAAACTCCTTAAAAAAAAAGAGATGATTGGACTTGATGTTCTACCGTTATAGAAGATTGGAATAAACACTCACAATCACCTGTATAGGAGACCGGAAGAGAGTGAGGAACAGACATATTGTCTCGAAGACAGCCAGTTGAGACGGTATTAGCTTTTATGGAACTCCAGAACAAAAGTTAAATCTCCAGTAAGATAGGTGTACCTGAAAAATTGGGAAAAAATGATTGATAAATCTGAAATAGAAAAAATTTATTTGTCATGATTAATTTATTCCTGATTTTTATGAGAGAAGAAGATAAAAAAAGAAAGCAAAATTATTAAATTAAATTTAAAAAAAATATACATAAAACATGATTATACGACCTGATGTGTTTGTGTTGTTGTCTCACTCGTCTCTGCAGTTTGGCTCGTGTTGTATCTTCTAGGTGTGGGGCTTTGATCTTAACACTATTCTTGGTCTGTTTTTGTACGCGGCATTAAAAATTTTATAGATCGGTATCTTTGGTATTTTCCTCATCGTCTATTTCTGGAAAGTTGCTGTAAGACTTTTGGGTTATCTAAAAAAATAATAGTAAATATTAGTGAAACAAAGGTCACGCATGATAACTTCATTTCTGAAGTACCATGGTGCCTTAGAAACTATCCTTAGAGCTTTATTCTGAATTCTTTGGAGCTTCTTAAGATGACTGTCAGCCTCTCCTCGAAACATTTGGTAGGCGAAGCTGACCATTGGATGCAACAATGACCTATACAAAAGTGTTTTATTTTTTAAATTTAGTTCTGATTTCATCCTATCATTGGGTATTAAGCTGCCGGCTCTGCCTTTAATTTTTAAATTATTTTCGTAAAGGGAGACTTAAAGTTAGTCTTTTATCTAAAACTAATCTTAAGTATTCTACTTCGTTAGACCAAGGGACTATTTAGTTATAAATTTTAATATTTTTATTCGGCATTTTGTTTCCTTTAGAGAAAACTATTGCTAGGGTTTTTTCCTATGTTTAATTCTATTTTCCATGCATTAAACCAAATACTAAGTTTGTGCTTAAAGTTTTAAAATTAATTCTTTATTTTTAACTAATATGGCAGTACCTTCTGCAAAAAGACTGTATTCGCTTGTTTTGGAATGCCATTTATATAAAATAAGAACAACATAGGCCCTAATTTACTGCCATGTGGTACTCCGCTAAAAATGCTCCCAATTTCTAAAAAGGAATCTTTATATATAACTTGAGATTTTCTATTATTATAAATTAATTAAATTTTAATTAAATTGCCTGGAAATTAAAGAAATATTAATTTTTAATCCATTAATCCAAACTTTATCACATGATTTTGTGATATCTAAAAGTACTGCTCCTGTATTTTCTTTAAGTTTAAATCCATTACGTATATTTTCACAGTAATTCTTAATAAGTGGCACACTATTGAAAGCTTGAGTTGAAAATCGTATTGCTTTGGTTTGAGAATTTTATTTTTGGGTTACAAAATTTTCTCTTTATATTTAGTATTACATCTTCTGCAATTTTGATTAGTGAGGCTAACAAACTTATTGGTCTATTACTATCAGCTTTATTTAAGTTTTTTCCTGGCTTTGATAGTGGTCTATTATAATTAATGACAATTTAAAATTACTTGGAAAGTGATTTAAGTTTAACATTGCGTGTGTGTGTTTATAATATTCACTGGACTATAAATTTTATAAGAGTAGATTTTTAACGATATTATTTATACAATCTTTTACATTATGTGTGCATCACATGTGTAACATACTTTAGATATATAGTTGTCTTTCTAATAACAGCTTTCTTTCTCAAGATTTCATGTATCTCTTTTTTCACTAGAGAAAAGATATTATGATATTTTGACATTATTTTTAGTTCTTTATTTTAGTTCATTATTATTTAATTTGGAAATACAGTTTCTGCATTTTCTTCCTTATTATTTATATCGAAATTACATATTATATCAGCCACTCCATTGTTGATTAATTTATCTCCTTCCATATTATTTTTAATTTATTTTTCTAAACTATTAGCTATCACTTCAACTTTATTATTTTTTTTTTTTTGAATACGCGGTTTTGTTAATTATACTATCTTCACACTTATATTTAATGGCGGGGATACATTGGTTTTCTTTTAAATTCTTCCCAAAGCCATCTTGGGGGTCAAAGTTTCCAAATTAATTTTTCCACTTATTTTGATTAAATTTGAACAATTCTTTTCTTATTTTATTATTAAGTCTTATACAAAATTATCTTTAACTGGGGGATATCTCGTTCTCTGCCAAGTTTTTCTTGACCTATTTCTTTCTTTAATAAGTTAGTTTGTATTATTAGGTATTACATTTAAATTTTTATTTTTATTTACAGTCGATGCCTCAACAAGCACTTCTTTAATTTTATCTATTAATTTTTCAACTCTATTGTCCAAATCTGCAATATTTTTAATTGGCGAAAAGTTTAAAATTCTATTATTTAAATTTTCCTAATACTTGTCTCAATTTGTTTTTAAATTATTTTTCAATTTTCTGATATTGCAAATTCATGTCAAAAAAATAATTACGGGTTTATTATCATATGAAAATTTGTTTAAATATTCAGTCGTGAAATTAAAATTTAAATTTCTGTTTATTGTAAAATCATTTACATTGGCTGAACTATTAGAAAATCTAATTGTGGTATAAGGCGCGAAATAATGTATAAGTTAGATTTTTCAATAAAGTTAAAAAGATGGTTACCGTTTCTATTACCTTTAGGACAATCCCAATTTCTATGTTTACAGATATAATCTCAGGTTATAATTATTTTGTAATCTCTATATCTAATGTAAAAGTGGATCTACATTTGGCCTGATAGAACATACAATACTTAAATCACTTTTCATTGGAATTTCAATTAAGTAACTTCTATTTTCCTGAGTAATCTATGGATATTGGTTCAACAATCCACCAATTATTGTAGTGGTGACATATATAATACCCTATTTGATAGACTTCAATCGAAAAAAATAGAGACAATTCAATAATATTAACCATTTAAATGAAAATATCCAATATAATTTAAGATTAATATTATACTTTATTTATAATTTTGAAATCTGAATGTTTGGCAGTGGGCTTCCTTTGTGTTCAGAGTTCAGGTGGAAGGCCCATAATGTATCATTAACACGTGAGATAATCGTAAAAGAATTGAATTCTTTAATAGAAACTGAAATAAATTGAGCTAGAGAAAGTAAAAGCAAGAAAAAAAGTATCAGAACAAAAGTAAATCACCAAGCTACCACCCCTCGAGAAAGACTTCTTGTATAAGGAGAATCAAACGCTGTCAACACCTCCTAAGATAGGTGTTGGCTGAATGAAGAAAGAATAATCTGATTTCTGATAGAGACTTGAGCTGGCCCCAAGACACCAAAATCCTGATTTATTATTTTCTGGAGCCCAAGTTTTGTTGAAAAATAATTATATATATATATATATACTTCTCAAAACAATTAAAAGGAGTAAGTAAGTTTTACATAAAATAAAGATATAAGCGAAATTTTTTTTGCTGAAAATGGAAGAAGAGAATAGCAAATTAAAATTTTTATGATTTTCAAGCTGTGGAGTATGCTAATTTTGAATTCGACTTCAAAAACATCGCTTCAGCGGCAGTGAATGAAATTTGATTTTCAACTGAATAAAAGACAATGAAGACAAGGATGATCGGCATTCAGCGTCTGCTTTGTTTCGATGATTACGATGTCTCATCAAAGTCATTTAACTGATTCAGAAGCTTGGAGAGTTATCGGTAAGTTAGAAGGGGGCCAAACTCAAGCCGAAGTAGCGCAAGCCATTGGGGTGTCACAAACTGTGATTTCCAGGATCTGAAACTGTTTTCTGGAGACTGGAAGTGCAGGCTGAAGACCAGGGCAAGGTCGTAGAGGGGGCTACAACGCTCAACGAAGATCGTTATTTAGTGTTTACGGCTCGGAGACACCGAAATATGAACGCTACTCTTCTCCAACAACATCTTCGCTCGGCTACTGACACCACAGTTTCAACTCATACTGTCCGAAACCAGCTCCATGGTGGAGGTCTGTATGCTCGCCGAGCGATGGTATGTATTAAACTAACATCAAGGTATCGTCGCAACCGCAGGGATTGGGCAACAGAGCATGTGAACTGGAGGAGAAATGAATGGAGCAGTGTTCTTTTTTGACATGTTTTTCTGTTCATCTTGATAATAGGAGTAATTTCATCTGGAGGGACCGTGGCAGTAGGAATAATCCTGCATGAAAGTGTCAGATTTGGCAGTGGGGGAGTATTGGTGTATGGTGGCATTTCTATTGATGGGCGCACAGATTTCTGTATCATTCGAGATGGACCTCTGACTTGTCGCTGATATAGGGACGGGATCCTGAGACCTATTGTAGTCCCTTACGCTGCAGCAATCGGAGTGATTTCATTTTAATGGACGATAACTGCAGGCCACATCGTGCTAACCTGGTGGAGGAATTTCGTTTTGATGAAGGAATTGTGTGAATGGAATGGCCAGCGTGTTCCCCAGGCATGAATCCAATGAGCACGTTTGGGATGCTCTAGGAAGACGAGTTGCTGGCCACCAACCACCCCCACAAACTCTCCAAGAACTGGAAAGAGGTCTTCTGGAAGAGTGGAACAGAATACCCCAACTCGTGATTAACAGCCTCATTGACTCCATGCGTCGAAGGTGTTCAACGTTGCTGGCCGTCCGTGGAAACCATACCCCCTACTGAAACTGACTTCCTTTGAAGACAACACCTTTTCTTATTCTTTTTTCTCTTGTGTTTCTCATATAACCTTATAAGTCTGTCGAGCACTTATCAATCAGCTAAAAAGTTTCCCAGCCACAAGATCCACCTAAAACCATAATATCCTTAAATTGTTTTGAGCAATATATATATATATATATATATAAATATATATATATATAAATATATATATATATATATATATATATATATATATATATATATATATATATATATATATATATATATATATA